>CARXXK010000002.1:85308140-85908140 GCA_949089665.1 Macrosiphum euphorbiae | reverse complement strand
ATAATAATAATATGACCGTGTAGTCTGTATAAGCACCCGTTGCACCACGTGTATAATAATGTATAGACCATAATATGGTTACCAAGTGCACCTGCCCGACCGGCTACTTACCTATGTATATATATAATAGCTACCTCCAATTTACAATACCTATATTATTGTCGTGCATATATAGGAAGGCGCGGTTAACTGTGTATTATATTATTATTATATATTATTATATTGTTATTATAATATACGTATTATAGTGTTGTATTATAGAACTTCTGATGGTGGGGAGTTATTATTATAATATTATACCTATCGAATATAGGTACGCAGACACATACCGCCGAGGGACTGCGGAGTAAGTACGCGCAACGTTAAGTCCGGGCGGCGAACAAAGGAACGGCGACGCCGCCGCCGATTATGTACCGGAGCTTATAATGTACAGAAACAATATAAAGGGGACAGCGTGTGCGTGTCGACGGGACATATTGCGATCTGGAATATTAATATAACGAGAGACGTAAACAGAGAGAGAGAGAGAGAGAAAACGGTACGGTCGTATATAATATTTATATTTATATAATAGTACTTATATAATATTATATTGTAATGCGATGTGGCCGTGGTATTTGTGTGCGATGGTTGCTGCAACGGAGCGTAAATTCTAACGCGAGCTTCAAACCTATAACTTTACAAACACACACACACACACACACACACACACACACACACACACACACACACACATACGTGTGATGAACGTGGACATGCGAACGCTCCGGGCTAAGGTATCGAGGGTTTTCAGTGAAATCTTTTCACAAAATATAATATTTTTATTTTCACTTTTTTTGTTTTATTGTATATAATATATTATATGCCAGGGGTAACCGACCAGGAGATTAGGTATAGGCACCAAATATAGTACCTAATAGAAAAAAAAAACCATCGTAATTACTTTATAGATTAAATATTGTTTCACTGAAACATAAACTAGTACAGTAATCACGTTTGAAATAATTTCAATTATATTTTGGAACAGCCAACTAAATATCGTGCATAAAAACATGTGTACTGTCGATGAAGTTTTGCACATCCGACGGAAGCCTGTAGTTGATCATTTTTTGTGTGTTGATTTTAACTGATGATTTTAAATCGGAAATAATCAGCAGAAACTACTGCAGGCAGTAGGTACAGTATATGGAACTTGTAATAAGTTATTACATTAAATAGAGATAATAACAATTCATAATGTTAGCCTCGTTGCGAGCTAATTTAGCAGTCGTACTAAAATTATTCGTTGAAATAATTTCAAACCGTTCGTAAATGGATTCGAAATTATAGCCAAATGATAATTATTTTTATATAAATGTTTTACTTCAAGCCCCCGGTATTTGTGGATTAATTTTACGATTATAAATTTGAAATTTCAATGGACTATAATCAGGGCTTGCATTTGAAAAAAAAAATCCGTTTTATGTTATTTACAATTAAAACGTTACACGTTATCATTACTTAGAACTAAAATGTTATACAAGTTTTTCATTTATCTTAATTTAAAATAGTGTTAATACTTGTTAAATTTAAAAATAATAAATAATGCGGTGAGGTAAGTAATGGCCCGGATTCGGAATATAATATAATCAATTCTTAGATTCTTAGTTTGTTTGCATGAAATAAATGTTTCTATGAAACCAATAGAAGTTTTAAATAAATACATTTTGTAATTTTCGTTTTGCGTTATTTTTGTTCAATGATATTCTATAAATTACGTTTTGCGTTATGTTTTGTTTGATGATATATAATATATTTTGTTAATCGTTATGTTTTGTTATGTGGTATTTAATTATTTTTGATTATCGATTTCCTTTATGATAACGCTTACAAATTTCAATCGTTTTTTGTCAAAATACGATATAACGTTATAATCATAATGTTATTATAACGTTTGTAATCCTTGAGTCTATAATGCAATATTAGTACAATCTATTTTGATCTATTTTAATTAATGAGTTTAAAAGTAATGTATGGGAGTACCTATAATTTTCCATTTATTTTCGTTTGAGATTATGTTTTTATTTTTATTTAATTACAGTTTGCTTAAAAAGAACTGATTACCATGGTCCTAATAAAATGCAATTTACTTTAAGGAAAAAAAATACATATTCAAACATTTTCGTCTTTATTCTTTTGGTTCTTGTTATTTTGTATTAAATTGGCAATAGTTCGTTATTACTTGGTAATAAGTTTACAAATTCAAATTTTAAATTTAATAAAATTATGTTTGAACATTTGTTTTTTTTTTTTAAAGTGCAAATATTTTGACTTCATGTTACATACATAAATGTCAATGAGCAATACTTGATATGCATTACCTATAAACATTTTTTTACGTCTTTATATAATAATAGAAGGTTATTAAAGTTTATGTAAAGAGTTTAACGTTCAAATGACGATATCACAATTATATTGTTGGAAGTGTTTGAACTTTTAATAGTTCTACATTCACACATTGTGTGAGGCATCCTGTTGACATCGATCTGGCGTATCTTTACGTTTTGGTTTAATTTATTATTATTATTATAACATATAGTATTATGATATATGCCAGAAAATATTAATTCGTATATCAAATATTTCCAAAAGCCAACTTGCACACTATTTTATGCTATTTAAAAATTTGATTGCTCATATTAATAGAAAATAACTATAGATGGATACCAAATTCGAAGTTTTGAATAATTACATAATGGGGTCTTTATTTATTATAGTTATAGTCATATATATACGTGCATTCGAACAAAAGTGACACGTGCTGTTGAAAAAACAACTCATTTAATAATCAAAAACCACACGACCGTTAAAATTTGTCGACACGTGCTGAATTTTCAGTGAACGTGATAAAAGTTTGAAAATATTTAATTAATTTGAGTTGGAAAAACAAAATATGTTATCAACAAATATTAAAAAAATACTAAAAAAATTTTAAATTTCAAATGTCTTCAAACATTACTTAAAAAAGTATCTATAGATTCTATAGGTATGGTTATTGAGTTTTAAATTTAAATGAATTAATAAAATTGATTTAGTTGAACACTTTTGTTGCGTAAGTATTGACCCAATTTTTCGTAATTTTTATTTAAAACATGCAAATATTTATACTAAAACTACTTCTAACTCCTACTTGTTAACTACTATCTAATCTGTATAATACTAAAATACCGATTTTTCATCTTGGACACCTTGTCAAAAAAAAAGCTGATATCCAACAAGGTCCAGAACTTTATCTGTATAAACACAATATTTCCAATCAACCCACACTGCATACCACCTTAGTTGTAGACTTTGCTGACGAGTGACGACAAATCCAAATGGTACAAATAATGTGGGGTAAAAACCCAGTATTATGCACCTTTACACTTCTCAAGAGACAAAGCCTACTCCAACAAAATGTTAAAAAAACTATACTGTACAAGGATTTAAACAGTTAAATAGATATTTAATTAAACAAACGTCACACATGGTTCACACACACTATGTAACAAACTACATTCCCTGAATTATATCACTTTTAACTTAACATATTTAGATCCTCTATATATTAACCTCTAAACAGTTCAAATTAACAACCAAAATTCTATTTTTAATCTCCCCTTCAGATTCATGAGGGGCATAAATGACATTTATTTATATGACCTATGTGGCATTTACCTATGTGCGATCGATACAAAAACAAACATATCCAACACAAACCGAACGTACACAATCTAAAATCATTCGTACTATGACCAAAGCTTTCTTTGCGTCTAATAGTTCTCTTTAAAATAATTTTTACCTACCTCTAATCTAAGAATTAGTCAAAACTCATTATAAACATTTCAATAGAATTCTCCACAACTACAAAAATCCCCTTAGAACATAACACGTCTAACCGGTGATATTCAATAACGATATATAAGGTGGTATTGCCGTGATCTACTAACATAAAAATAATATTATATTAATGATAACTAGTAAAATGCACACCAAAGTTCATCTCCGACGGAAAGGTTCTTTAATCGAGAAATTCATAACAAGACAACTAACATCAAAATGTATCTATCGTTCAAGTATATGTAACATAATATAGTGAAAATACAAAAAAAAATAAACCCTTTTATTTTTATATAGTATCTTAGATCACATTAACAAGACGACTGTCGTTGGTTGTATATAATAATTCGTTACATTCCCAAATTGTTTAGCGAAATGTGGTCGTTGTAAATTTTGAACATTTGAATTCAAAAACAAATTAGTATAAATAATATTGAAAAAATACATAATGAAGTAATAAAATAGTGATCGGCAAAAGTATCAAAGAATATCTACTACAAATGTATGAGGTGTAATAATATATATATTTTGATAAATAATAAGGAGTAAGGACGTTGTATTTTTTATCAAAACTGTTATTTTTTTTATAATACCCTGCATTTTGTATGGTATTCTATAACAGAGATATGAGAGAATCCAAGATTTGCTATTGAAATTTCAAATTTGGAATTGTTTTGATACAGTTCTAAATAACTTACTTAAAACAAATAATACGGTTGAAGGATGGTACAATGGATTTAATTCAATTTTAAATTCTATTCACCCGAATATTTTGCATTTCATTAAAGTGCTTCAAAAAGAGGAAAAAATAAACTATTTGAAAATGTCTCAAATTACCACTGGTGCAGAACCTTGTAACGAACAAAACAAAATATACAAGGACAAAAGAGAAGAAATTCTAAAAATATATCAACAATTTCATTCTTATAGAATTTATAATTTTATTACGGGTACCTATTACTCTTAATTCGTAATTAATACACACATTTTCATTACACTGACGAGATAAATAGCAATTTTTTTTTTTTTAAAGTCTGACCATGTATAATATTATTTTAATTGTTTGAATGTATAAAACTATAACAATCGAATTATAAAAAATTATAAGTATGTACTATATAATATTATATAATGCCAAATTTATTTTGAAATTAACATGCTATTTATATTGCTGCCACTTTACGTATACCCACATGTTATGATATAATTTAGTGCGTAGGTACATGTATCGAATAACTTTACGTGGAAAATATTATTTTTATTCATACGGTCCTCAAGTTTTTTTCTCCGGTGTCTATATACAAGGATATTTGAGTCGACCACGCGTTAACCCTGCATTACCATCGATCCATATCGAGACGAAACCTCTTTTCCGTGATGATAATATGTAATCGCGGTGAGAGAGATCCATAAACAATGCCTTGTTCGCAGCTTTTGGAAACAATCAAACGTCACCGGTTACTATAGTAGCTATTAAAGATCTAGTGTTCACCCGTCCGAACAACGCCACTGCAATCGAAATCGTCCCCTCCATTATTGTCGACTGTCTTATTATATACAGACACAGAGAGTGTGTACGTGAAAATATTGTTTTATTCGCACAATACCACACACAGATGCAGTTTCCGCCGTTTTCCTTCTAACTTTGATCTATTTCTTTTTTCATCTGCGCCCTTCGCCTTTTTACACGAGATTGGATAAACAATATTCCACACAACCCTCGCAATGATAATTATAGAACCACGAGCCTTAAGTGAACCGCATCTCGTCCCTCCTGCGCTTCTATATTTATATATACGTGTGTGTGTATACACAGGTACATTGCACCCCCGTTTATTTGCACCACTCGAATTTTTCGTTGGGGCGTAGGAAATTGTTTCCGGCCGATCGTCAGTGCGCTTCCGACAGCCCGCCAGTTAGCCGATACCATCCCCGTATAATCTGGAATATATTTTTTATATTGAAAATGTGGATGTTTTCTAAATCCTATAGTCGTTTCTGAATTTATATTAAAAAGGAAAAAAGGAGCAAAAACAATATTGATCCCCACAAATATGCATTAATTCAAATTAACTATAATTAATACACTTGCGAAACGCGATAGGCCACAGTAATAAACTAATAAGCTCCATATATTTTGAGTCTTTGAATAATATTTACCGTCGTGGTCCGATTCTGCGAATAGTTTATTAATATATTTAACATACTGCACAGTTAACAGTCATATAATCACAAAATATATAAATTACTATCGTTAATTACAAATTTCCGTCGAAAAATCTCCTGATTCACGTACCTATTTCATGTTTTTTTACTATTTGTTTCGTGTTATGACATAATACGTATAATAATAATACACCTGAATCAGTTGTTTGGAGTAGATTATATAATACCCATCTACCCCGACACGAGTGCCCATCGACCGATCGGAATTCAGGAATTATTATTCGTTTTGAGCATTTCATTTCCGCGTGCACCCCAAACTACCAAAACATAATATTACTATTATAACGGCCCACTGTCATAAAAACAATATAATAACTCAGAATGTAATAGTAAATGGGTGCACTATTTTATTTTTATACATATTATACAGGTACATAATCACCGTGTGCCAAAAAAACAGGGTACACCGACAAAATGAAGTTGCTGCGCATGCTCAAAATACAAGAGTAAAATAAATTTAAGTTATATGAGTATAACATGGTCCAAAAGTTTAGTCTCAAATGCCACACATGGAATTAAAAAATGTCTTTAGGGTACTGGGTAACATATAAGTAACATAGTTATAGAGCATTACAGTGTTTATATGGACACACCACACACGGTAAATCATTGCATTTCAATATTATATTATGCAATATGCGCTATACATCTGATTGGAAACTGCACGTCGACGAATCAAACATTATTATAGTACAACAATAAAAAGCAATTCAATCACATTAGTCGAACTCGGTGCAGTTTCCAAGTACCGGTTTTCACCCACATACGATATTTTATAGGGTATCTATCTGTATTTTATTTATACACGTATTATATATATTATAAAAGCACCGTGTGTCCATAAAAACGGGGTACACTGACAAAATGAAGTTGCTGCGCATGCTCGAAACACAAGAGTTAAATAAATTTCAGTTATAGGATCATAACATGGTCCGAAAGTTCAGTCTCATATGCCGGAAACGGAATTCAAAAATGTCTACAGGGTACTGGGTAACATATAAGTAACCGTGTTTACGTGGACGCACGGTATACATTTATTTTTTTTCATCGAACTCAAAGCCCGGCAACTATGGCCATTAGCTCAAGGCGCATATTATTGCATTTCAATAATATTATAAACTATATTATATGCAATGTGCGCTGTACGTCTGATTGGAAACTGCGCGTCGACGAATCAAACATTATTATAACACAATAATAAAAAGCAATTCAATCACATTAATCGAACTCGGTGCAGATTTCCACCCACATACGATATTTTATCGGTTATCAGTCTGTATATTATAGGTATCATAGTATTATTTGTCATTCGTGCTTTGACGTGGTGGGATAAAATCCCGTCGAGTTTCCGTTTCGACGAAAACACAGGGCCTGTGCATACTGTAATGATGACGTATTGTATGTAGTGTTCCACAAGTACGACACAGAATATCATTATAATATTGTTATTAGTGTTTTTTTTTTACCATTAGAATTTTCTAGTTTTATTTCGTTTGACTGAATAATTTAAGTCGTGGCAGGGCGCAAGGGGAGCGCAATACTGTCGTCGTTTTACGGCTTATATATTATAAATTAATTTCGTTTCGGACGTTATTCTCTGTATCATATTATTCGTTATATACGTACCTCCCACTTCCCGCTCCAGTGCATATTATATATATAATTTTTTTCTTCTGTGGAGGACAATTGTACGCTGTTCTCTCTTTATATATATATAAATATATTATATTACAGTCGAATTTATCAACATCCGTTTCGCAGTCGTAAAAACATTACGTTATAAATCACGTTTTACAAATATTTGAGAATATGTACAGCCTTAAGCTTAACTTTTAAAACAGAATTCTTTTTTTGTTTTGCGTTTTCTATATCGGAACGTTTTGGAATACAATAAAATGGCTGTTTTTTTTTCGCTCAACGTCTAAGGAACGACGCAACTATATTGTATTTACGTTGATTTATTTATATCCTTTCTTGATTGGCTAAAGTCTAGCATAGTGACTTGGGTACTGCTGTATCCAATTGGTCGGTTTTTCGGGCATTTCACATGTGTACACAACAAGACGCGTTTGTCCGGAAATCTGGTGGCCCCCAAACCATGGAATTAATAACAATTATTATTTACCTCTCGTTCAAAAACTACTATATACATACACAAAATATATCTAAAAACAGGTCAATTGTGTTTTTTATTTTCAAAAGTTGTTTGATTATCTACTAAAGTATTACGCATGTATGAACCATGCGAGGTACATAAATAATTGGACGGATGTTGTACCTCTAGGATTGTGTAGGTGCCTCATGCGATTTATAATTAAAAACATGATTAGCAAAAAATAAAAAACAACAAATAATAACTTCGATATTTAAATAAGATATTCAAATCAATTTACAAATATTGCAGTACGTGAGTAACATGTACTAAACGGTATACATATGTCGAATAAAACGATAATAATTTTTTGGTCGAACTTTTTGACCTCTGTCGTACGTTTGACGATTAAAATCGTTTTATGACGTGCGTAGTACGGGTTATACGTGTGCATAATATACAAACACTGTGCACCCATCTAATGTTTTTGCACGTACCAGCTATAATGTCTACATGACCAGTGACCACACACACACAGATAGACCTTAAGCGAGATAAATTAATCGATTCTGATCGTGAAAATGTATATATGCGGATGAAAAAGTTTATTAAAAAATCGTGTTCGAAATCGGTGTGTTAAAAATATTGCTCATACCGTGCGAGTCTTAACGTGTGTGTATTAAAAAAACATAAATATTTCAACCGATTTGGTGGTTTTTACAACCTTTCGTATTTTGTACACATATCTGATATACCTGTGGCAGAATTCAAAGACGTGTGTGAAAAAATAAAACCATGACGCTTGTAAATTGCGCTCATATAGTTAACGGGTAATAATAAGAGTAGGTACTTATGGTAGATTGCACTCATAGATTATGCCATATGCTAGCCCCTGATAGGTAATTACATAGGTAATAATTTCTATACTCATTACCACATACAGTTTTCAATTTTTTTTCAGGGACGTTTAAAGTGTATTTTAAATAAGGCACATCAAAGTTGATTATTATTTTCAAACTGTAAATAAAATTAAAACTAAACATAAATTTCAAACGTTCTCACTTCAAACCTAATAACATTGTCTCAAAAGCGTCTTGAAAACACGAATCCATTGATAAATAAAACTCCGATTAGATTTTTTTGCGATTGGCCATTATGGTTCTTAAGCTAAGATATTATTATTAGTTGCTCCTCACAAACTTAGACCTTGAGTGTGCTAATGCATACACCACTTTTAATACTCGTTCATTAAAACATTATCAGAAACCGTGGGCGCAATTCACTATATTTTACTGTAAGATAATTGATAGGTGCCATTTACTACTTCTCATCTACAATATATTGACCAGGAAAACGATACTTGAAATTGTATATATCTTTCACTGGGCGCAATTTACATCTGTCCAATATTAAATTATGTTATGAACTGTGTATCGTATTTCCCGGTACGTATACCAAATAATATAATAATAATATGTGATACAGCCGATGGAGGTAGAAATATGTATCTCGTGCACGTATGTGTAACCTAACCTTATATTATAATAAATTATGTGGTTTTTTTTACGGATAAAAATCAGCAAAAAAAAATAAAGCCCTCTGTCGTCGTGGGTTAGGTCTATTATCATAATAATTATTGTGAAACCTATTTTGCGTATATCAGTATTACAACGGACTCTGGACCTCTACGTCGAAAAAAAAAAACATTTATTGAAATAAGTATTGATCGAGTTCGACTCCGAATTACCTACGGTGACAATAATATCATAATATAGAAATGTACGCTTTTTAATTTGTTTGATGTACCAAAGTGCATAGTTGCGTTTCATCGACGATAAACCATGATAATATATGTTTTTTATTGTTTTTAAATAAAATACATAATGCACATTTGTGGTACTCGTATACGTCGTTTTTCCCCATAATACGATATCATATACTATTATGACTACATTGTTTTGCACATCACGTATTATTTGGTATGGGTACTACCACTGAACGTATCCGGTTTCCCATCTACCGATATAGCCACCGTAGGCGTAACAAAACAGTTAATTTTTCCACACATACGAGTGACACAACATGTCATACATTCTGACTATTTAGGGAGGGCTCAATAAGTTACGCCCATGTCGATTATTGTGAATAATAAGGTAGAATAATGCGCATTCTTATGCATTGATCACTATTCACTATTGTACAATTTACAATATTTAACGTCAAAGGTGTAGCTGTTGTACCTAGGTATAGGTGCGGGACGTTGTTTCCGAACAATGCATATAGTCGAACACAGGTATTTTTTTCTGATATTTGTTCGTGAATTGTGCAAGAATATCCTACACAACAAATACTCTGCTCGTATATAAACCACGACGGTTTCAGATGAAAAAAAAATTCCTTAAATTATCTAAATACTCCCTTGAGCCGAATCCTATGATGCAGAAGTAAACCTAACGGCCAAGCCAATAAACGGCCTGTGTGGGTATAATACGTATACGAGGTGCATAGTGTATGTTATGTATATATATTGATGTGTAAAGTGGAATACCGTTCGGCGTACTTTAGATCGATGGTGAAAAATAGGTATACTTTTGGCGTGTAATATATTATAATATGTAGTTAAGTATATATATTCATGTGCTCGAAATAAACCCGTTAAAGACGGTATAAGGTATAGTAGTATACTAGGTCGTAAAACAATTGACTTTAGAGTTTGTAGGTTTATCGGGTGTACTATAGAGATTCAGCTGACTACCGTCGAAAATAACACAACTATATTGCGTAATAGGTAATAATAATAATAATAATAATATACACACCTAATAATTAATGGTAGTGATCATGACTGCGAGCTGGATGAAAGATATATATTTGATTCTTTATTCGCTGTGCGAAATAATACCATTACCATCGTATATACCATCGTAACACCGGTATATATTACCAAAAAATATCAAATATTTGGGATTTAGTCCCTATAATATTGTCAACCCCCCATCCCTAATGTCACAAAACTACAGTTTATTGGCTTACAAATTAAAATTATTATGAATATTATTTACATTTAATACTGAGTAAGATGCACAACTGACACTATCAGCTGTGGTACGGTATTAGTGATATTACACTACCTACATGTAATATTATTCTCTCATCTCGTTATAATTTAACCATATTATATTATTATATGGGAAACACAAAAATTCTTACCGTCTATGTCTCTGTTTATATTATCTATAAGAAATATAGAATACTAGTTACATATTATCAAATACAGTTTTTATTTTTATAGTTTTTATTTGGTCCTATTTTAAATTTGTAGACAATAATGATATTTACTTGGTTCTTACTTGATAATGACTTAATTGGGGGGAAATTGGAAAAGTGTTGGGGTCTATATCCCACAAAGCCCTCCTATTTTTTACCCTTCGGCCAATACTCGTTATAATTTTTTATATCGTTACAAATACAATTTTAACGAAACTGAAAACGTAAAGTAAATAGGCAGTTATATTATAAGTTCCAATCGTCTCGTTTTCAGCGCTTTCTACGGCTGCAATGATTTCATAATGCAGCCAAACATCAGTCGTCGATACAATACATAACAATATGTAATAAGTTATATTATTCGATTAGATCGATTGATTTATTCGTATTGCAATGGGCAAGTTACATTATATAATATTGCAGCAGTCGAGTGGCTGTCAGCATGTTACAAATATCATACGGAGCGTGCTCCAGACCATTATAATATTCCCAACGAACGAGCAAACTATATGATATTATTTTATATTTAAGTGTATATGTATTTGGCTTTATATCGTACGTAGTTTCATTGTTGTTGTTGTTGTTATTGTTATTATTGTCGTATAAAACAATTTAGACCACAAACTAAAAATGATTTTTAACGTGTATTTCGTTCTCGACGATCGACTTACTCTCTAGACAGATACAACATATTATTTGGCACGGTCACAAGTGTACAATTTATTTGATTTGTAGAAGTATGTCCCACGAGCGATTCGAAGACGATAGGTAGCAAAATACACGAAACGAGTCGTCACGAGGATCGGTAATAATAATGTGAACGACCACTGAAACGATCCGAACACCCGAGCTCCAAGCTCCGTATAATATAATATTATTATAGTCCTATTTTTTTTACAAAACGGTCTGCGATTTAAGTACATAATTATTATAACTTATGCATATTAAATGAATTCAATAGAGTTAGTTAGTGGTGCGGAAATCAATAAAGAAATGATAAGGTTATCAGGACTAGAAGTATAGAGTCTTAAGACTAATTTGGCTAAGGATTTCAGGGCAGTCGTATAAACAGTCAATATAAGCTTCCGAGTAGGAATAACTGGTTCACTGTAATTATTCGTCCATCAACTTTGGGTTGTAAGCCTATATATTCAATATCGACGTATAATAATCATGGTGTGATTTTTGATCATTTTTAAGAAGGCGATCAGCAATACTAAAAAATTATAGTAGTAACCTTTCAATATAGTTCCTAATGTAGGGTAAGCCTACTAATAATTATTTGGTTTTCAGTTTTTGTTCGGTATACAATACGATGTCATGTTATTGTTATCATTTTATTAGTAATGAACACAAGTTGCCACTGCCATACCAAATCATGTATGTTAAATAATAATTATTGCATTTGTGCTCTGTTCACTTCAAAGTTGGTATTTCGTGGATTGTACGGATCATGTTCTATACCGGTATCACTATGGAAATTGATGTTTAAATGTACCTCTAATGATATTAGCCTGGGCTTAGTGGCAGGAATTTAAAATGGAGTGGAATATTAATACTCTGCCGTTGTCCCACGAGAGTGGGATTTGACCCTCGCCTGCAAGATTTTCAACTCATTTCCAAAAACGTATCTCTTACAACGAAATATCTTACATCAGAATACTAACGAAAGAAGGAAGCAACCCATTAGTAAAACTTTCTATTTGCGTTGGAGTGCACGCCTCTTATTAGGTTTATTTTTCACGGATCATAACTAACAAATTATCGGTTTATTTTAGAAAAAATACACAGAATTCAACTTGCTTAACCGTACGATTTCACCAATTCAACTTTAAAATTTTATAATATACTGTACAAATTACTGACACTTCAATAATTTACAAAAAAAAATCACAACATACCAATATTCAGATATTATATAATAGTATTTGAGTTTTTTCGTAAAATCCGTTTGAAATTACAGTACGATGCTTCTTGATCGTATTCGATAACAAAATATAATATTATATGAAATAATATGTTGTATATTGTATAAATATATTATATTCTATATAAGCACGTTTCCCCTATTATAAGATCAATAAATCGGAAGAGAATAAGTATTTACTTTACGCGCGTGGAAAACGTCGAAATTATTAATATAATAGTACGGATTAATTGATATAGTGGGCGATTTCCGTTGGGTCAAATATTGGCTGACCCTCGTCCCTGCCTATTATACAGCTGTAGCTGCTGTACACCACCATAAACCGTACATATTATACTCCGCAGCATATACATGCTGTATAATATCATAATATTATATATTAAGCAAACACAACTATATTTATTTAATTGCGTGGTCACAGCCGATCCAAACAGACTATTAAGTGTATTATGATATTATCGTATTATTGCGTGTATGTGTAATGTTTGTATTTCGTATAACCACACAGTAATAATCATATATTATAATATTATTATTTTCTATAATAGAGTAAACGGTCCGGTCTGCGAACAGTTAGGTATTAGCTTTTATTGGCAGGATTCAATAACAAAATATCGGTTTTTTCTCTCAATCTTTTTCGTAAGATCGTAAGACCTTATGACGTATAATATAACAATCGATCGCCCACGAATTCCATATTATTGCTTTCGAGTCGTATATCGAACTGTGCATTGTCACAACATCACAACGCCGACGCTTCTATATCAAAATAATATCAATTACGCCAACACAAAGAGACGTTTCGTCATAGCGTCCGAAGGTCCAAATTCGATTCTACCAACACAACATACGATATTATGAGTTATGATATCCTGTGACGGACTATTATTACACTCGTGTTGTTCGATAACCGGGCCGAGGAGGGCGTACACGAGACAACACAGTTTCAGGGCTCAAGAAAGGGGGAGGGGGTTGGAAATAATAAATAGCCGCGTAGGACGGGGACGAGAAAGCATTTCATTTGGATTTTTTCGTTAAAAACAACAAAGGCCTCACAATATAACATATATTACAGTCAGCGTATTTTTCTCGGTCGTCCTCCGAAGCCTTTAAATAAATGGTCCGCGTAGGCCCGCGAATGTGTGTGCCACATACACATTGGGGCGTCGGTGTGAGTGGCTCGCACGTGTTCATATTGTATTATAGACAGTCGTTCGCCTAGTTGTTTTGTTTTTTTTTTTTGCGAGCCCGGAATTGTACGCCTCTCAAAAACCCAAAGACAAATCATGCCATTTTTTTTAACCCTTGAACAAAACAAGACGCTTGAAAACGATGAATATATTATTATTACCGTTAATTACTCATACGCACCTACATAGTTATCGGAACGGGCAGGATACAATATAATATTAAAATAGACATGTAATGAGCCTCTAAACGGCTCTAGCGGCTAAGTACGGACACAGGTCCACGCCTTCAAATCGAGACCGGCGGAGAGTTTGCAAAAATATTTCGATTTTTGCTCGATAATAATTATTTAGGTATACCTATTATTTTTCACAAATGGCCGTCGAAACACATCAATAGTGCCGGCAGTAGAACATCATCATATCGCAAATTCCTTTGAATTCAAACCGGTGTACCTATGATATTTATAACCAAAGGAAACAGGGTAATTTAACGGTATAAATTAAAGTCCAAGAGAGTCGATCCCTGTATTCGCTTAATACGGCCATAGTACCTACGGTATACCCTGCCTACGCACTCCTCATAATTATATATATACCTAGTGGTATTAAGGGCTTGGAAACTTCGTATAAAAATATGAAGTATGTTGGCTTTTGCAAAAGTTATCCACTACTCACAAGGTCAATGGGTGATATATAAAGCGGCCCAATGGTCAACACGTCTCCGTAAGACGCTGCATTGAGTCGAGACGTTTTAGCAACTATAGTAGAACCTTTTGCTAATAACAGTATTTTTGGAATACTAACTTTCTATAACTTAGTATGGAATATTAATACTAGAAATTTAAAAATACTGTGATACATACAAAATACACATACATAATAATATATATCAGGAATTCTGAAATTATGTAGCTTAATAATAAAAATAAAAACATTGTCAAAATAACTATTTATACAGAATACAAGCGATGTGGAAACAATAATTATAGCAGTGATGGCGTCATAGTCATTTGTACTCTAAAAATATATACACAGCTAAGTCATTTTTTTAAGCATAATCACCCTATTTGTATGCTTAAATTATATATGCATATATTCAAATTCCGATTTTTGGAATTTTTAAATAAACGTCTTGAATACCATATTTTCGAATCCTTGAGATTTTTTTGTAATACTTAAGGATAAACCTGTGATAATACAAGCTTCTGTATTTCAAACAGCCATCCCCCTTTTTAATTTTTAATCATTATGCAGATATTTTTTTGAGAATTTTGACGTATCTAAAACAAAATTCAAGCGAGTAGTTTTTGAATTATATAAATGTATGAACAATGGATAATATTATGTCTATAGTAATGGGTTAAGTAGACAGGAAGCTTAGACGATTTGAAAAAAATAGTAATTAATTTCGATCTATCAATAATTTTTAAAAATTATCCAAGTATAATAGGTACTGCATCTAATATTATATATAGTTTTTGTCTTTATAAAACCATTTTTAAGGATAATTATCCTTACTATAAATATTTTAATAACTCAAAAGCGACTCATGAGAGTTTTGATTTAGATTCATCAACATTTTCAAGAAAATCATCCTCTAATTAATAGTTGGTAAAAAAAGGGGATTCTTATTTTAAAAATAGAAGTCTGTGTTACAGCCATTCGCCATTCGCCACAGGACATTCCTTAAGTAGAACGAATAATATCAGAAATTTGAAACTATAGTCTTTAGGTGTACCTAAATTTTCTTAAAATTAAAATTTGAATAAATGTACTATTAAATTAACGAAAAATGGTGATAAGCATGTTTAGAAATCTCCCTGTATATATATATATGTTACGGTCAATGACGAAAATGATGATATTTACGTTAAAGCCCGGCCAATGACGAAAATGATCTTGTACAATACAAATTTACGTAAGTGACCGGTCATTTACGTAAATGGCGACACATAATGGTTAATGTTGTAAACACGGGTATTATTTTATTATTCACGTCAATTCCCAACTCCTGCTGGACGTTGTTGTAAATTATACATTTAAACATTTATAACATCCAGGTCACTGTCAGTTATCTATCCAGACACGTTTCTACGTTAGTATGTAATGTTATATAACAGATTGGTTATCGTTATCTAACAAATTATCAAAGGTAGGTAATTTATTTTATTGGATTTTTTCCCCATAACGTATATTTTAACTATTTCAGTATCGTTTCAGACATCGCATTCGTTTGACATCGCTTGATTCGCAGTTCACCAGTTCGACATTTCGCTGTTCGCCAGTTCACGTGTTATTGCATTTTAAAATATTTATATAAATAATTATTCTTTATTTACGTAAAATTTTAAATATTAAAATATGGATGTAGATACTATGCGTAGTAAATTCAACGATTTATTTAATAAGTTGATTAGTCAAAAACGGACTGACAATAATTCTTATTTTAGTTTATCGGAGTATAGTGAGCAAATTTCCAAAGTTAAAGAGTCGAAAAAAAATTGTGAAAATAAATAATTAATAATAAATATAATGTATAATTAATAATAAAAAAAAATTATAATATAAATATTAATAACTGTAGTATTTTTAGTCATTTACGTAATTGACTAACAGTCAATGGTTAATAATGTTAATATTCGGTCATTGAGGTAAATATGATTTATTTTGTTTTGTAATTTACAACAATAATCTATTATCTTGGAAACTGACGTTATTGCCCGGTAGTTTACGAAAATAACCTAGCAACTTGGCTTCTAACGATAATGACCGGTTAATAACGTAAATGTTCAGTCTTCGTCATTGACCGTAACATATATAATGTTTTGAAAGATTTAATAATAGAGTAATAATTTTCAATTTATGCTGACCGATTGTCGAATATAATTTGTAGTTTGATAAATAAAAGGAAAATATGACATGTAAACATCTACTGTACATAATACTCGTTGGCGGTATTGTATTATACACTTATCTTCTTTAATCCCTCGACGAGCTGTGCGATTATAGTACGACGAACGTCGTAAGTCCACAGATTGAGAAAATAAATAAGAAATACGAATGCGTCCCGTGGCTTGACGACGGGTGAGAAAAAAATTCCAAAACGTCGAACACGACTGTCGTCCTAATAATCGATCAGGATTAACACTATATATATGCCGGACGACAACACTGACCACATACGACTTTATATAATATTTTAACGTATCAAACGTCAACGTTACATTACGAACACTGTGTGATCCTTTCGTGTGTGTACCGTTTTACTTTCGAGACGAGGCACCAATCACGATTTATTCGTATTTTTAAGCTGCGTCATACACACATGTATTACAATATTATTACGATACTCGCATTATAATTTTTATCATGTAGACGGGCACGTGTCCACGGACAGATTAATAATTCCAGTATAAAAGAGTGTGTAATATTACGTTATTCTCGGAAGATGAACGGAAAACATAGGTAAAATCACATATTTTTTTATGAATTTCTAAACGTGTGTGGCGGAAGCTGGATAACGGCCAACGGGGTTTTGCGATTACAATAATAATACGTCGGAAAAATGTGACACGATCATTTTTTTTTTTAGACATAACCTGTCCGGCGCACAGTGGGATGAAACACGAATTTAGCGTGCCAAAAGTACCTTTTTTTAAACTAAAAAATTATTGGTTTTTTTTATCAATAATTAATCGTTACATTATTCTGACGATTAACTCAGAATTTCAAAAAAATTAATTAACATACACCTGACTTACAGCTGTTAGTATAAAATATATACATTATTTGATTGATATTTTCAAACTTTTATTCATTTTCTTTTTATTTAATTTTCACACTTCAACGATAAAAATAGAATTTTTTTTCCACAGTTATTAAATTATATACGTACATGTAACAACGACATATTATTTTTATATTTTAATTGTTTTTTTTTTTTTCCTAATTGCTATATTATGTTGAAATTTTAAGTGTTTTAGTGGTTTTTGAACTTTTGAGGAGTAATACTTAAATTTACGCAGTTTTACTAACTATTCAATACATACATATTGTAAAGGAAATTGATAGCTCTTTGAAAATATAAACATTTTTTGCTTTCAGTTTCAACAGTAATTTACAAAAATTGTTTTCTTTATAAATATGACGTTTTACTGTAAAAACCACGCTTTTTATATTATTTAGTTTTCTCACTTGAAACCATAAAATTTTATTTTTATTTATACAATTGTTATATAATTGTCTTAAATGTAATAATGAAATATTATTTATTTATATTAATTCATTTTTTTTTTATTTTTTTATATGCTTTTTAATAATAAGTTTTTTAATGATTTTAGTACTTTGGAGAAATGATACTGAAATTTACGCCATTTTACCAACTATTCAATACATAAATATTGTAAAGGAAAATGATAGTCATTTAAAAATATAAACATTTGTTGCATTCAGTTTCAATAGTAATTTACAAAAATGGTTTTCTTTAAATAAATATATCGTAGATATTAATTACTATTGAAACTGAATGCAACAAATGTTTATATTTTTAAATGACTATCATTTTCCTTTACAATATTTATGTATTGAATAGTTGGTAAAATGGCGTAAATTCCAGTATCATTTCTCCAAAGTACTAAAATCATTAAAAAACTTATTATTAAAAAGCATATAAAAAAATAAAAAAAAAAATGAATTAATATAAATAAATAATATTTCATTATTACATTTAAGACAATTATATAACAATTGTATAAATAAAAATAAAATTTTATGGTTTCAAGTGAGAAAACTAAATAATATAAAAAGCGTGGTTTTTACAGTAAAACGTCATATTTATAAAGAAAACAATTTTTGTAAATTACTGTTGAAACTGAAAGCAAAAAATGTTTATATTTTCAAAGAGCTATCAATTTCCTTTACAATATGTATGTATTGAATAGTTAGTAAAACTGCGTAAATTTAAGTATTACTCCTCAAAAGTTCAAAAACCACTAAAACACTTAAAATTTCAACATAATATAGCAATTAGGAAAAAAAAAAAAATAATTAAAATATAAAAATAATATGTCGTTGTTACATGTACGTATATAATTTAATAACTGTGGAAAAAAAAATTCTATTTTTACCGTTGAAGTGTGAAAATTAAATAAAAAGAAAATGAATAAAAGTTTGAAAATATCAATCAAATAATGTATATATTTTATACTAACAGCTGTAAGTCAGGTGTATGTTAATTAATTTTTTTGAAATTCTGATTTAATCGTCAGAATAATGTAACGATTAATTATTGATAAAAAAAACCAATAATTTTTTAGTTTAAAAAAAGGTACTTTTGGCACGCTAAATTCGTGTTTCATCCCACTGTGCGGCGTCGCGTGCCGATTAAATTAATAACAAACCTTATAATATTATGCAAGTGGGTATTTAGGTATTAACGATCCGTAGGCATAGTCCATTAATTATAAATACGATTTCGTTCACTAAAATACTATAATGTTTAAAGCAGAAAATGTTTTTCGCGTTTTGCAATCACGTAATATTTCCCGGCGGCGAGTTGATAACAAGACGTATTTTAAACAACAGAACCAATAGTTGTGAAAAGCGTGTACACAGACTCACACGTAATTATTATCAATATGTACACAAGTAATTATTTGAGTGATACCTTAGGTAGTCGATATAATGTTTTCATTAACGAGAAAATTCTATAGAGGTAAACTTTGCAAACGTTTGGTAACGGACAAATTCGGACTGTCTGTTTTGCTAAACGAATCTGTAAACGTTTATAAACACTGCAAACGCCATGATCTAGCTTTTAGTCTGTTCAGTTCTATTAACCTTTTGCCGTTATCATTATCACTATTCATTGTGTTACTATTACGACTTATCACGATTCACTTGTTATGCCTTACACCACGACCACGGTTAAACAAAATACCGCACTAAAATAAGCGCTCAGGAATTTCTACCTTTTAAACGTTTCAAACGTTGGCATTTGTTCTTCAAAACATGTTTCCTCTATAGAATTTCCTCAACGTTAGCTATTTATCGGCCTAATTGGTTTGTTGTCCTGCACAATGTATTATACTGTGTATGGTGTACACAATGATGATATTAATCATGATATAAAAACAAGGAATGATCGTAACTTTTTGACGGTAAGCACGTGACGTGGTCACGTGGAGTAGTGTATTTAGTAATAATAATTTAATGAAAATATGATAATACGGGTAATAAAGTGACGTACTGCCCAGACTTGGACCAAATCTGAACTTTTTCGATCATACCACGTTATTAATACTATCATACTAGGTAGGTATGATATACTATTAGGTGCATAATATACTCTCGTGTGTAAAATTGTTATTTATTTTGATCGTATTTAATGTATTTTTATAATAAATAAAGTAGATATAAAGTTATGTAGGTACCTACCGAATATCATAAATACTATTTATACATAATATTTTAAACTTATGCGACCAACGGCTATTATTTAGGGAAATTTATTTGTTTTGCAACCCTGAAAGTGACCGAACGCAACTGGTCTATCGACCCTAAGATGTTTTGAGCGTTCTAGATGCGAAGGTACTTTTAATTGGTAAACTTTCAATATTTACACATGCATGGGTTTAAATAAACGGACGTGGCCACTGCACATCTAATAGTTATAACAATATTATAGTGTAAGCATATTATGTGCAAAGGTACCATAAACTATTTAAGCGAATCGAGTGTGCACGCTTTGAGGTCACGACGAACGAAGGAGTGTCTCCCCGGAGAACATAGCATAGAGAGCGAAAAATGTAGAACCCGACTAGCATATTATTATAATAATACAATAATACTATAGACTGTCGGTAAATATCTGGTAAACAAGACCTATACGTAGTCTCACAGAGGAACAATGCCCAAGATAACCGTAATGTTTATGATAATATTACCTGCAATTGCATAACGGTATTGATAATATTATTTATAACGCGGGCGCGGCGCGTGTCGATCGGTAAAAAATATTGCCACCGGAAATCGCGTTATTTTCTTTTTTTCTCCTGGACGGGAAACTCCGGAAACGGTCGTTATTCAACGTCGACGAGCGGCCGAGGCAGACATCGCATTCGTCCGCGGGAGTGGTGCGAAATTTTCCAGAACCGCGCAGATGTGCTCATCCGGACACCGGACACGTCTCTGCGGACCCGGATCGCCGGTGGGTCATTTTATTACACATAGTGGTAGTCTATTTATTATATATAAATAAAATATATAGTTATACAGTTGGCACAAGTTCTCGTATATATATATTCTATTTGTACAGAAATACAGAAGTACTACCCGTCGGTTCGCCATCTCGGCCTCGGGGCGGGATAAAGACCTTTTTGTCGTCGTCGCGAAACTTCTCGACCGCCACCCAGCTCCGACCGTTCCGGGCCCTCGAGTGATCGTCACGATGTATTTTATAATAATATTTAAATAGTTTCACGACACCGTTGACGGCGAAAACGCGGTTCGTCGATATCATGTATATATAATATTATTATTGATAATAATATGCTTTGTATCATGCACAATGTCGCATCGCCGAAACGACAGCCATGTGTTCCGGGAGCCACGAATTTCACGTACCCTATCAACTTTCGCCCGGCTATGACGTGGTAAGAGATGTTTAGTGTGTGTGTGTGTGTGTGTCGATCTCGTAACTTAAACAATCCTCTCCGTCCGCGTTTGCAGTTTTTCACTTTCGTCACCACCAATATCGACGTATTACAACTTATTTTACCCCACTCGGGCTGAACTCGTCTTCGTATTGCATGGATAATATTAGTCGGAATACCCATTCCACTGAAGGTGCATTTACACACCATAGATCAAGGCCGCTCACAGAATATTTTCTCTTGGAGGGGTTGGGGGGCAGCGAAAAAATAATACACTTAGGTACCATAAATTCTGTTTTTTATATCAAATCTTAAAAAAAACAATTTTGTGGAAACTTTTCAGTCCTCCTTATCGCCCTCCAAGACTGCTAGGTATATAAAATGCAAATAAATGCAATACAATGCTATACAAATTAGGTATTATCTAAATGAGCGGGAGGTCGTGGTTCTCCCCGCCCCACTGCGGGCGGCCTTGCCATAGATGCGTCATTACATTAATATTAGTCATTCTAAACCCAATTGAACTTCAATAGACTTACACGACGATTTTGAGTACACAATTTGTAATGTGGGTTTAAAGTATTAAAATTACTTAGCTTTGTAGATACCTACTTAAATGTTGGCTATCATAGACCATATTTATATTTGGGGAGGGGGGTCGATATCTTCCAACTTACATTTTAGTATACACTTCATAATAATCCAATTACAAAATATGTATGCTCGGGTTTTGCAAAAATAAGTAGTTTCACAATAATTTGTATCATTGTGTATACATATCGATTCTATAAACAGTATAAACCAAAGTAGAGAACTGTAAAGAATGCAGATACCATTCTAATGATAACAGATGATATGTTTTTAGATAATTTTGACAAAATTAACATTATTTTAGTAAACATTCAAAAGTTCAAAACATTTTTTTACTGGTAGGTAGTAGAGAAATAATTATTATTTTTCGTCTTGAAGGGAGAGTGACATCCAAACCCTTAAACTTCCCCAAAAATACAATGCAATTAAATATTTTTATATTTAAGTTTAGGTAAACCATAATTTAAGTTTGAGCTTTTAGGAAAGACACACTATTAATTTTCCAAAATCATGTTTTAAAAATATTGATTTGACAATATTAATGTATCGATGGTGAGGCATTTAAAATATAATATAATATTTTAATATAAACAATAAACATAATATCATAATGAACCTTAGCACATAATCAAATGGGTTTCGACGAGACTTAAAACTTTTTTCATTAGAAGTTGTACTTGTATAACACGACACTTTTCACCTTTCTTGCGTGACATGTAAGTACTTACACAACATGCAATCGCGCAGTAGGATATTCAAACCGATCTGACCAGTCTGTGACTGTATTATTTTAAATAATAATTATATTATATATTTTAATATTGTAGTGCACGTGTTCCACATGAAACTGTTTTTTTTTCTATTACTTGACCGAGTAAATATAGATGCAGGGTTGAACTGCAGTATCTCATGTACCTATCAAGAATCAAGATTCAATACACGTATAGAAGGTATAAATTGTACATTAGAATGATACTCATTTAAACAATTTACAAGCGAGACTTATTTAAAATTTAAACATTATTTATAGTCATTGTTTTTTATTTTTATCAAATAGTTGTATGATTATTGTATAAAAAATTAGTTTTTATTAGATAATATATACGTTAATGTAGTATAAATGGCATACAAAAGTAAAATTCTTTTCTTTTTAAAAAAATATAAGAATAATAAATGTTTGGTGGTTTACCACGTCAATGTATCAAAAATGTATTTAAAATAAATAAAACTTAGTAATTCATAGAGAAAAAAAATTAAAAAGTTCCTTTAAGTAAACAGTTTATAGGTACTAATTATTGTAATACGTAGCTTTGTATGATTACTGTACTCCGAACTATTTTTTTTTTGTATAAACAAAAGCCACACAAACAATGCAGAATCGTAGGACGTACCTATATATTGTTCATAATAATAATATTATGTTCTTGAAACTACTAATGTTATAATTTTAAAACATCGGAAGAAATGTTTTTTTTTCGCACACCATAGGTGTAATGGAAAATATTGCACGGGTTTTTTAGAGTATCTTTTACGCTTATCAGGAGATACTTTATCCAATGACTCGTACCACGCTCGAAGATGCTTTTTTTTTCGGCATCTTGCCCAAGCCCTTATACATGTATAATGATATAATGTTTGTTAATATAATATTATGATCCGCACAAGTTGGCGTTATCGCAAACTGGCTTCCGCCAAACATCCACATATATAATTTATTATATTGCACACGGGGAAACGAATACTGGGAGCTTATATGCTTAACCTAACGCCGATTTGTGGAGCGTAAGTATACATTTTCTCGGTTGTGTTCTGTTTGCGAGGACGCAAATCTGCCTATTAAACTCAATGTGCGCGAACAGACTACACATATTCATAACGCGATGGCCAAATGTCTATATCATAAACAGAAGCAAAGTTTATCTGCGAAGTATAGAGCGTTGTTATTTTATCGGCGACATAAATATATATTTTAAACTACCGTCTTGTACATAATATATTTTATGCTTGCTGGCAGTAATAAAAAGGAGGATTTTTGCAACAATGCGTCTTGACTCACTATAAAATGCGTATAATGTCCTGGACTTTTTTGAATTTCTCTCGATATCATCAGCGACTCATCGCTCGACATTTGTTGCTGTTGTTTAATTATTCCACAGCTACTTATTTACGATTTCATGACTTTATCCGATATTCAGCGATCACACACACACACACACACACACGCTATTCTTATGTACCTATATTATACTGTATTTGCGATGTAAACGGATCGCGACGACAGAGACAGAGAGAGAGAATGGTAGAGTGGGAGGTATCTCTCTTACTATGTATAGGGTCGCATGCGCCGCATTGTTTAAATTCCCAAATGGTCGCATATATTCGGTGTTAAGCGATGTTTGCCGTAGCTTAGGCAATACGTGCGATTACAGCTATTCCGCTGTGCGATGTAATAAATTGGCAGTTGTTCATTAGGTAGAAAAAAAAGAATATATTATGTATTATATTATAATCCCGTTGGCCTACACATACGATTAAAAAAAAAAAAAAACACTGCATAAAACAAACCACTCGCATTACCTATATTATATTGCCATGTGTTGAAGTAGGTACACACACAATTTTTTTTAATGTGCAAAATAATTACAAGAGTTGCAGGTATTATGCCGACCGAAGATTATTAAAGTATATATTATAAAATCGAAACACCGTGGTATTTTAATAATAAATTCAGGAGTTGACCTATATAATATAGTCAATAGCTTAATAACTATTATAATTTATAGCAATACAATATTTATACACCGTAAATAGAGATAAATGTACATCGAAAAAAATAATGTGTACAAACACCAAACGATTAAAATACACGGTTATCGGTTATATTGTTATGCGATAGGTTTTAGAAAGTTTATATTGACAAAACTACACAAAAAGCACTTCCAACAGTAGAATAGCAGGTATAGATGAATGTAGCTGATGCAGGGAAGTTGTACATAAAGATTTTAAAGGTGTGTTGTTATTTATTTTACATTTATTTAAAGTGATGATTGGAATATTATACATAGATGAGTGTTGACAAACTATTTTGAACAAACGATCACTAGAATGATTAAATAATGTTTCGAGACAAAATTTTGAAATGTAATACGATAAAAATGTTGAGTACACTGTTATCTTTATTTGTTGTCCTGATCGTTACAAGAATTACATGAAATAAATATTTGAAAAATAATACGAATCATCAGGACTTAATGCAAAATACAAAAACCGATTAAGGAGGTCTTCTGTATATTAGTGGTCTAGTTTTTAGCTCATCGTGCAATAGTTCACTGTGATGGATGTGTAAAATTTGAATTTAATGATAGATCATTGTCAGTATATAAGACGCAGGGACTGGAACCTTTTGAATTTATCGGTATTGGTTTTCCAAAAATAAAATAACGGTTCCGGTTCGGTTCTGGTTGTTTGATAAAAAAAAAATAATGGTACCGGTTACAGATAATTTCGGTACCAGTTCCAGCGAATTTTTAGTAGGAACATTAAATAAATATTATTATTATGTATTAATTTGTATTTATAGATAATAGGTACCCTATATATATGTCATTTTCTTACAAAAATATGCAAAAAGTAATATTGACCTAAAGTTTTTTTGATAAGTGGACATCTGAGAACTCTAAAAAATGGTATGCATGTTGCTTTATAAAAATAACTGACAAAGTTTTTGCAATCAACTAATGGCCATAGTCGCCGGGCTTTAAAGATCAATAATAAAAAAAACAAAATTTATTTATTGTATTGTATTATATTACAGATTGTAAATACTCTATTTTATATTTCATCTGCAACAAAAATATACAAATCGATTTTGTGAAAAACTATAGTTTTCCTTAGTTCCTCCCAATGTACCAACAAGATCTGATTTGCTACCGGAAACCAGTTTAAAAGTTATAGATTGCAAATGTTAGCAATGATTTTATCACTCCACTCGGAATTTAAAATGTGTAAGTATAGGTAATGTATAACATGATCATCAAAAATAAAAACATAATATGTTATCTATTTTACAAAATGTTTACAATAACACCGAAAAGAGCTCAACTCATTGTAAAAACGTATACTATAGAACATGGAAATATCTCCAAATCGTCTGAGAAGAATCTTTCTCAGAATTTAGGTTCGACGATTTAAAAGTGCCCAAGAGAACGGTTTCTGAAGTATAAATGTACACCTTGACTTGTTCGACAAATGGTTTTACGGAAAATTAAATGGACATTTTATGACCTGTCATATTATTTATATAATTCAGTGAGGATTTTCAGACCACTTTTAATTATATTTTAACCGTAACACGGGAGCTTCAGGAAAGATAGATAAAAATATATTATGTTCCGGTCGATGTGTTTCAGTATCACACAGTAAATTAGAACAATACTAGTTACATATTAAAATATATAGTAGATATAGTTATTGTATTTGTATAAAGGTATAATGCTTTTTTTAGATAGATAAAATGTATGTAATGGTTAGGTTAGGTAGGTACACACAAATATTTTTGATTTTTTTATACTTTCACGCAAATAAAATGTTCATGATCTCCACCCACACATATTATTATAATATAAGCATTATAATAAAATATTTAAATACATATATACGCACATTTTACTATGCCCCTAAAAAGTTTCAACTCAAGCCTGGGCTTGACCGGCTTGCCCCTTGAGCACGCCTTTGGGCGACATACATAACATTATATGATCCGTTACAATGTTATCATTCACACTGAACACGAGAATAGTATGTGATATTTTTCTTAACAATAAACGTAAATAATCGATACCTACCTACTAACTATATTCGATTAGATGGTAGGTAGTTATTACTAGTTAATTGTACATTTGTACGTATGAATATTGACGTTACTGTATCGGATTCGTTTTCCCAACTTGATTTACAATATGTCATATTGATTTTATATTTAAATTTATGAAACACCATCACTGTATAATATATAACTTAGAGTCGATTCGAGACTACTCAGACTACTGCCCAACATCCACTATCTGTACCCTGTCCGGGTTTTGTTTATCTTCAGACCAGCTTTTGACCAGAATTAATTCAATGTTAACGTTAACATCAAAGTATATTCTACCAACTGTTCACCGAACGTTTGCACTCTATTTTAATAGTTAAATTTATAATATTTATGAACAAACGCGTAGGTATAGGTAGGTTAAACCATGTTTGAAGTTACAATAGCTGTTATTGACTTAAGTTATCACTATTTATGTACTATTAATAATGAAAAGTAATGAATACGGTAACATTGTTCTGATATAATTGTTAGTAGTTTTCTATTATATCATTTTATAACAAAGCTTTTTTCTGATTAAGCGTTTGGTATGATTTTGTAAATACAATACATAATCCAAAGTATTATTCAGCTTTTTCCACAAAACAGCCGGATTTTAGATGTCTTTGTATAACACGAAGCTTTTGAAACACATTTCCTGTGCAGTATTGAACATGTTTAACGAGAGAAGAACAGCACAACATTGCGAAATCCACTATTGCATGGCTTCGTCGGTTCTGCATCATACTAGGGATTAAAAATCGACATCAGCTGATAACCGTGTTTAAAGTATAATATTGTGAAAACTCCAGAATCAAATAATAACGAATGACAGAAATGCGCGATTTTTCTATAATTTTTCTATATCTAAAAATCGTAATCACCAGAGATTTAAACCGAACTCAACGAATATATATATCGTTCGAAGATTATTAAAGGTTCCGCTACCTTCACTAGTACTTACAATGATATATAGGTACTATAACAGGTATAGGTACTAGTGTACTACTATAGGTACTCGTTATATACGACAAACGTGTTCCAATTTTCGGAGTTTAGTTTGATGTGTTGAAAACAATTTACAGCATATAGAAGAAAAAAAAATCAAATATTAATGAACTGTGGTATTACTATATTATACCTACAAATGCGACTACATGGTTTACTTAATTATTTTTAAATAATATTATACTATGTAGATTATGTGTGTAAGCCCCGTGCTATACTATGAACACGGGTGAACATAACAGAATATTCTAATATTAATAATAATAATTTATTCAGTTCAGATAAAATACAAATAATAAAAGAAGAAAAAAACAAACATAAGGAATTATATGAACTGAGCTGATTACCCCTCTCTTTAAGCATGCTTGTGATGAGAGGAGGATACTTCAGATATTAGTTATATGAAAATCTATTACAAGAGTATACTAAAAATAAATAAACAAAAACAGAATACAAAATAGTACTTAAATAATAATAATGAACATGGACATTAATTGATTTTGATCAATTAACATTAATTCATATTAATGATTATTTTTCTCAAACATGTAATTTTTTATACTTTTTTTAAACAACATCTTATCTTTTATTAACTTAATATATTTTGGTAATTTATTAAACATTGCTATAGCCTTATATTGTTAAAAATGTTGGTAAGCCGTAGAATTACATATTGTTAAACATTTCCTGAATGCATTTACAAGCAAACGACCGAAGATCACGGTCAGTAAGTGTATCGTGAACTCGGGTGGGTAGAATTATCACGTGATATGGGTGCATGAAAAATTATGCAGGTGCTTTTAGAGCAAACTGGTAGGAAACAAATTGTTTATATGTCATTTGATTTATATTAAAATAATACGTTTTCCTCGCCGGGCTCTGAACGAAGATCACCAGGGTCGGGAGCAATCGATTTAATCAACTGGCGTTAAGCGAATTGCATTAACCGATGGAAACAAACGGTTTACGTATACGACTCAGAGTCGCAGAAGCAAAGTATTCTGGCTGCGGCGTCTTAATATTATTGTTTGCTTCTCTCTATCACAATCCTCTCTCTCTCTCACTCTCTCTCTTACCCCGCCATATGCGTTCCCGGGGGTGAGAATAAAAGGGTCGTGGATTAAAACTACGGTTGAACGTTTTCGGCGAAAAATTAATTATTTTCCTACCTAGTCTCCGACAAAGGCCCATCCATTACGTCTACAACGGCCGCCTTGTCAACTCATGAGCCGCGTACACACAAGTAGGTATAAATGACGAGGGGCGGGTAAGGTATGTGCAGTGTGCGTGCTCCGGTGAGACCGCAGCTGGCGATAGTCGTCGGGATGTCGGGCGGTGACCGTAATATTAATTTTTCGCACAACACCGACGACCATACACAACTTGCATGGCTATACATTCAGTGCCCGCAGGTGGGTGTGTGTGTGTTAGTGCAAAACTTTTCCGCCTTAATCGACGAAGACGACGACGACGACGACGACGGACGACGAGGGCCTTTCGTTATAGCCACGAAACGCACACACAAACCAATACTCAATTGTATACGACCCGTTAAAGCGACGACAAATTTTACGATTGAAAACTTTATTACGTTATGCATAGAGGACATGGGAACCAATAAAAGTTTAGCACAGTAAGCGAAAAGTCCACATATTATTATCAGGGGTGGATGAACATTTTTTGGCTAACCAGAAAATCTTAATATGGGGAACATACACGAAAAAGTAGCAATATTATAATATTCGGTGAAAATGTCAAGTATCTTGTCAGTTATATTTACGGTTATTTGTTTTTGGAATTACAACAAAAATAATAAAATAATTTTTTCTTTTTTTAAACTTATATTTCATCAAATGTAATATTTATCCATATTTTAAATTCAAAACTTAGATTATATGTGTGTACTGACTATTGAGTATGTACACGACAAGCAGTCGAAAAAATAATCAATTTTAAACTTTGGATGGTCTCCCGAATAATTTTTAATTTCACTATATTTTTTAAATCCAAAATATACAATGTTTTAAAAATAAAATTGAAAACCACTTTGTTTTTTATACATTCAAAAGCCTTACGAAATATAGTAGTATTTATTAATGCATACGGAAAATTAGCAATTTAGTATTAAGAAACAATTATTTGCATGAAAAAATTAAGAGACTTTGCCAGTGCTATTATAACATTATCATAACATGACTCATCCAATTTTAATATGCACCTTAGTTCATAGATCTTTAATGAATAAAATCCGTGTGCTTCTGCTTATATTCTCCAAAATTGCCACTTTCATAGGACGACTTATCGCATACATCGCACACGTTTGGTTTTTCGCTAGTGTGAGTGGCAGGTTGAACGACTCGTCACATACATCTCAGATTTTCTATTTTTCCTGTGAATATTTCTAAAATCTTCTCTTGTCCTGACAATTACGAACTTTACAAAAAAAGAATCAGTCAGGTCGTCCCAGCCGTTCTCGATTGATGAGGTAACGTACATTTTTCACGGACCATTTAAAAATATATAGATATATAATTAATATTTAATATCCGATTATCTATCGTCAGTCTGCTTCAATTTGTAATTTTTTTTTGTTTTTCATACAATTATTTGGTTACTATGCTTTTCAGTTTTCGATCGAATAGAATTTACTAACTCCATTATACTTTTAAGCCAATTCATGTAATATTCATTTTTAAACTTTAAATAGAGAATATGGGGCGCATATGTTGGTTTTTGATTTTGTTGCATTACACTGCAGGCACGTCACTCAATATTAAATCACTTTCCTAATTTATATTGTATGCTATCAATATAGTATGATTATATGCTATTATGCTCGTGTAGCCCCGTGTAGGTTTCGTAGTTACTATGATTCATACTCCATAATATGTCCATGAATTCTACCATTAAAACGTTATATTCTGTCAAACGACGTAAGAGGAGGGCCTTATTACCCAAACACGGATTATACAAACCGGGAAATTCTCAATATCTCTAGGCTAATAAACTCATGCATATTATGATTATTATATAGATTTTTCGTGTTATCTGGGCGTGCTAGCCATTATGTTGTCCAACTTTTTAAAATTATTTTTATAATAGTTGTTACTTATTTTAATCACCTACACTCATTCAGTGGTTCATATTATTTAACTTTTACGTTGGATGGTAATCCCATGGTTATTGTGAAGTTGGGAATAGGTATAACAATAAAATATTATATTGTCATATGCACACGGTGCCACAGAGTTTAATGTCGTGCACCGTAAACCGTCCCTGCACTATGTACTCCAACTATCGGCCGCCGAGTTCTTAGTTTTAAAATAATCTTAAATGTAACATAATAAATTGTTTGAGTCAAGTTATTTTGTAATTTATTATATTTACCACTGTGTGATTATAGCTTCCAATAAAATAATTACAGTAAATTTATTCACATAATATTATGTACTCGTTATTACTAATTTATAAAATTATTTTAATATTTAGAACTCCGGAAGCTATGTGAAAATGTATAACTATACTTCACGAGTATACGATTGAAATCCAAACAATATAAAAATGCCTAAAATGACTGTAGAAACCCGTATCGAGATAACGTATGCTCTATATGCAGCCACTACTCACAAATCAAAGGTTAGGTTAGGTCCGGCTTCGAATGAATATATTTTTGGAATATATAGGTTATAGATAGGTATATTGGACAATTGTAATCTTGTTTTGTTGTTTTGAATTCAAATATTATAACAAAATATCTCTTTTTTATTTAAACATTTTAATTTTTAAAACTGTTGTTAATATTATACTTGCGTAGTAACAAAATTAAAATTTATACAACATATTTGTTGTCTAGACTATAATATATATATATATATATATATTATATATACTAATGTAGGCGCATTTTATTCAAATGCATTGGTATACATTTTTAAATTGCTTTGGTGTACTTGTATACACTATACACATTTACGGTATAACATATAATATAAGGTAACGTCATGAGCCTCGGGGGAGACTTTATTGTTAAAATATAAATTATCCAGGGAAGGTGGCTGTATGTTTGAATAGGATTTACCGTAGCTTTGAGAGTAAAGCACTATAAGTGAAAACTATTTTAAATATGGCGCAAAATAAAAATAAAAATACTGACTTGAGTATTTAATATTTAAATATATTTTATACTGTAGGTGTAACAATTCAAAGTAAGTTACGTGAAGTACGTTTTTAAGATTTACAAAAATGGGTAGGTAATGGTTATATAGTGACACATATTATAGCAACAGTCGCAGTCGTATGGAATCCTCGAGCACCTATGTGGTTTGTATTCGATAAAGTTTACTAAAAATGATTTGCTTGTTGTTTCATTATTGAGTATAATAGTCAACTAGATATTTTGTGTAGGATTGTAGGAATCAATTTGAGAGCAATAAACATATTAAATTAGATACAACTAATTGGTAGTTTATAGCGTACACGAACTATTGAATATTCTACAAATATGTTTAATAACAATTGTGTATATTCCGAACATTAATAACTTTTTACTTATAAAAATGCTACATGTCCATTGTACCTACTTACAATATAATATAATGTAATATGGAGAAACCAATTTTTCACACACTCGTGTGTACTGTATGCAAATCGTCACGGTTAGAACCCATATTATGCATAATTAAAGCCGTCCGGTACATATTTCAATAGCGACAAAAAGCAAATGTTGAATTTCAAGGACAAATAGCTATTTGTTTGGTAGGTATCTGTATAAACAACTGATTATAATTCGGATTCTTATCGTATATTATACTCCATACACGAGCTATGTGTAGTGTGGTTACTGTTTAGGTGCAGTAGAATGCCAAGAACAACATCTCTTTTCCCGTCACGTTTGCGAGTGTACATTAATGAACTTGGCGAAGATAATATATTTACCACCGTCGGTAAAACACTATGCTGTGAAGTGCGTGATACGAAAGTTTTGGTGGAAAAAACGTACAACGTAAGACATTACAGCGCTACAGAACAAGCATGCTCTAGGTGGCGGGAATAAAAAGAGTCTTATTCCACTCGGGCTTTGATCACTAGTTCAGCACAAAATCAAATTTCAACATCGACCTTTGTGAGACTGAATTCTGTGTGAAATTTTCAGTTGCAAAATAATTGAGTAAGTTGTTTGCAATTCGATTGAAAAATAATAATACACTAATAACATCTTACAAGACCAGGCAACTTTAAGAAAACCTATGTCAATAAATGATACCAAATGAACTTTATATCTGAAACACAATACAACTATTTCGATCTAAGTTTAAGAGACAATTGGATACCATTGTAGTTGGCGCTTTGTGAGTATGACAATCGACTTAATTCCTGATTAAAATTATTTTTGTACATGATTTTCATGGTTTAGCGCTTATCCAACGTCGTATCTAGAAAAGTTATAATTGTTTTTTTTTTTTTTATTATTATTATGGATGGAGTATAATAACACATCCCTCTTTTATTATCGCCTGAACAGTTGAAGGAAGTCGTAAAATGTGGATGTATCATAATAATATATTGAACAAATCTGACTTGGATAAGACATGAATATATGGAAATGCAATAATATATCCAATATCAATTGGAAAAACGTACAACATTGTTCACCGATCAATGTTTAGTATTTGGCATCAATTAAATATGATACTAATAACTAATCAAAGCGTGTAAATCGTATCCGATTCATTCGCGGAGCTCAATACACATTTTGTTTTACATTTTAAAAATTAAATTCAGCAAACAACCAATAAAAAGAAAAATACCATTGAAATAAAATTAAAATGTTTTTGTATAAAACATGTTTTTATGCAAAAGATTAATATAAGATTGGTATTTAATACTAATTTTTATTTTCATATTATACTTTTTTGATTTTTGATTATATGATAAATTACATAGAAAACTAAACATATCTACCTTCAAATAAAGAATAAACATTATTTTTTACAATCGAAAAATGGCAAGTGCACAATACTATAAAATATTTTAAGCGAGTACATACTTTTAGGTTGATGTAAAATATATTTGAAAATATTGATATTATTAGTAGTTGTTATTATATATTTTAAGGGTTTTATTATACATTTAGTAGATTTAAAATATATAATATTAAGGCAAGAAATAACGTAATATAAAGCATTAAAACAGATTTCTGCAATATTAAATCGTTGTACTTAATTAATTTCTGCTAATTATAAATCATTGAACAGTGTAATGTTCACTATTGAACTTTTTATGGACTCGTAATCATGTTCTGAAATTATAAAAATATTCTGTTAAATTGTATTTATATATTTTGGTTTTATAGATGGTTTAGGCTTAAAAGTGTTCGATCCGAGTGCGTGGAAAATAATTATAATAATTATGACTCATAGGTATTTATTTACTATCACTACATCCGAGCACAGCATCAGCAGAAGCAGTAGTATTATGTCAAATGAGGTACCTACTCGACCTGATTCAGTTTGACCGAGTGAGCTGGCGTGCAGCAACTAAGGATTTTTTTGAAAATATCTCAGTCAGATTAAATGGCGACTCTCTTATAACCGTAAATAATACAACCAGGTGTAATAATATACAGGAAAACTGAATGGGGTCAATAATTTAAGAAAACATTCGTAAAACAATAACGTACCTAATCGACCATATTATTATTAATTATTATAAAAAGTCACGAGATACTTTTATTAGTTCAAATGGGCAGTGCAGCGGTTAGAAATTGGAAAAAATATGTGTAACCTCATCATCGTTGAAATTGTAATATTTATAGTTGTACTCATACCTGCTTCTAAATTAAGGTCCCATATTATATTATACAGTATTGTTAGTTTATACCGTGTTAGTCATAGTATATTATAATAGACAAGTCTTATTAATAATAATACAGAATTACAATATTACACATCAGAGATTAATACAATATTTTAAATTTATCATTTAATTTTAATATACAATATAATATTATATTAAATTGCATGGTCAATACTGTAAATTGTATTGTTATAATATTCTACATAAATACAGTTGAATGAGATTAGAACTTCAACCGTGTGATAAGTAATCAGTTATTAGTTATTAAATCGATTATACCCGACCGGGCTGGGACGTGCTCGGAATTTCAATTTCCCAGTGAGATAATAAAATATTTAAGTACATTTTTAAGGGAAACCGCTAAATATCAACTGTAAAAAAAAATACCAATAAAATGTGCTTATTTTATTTTTTGAGATCTCTATGGAATGTGTTTAAAAAAAAAAATTATATTTAAATAAATTATTTATTAATTTGTAAGACATAGGTACTTCAGTGTGGCTAAAAATAATTTTTTTTCTTTAATAATTGTTTTAAGTTAACATTTTGTAAAAATTTGTCTACATCAAAAACATCGTTAATGAGAAATATAGTTATTTTCAATGATAAAAGTTCATACGACGATCACTTTAAATACTGACAGTTTTAAGATATAAAATAATGTTCCACAAAATTCGTACTTCCAGCATTATAAAATGTTGAAAAATTTTTTAATAAAAGATTGAAGTTAAAATTGTGGGTCATTGAGCATGGTTTTTGTACCTATGTATAATATCATAATGATTTATCATTGAATTAATATTTTTATACAACCAATGGCAAGGTATTTTCAATTATAATTTTATGCATGAGTTACCCAAATTGAAAATTACAATTTTTAAAACATTTTCAGTTAAAGCTATTAATTTAAATTGATTATGTAAAAGAAAAAAAACAGTAACGACGATAACAAGTCAGATGTCAGGTTATCATAACCCACCGACTATTCATTCATCAAACCCTTGCATACAGTTTATGTGACAAAAATTATAATAATAACAATAAATATAATTTTATCGAATGTGATTTAACCAGTCTCTACACAACGGCGTGGTAAACGAATACATTTCGTTTTGAAGGTTTAAATTTTTTTCAGTCATATCGACGTGTACGTTTGATACGCGATTGTCGCGATCCTGTCATAGAAGTATTCTAAGTACTTATATACGTTTATTATGTTCATACATTGTTTATCAGCACAAAATCTATTAAAAATTTTCATACCATATGAATTAGTAATATTACTATTCAATATACATTTTAACATAATACCTATACATGTTATAATATTATTTTTCAGTTGTATTTTTATCAAGTATCACAGGCATTATTATAATCATCGATCAAAATGTAAGACAGTAAAATCATTCCGATTGCCATAATATTAGGTACTCATTGAATAATATTATGTTGGGAAATATTTATAGAATTGTTCGTCAAAGACCGATCTCAGTCGAAAATTTCGAAAATTTACTGTCGTAAAATATATTAATATAATATTACAATATGGTAGATGGCATTTAAGGGGTCAGGAAAAATATAGGGCATAATAACCGATAGACATTAAAACCAACATTATGAAAAAAAAAGTTAAAAAAAAAAAACATTATAAGTACATTTTCTATTAGATTCGATCACAAAATTTTATATTATTAAAAGGCCAAGTGGTATATTATTATTTATTTATTAAAAAAAGTCTATTATTTTTATCTGTACTTTCGTTTGTTTTTTTATCTCATACTGATAATAGCCATAATGCCATATAATTTGACACTGAACGTTTAATATTTTGTATGAAATTGAAATTTATTTTTTTCATAAACCGTCTATAATATTAGTATATTATCCGTGGTCTCAATACATACAATATCTGTCTAAATTCACCAAAAATAATCCGCATGGGCTCGTTCGCATGTTGGTTAAACATATACAATTTTGTTATGTAATGATAATATGTATTTTATAAGTAAATTTTTTTCGAAACCGCAAACAGAAACGGCTCGCTGAGGTTCAAGGCGAGTCGAATCGTTATCTTGTTATTTATTACAGTCGACGGAAAGGAATATTCACTCGCCTGATTTTCATTATTCCACACATGAGAGTTGCATTCGAATTGCATTCACGAGGTTTTCCTTAGATTTGAATTATTTACAAGCCCCGATGTTCTATTACTCCACAATGAAAAATTTAATTTCATGTCCTGCGACGACGATACGTCTGCGACGTCCTACCACGTATATTGTATATGGGTCAAGCGTTCCGTAATTCATCAGTCCAAAGTGGCACGTTTCATATATTTTGTCCTTCAGTATGGTGTTTCTTTCACTGCAACTATTATTTTTATTATTATTATTATTATTATACTTACTATAGTATTTTTTCCTCCTTCTTTCTTTCAATCTTTTTTTTTTTACGGTCTAGTGGTGTACTATTCGGAAAATTATATTATTATATGTATATACGCGTAGCGTGTGCTCTGTATGTTCATAGCAACAACAGGTCACGAGACGGGACGATATTCGTGTCATGAAAATTGTACCAGATGATATTAAATTAAAATGTTTCAAGGAAATTACAAAAAAAAAAATAAAATAATATTTAAGTATTAACTAAGCGGTATATTATTCAGTGACCATTACGAGCATGGTATACGACCCATACGAATATAATACGAGTATACGTCTTCCATATATTTTTATTCTATACGCAATAATATATGAGCAGAAAATTATATTGTACCTCTATAATAATTTTGACAATGCTATATGCGTAGGCAGATCGAATTGTGTACAGGTTAGCATACAATAGACACGTCAAATCGATGGGATCATAATACTCGTATATCATGTGAAACACTGGCCGCAGTGACGTGAAACGCATAGTAGGTATAGTTTCAGACGTAGGCATACGAAATAATGGTAGCCCCGTAATCGGAAACTTTGACTAAATATAAGACGGAGTAGTCCAAAACTTTGTTTGACAATAATATAACAATACGTACAATAAGTCGTCCACGTTTAACGTCGAAATGAAGTTTCTAGGAAACGCAACGTTAAGTCAGACACTTTTTACTTAACTATTGGCATGGGCTCCTGCGGACAAATAACACAGTAAAATAATTTAATCCTTGTAATAATAATAAGAAGAAATACACGGCAACTACAACCGTGTATTGCAGGGCTGAAAAAAGTGTCATCAAACAACTTATTATCGATCAGATGAAGAACTATTGAGATACAATATTATATAATAACATGACTTGCATATTATAATACGGTCGCGACCCCTTGACTTGCCTTTGCGGATGATGCAGGTGACAGTTTTGAAAGAACTAAAACGCTAGGATGGTACTTAGCTGCACTTTAATAATCCAACTTAATTAAAAACAGACACAGTGAATCAAAGATAGATATTATGGTGTGCGAGGGCCGGCATATACAAAGCGCCACGGGACTCGGGTCTCTCACCTTCCCGGTGGTTTACTTTTGCACACGACCATCCCACCCCCCCCCCCCCCCCCAAAAAAAAAAACAAATTATCCGTTAGGATGATGTCGGGTGACGGTCGTATGGTTCTGAAGTAACTAAAACGTATGTTTGGTGCATAGCGGCACTGCACAAACCTATATTTATTGAAGATAGGCACAGTGAATTAAAGATATACATATATATGGTGTGAGACGGCGTCTGGCGAATACAGACACAACCTGCGTCTCTTCCCCTACTTTTATCCTGACCAGAAAAAACACTTTGGCCGTGCGAATGACGATACTCTCATATTATTTGAAAAAACATTTGGATTATATGTACTATAGTCACACAAGGTGGATTATTACACACTATCTGATATTAAAAATGACGTTATACTGAAACTGATTCGTCGTTAAATGGGTCATAAGGATTTAAAATTCTGCCAACACAACTTAAAATCAGGTGACGTTAAACGAGGACATGATGGTAAATATTTTTGTATAATGGACATTTGTTTTTTATCATTTTGGAATCCGTGTCAACTTGAAAATGTTGGACGAGTTAATGAAAATAATTGACTGTGCCAAGTTAAATTAATTAAATTAAATTACCATCATCTAAAAGTTAATTTTTAATAAAGAAAAAAATTAACTCGATAAGATTCAATTCAAGATGGAAAATACAATTAAAATTAAATTAAAAAAAGTTATTTTTCCTTCTACAATATTTTTAAATCATAAAGTGCCCTAATATTTTGATTTACCGATTCATTTAACACGGTTCAAATTTTAGACTACTAGGTATGATAATATATTGTTAGAAAGTAAATGGCAAAAATCGAAAAAGAGTCAACGAATCAGTATAGTGTCTATTGCCCTTTTGGTTTATCATAATACGAAAAGAAAACTAATTTAACTGCACCTTTATGATATCTTATTAACTAACTGACTAACTATTAAATATTAAGTTACAACAATACAAATTTTAACTGAATAAGTTAAAAACAAAATTAACTAACTAGTTAAGTTAACCAGTTTAAGAAAATTATCATTTTAAGTAACTTTAATTTTTTGAAAAGTTAATGTCCACCTTTGAAACGTGACTACAAATCTTAAATTTAATTTTCTCCTGGCCAACAAAATTACTGTAAAATAATTAATTTTAATAGTACATAATACTATACTTACGGACGTCTTGCGTATCCCAGTGCTCACTTGAAATGTGTCCCTTAAAATTTTTTATCGTTCACACTAGATTTTGTTTTGGAAAATTACACTTTTAAATATACCACGCCTTACCGTGGTCTCAACAGTTGTGATTTATTGCTGGCCTAATATTTAGTTTGTATCCTGCGATTTTCTTTAAATACTAAACATGATTAGCTATAGCTTTACGTGGTGGAAGAAAATGATTAATAACTAGTGTATCTTTAATTCCATTACGACTTATATGGATTTATAGATTGTTATTATTTATTTAGTTCTGTTTTTGTTTTCAGCAAAACAGAACGCATTGTTTTTTTTTTTTTACCATACTATAGTGTGTGTCACATATATACTCTAGAAATACTTTAAGGTTTGATTATTTTATTTTGTTGCTTTTATTTTTCTTTTATGACGCACGCGCGCACCCACACAGGCTTCACTAAAGTTTTCTTTAAAAACGTTCCAACCTGGAAAAAAATAAACAATAATACCTTCGTAGAATTTCCAACGTCAAAGACGACGCGACGCGACAGTCGTACACACACATATATATATATACTATATAGTGTGCGATTGCAACACAACCTAACCTAATCGTTCAGGGGCGTACAAATAATTTTTTTACACAATTTTAGGTTTATTTTTATACGAGTTACAGCTTGCGTCTCGAGGACGAACCCGCAAGTGTTCAATCCTAATCCTCCGTGCCCACACACGGCCAAGTCGACACGAACGCAGCCACGACGGAGAACTCCAGGGAAAAGAATGCACACACGACGGTGGACTTTTTTTTATACACACGATTATTTCTTTTAAAAATATTTCTTTACAAAGTGTCAGTAAATAAAAGGTTTTTCGCGAATGAATTTCGAGTGCGTCGCGTGTATCTGTGTGTACACAGGGCAAACCACTCGTATATTATATATAGGTACACATCACCATATATATATATATATATATAGGTATACGAACGCAAGTATGACAATATATTTGGTGTACAAGCCAGAGTGAGTATTACGGACATTAACGACAAATCTACACACTTTACAACACAGCACAATACAAATGTGTGCGTATTTATATAACTCTTTTCGAGATGACTTTTGTTGCTTTCGGCACTGGTGGATGAGGATCGAGTGTGATGACGGACGACGACTACAGAACTGTAATATATCGTCGTGAATTTTTTACTAAACGGTTTTCCACGATTTTTACTACCAGTTAGGTATTGCTATTTCTCGTACGATATTGACGTTGTAGAACCCAAACAAACAATTAGAACATTAAAATGTCTAGTGTTGTATTATACATACTACAATAGCATTAAATTCTCATTATAAGACGTGTAATATTAGTCGTAAAATAAGTTTAATATCTACGATACCTAATGAAATTCTAACATAAAACGTCAAATACGATAAGAATACTTACGGTATGTTATTGTTATAGAGTGTAAGTGAACAGTAGCGTATAAAACTACCTATATAGGTAATATAGAAACGTATTGGTCGTAAAAACACTATCGTTTCATATTCATTGTGAATCGACATTAACCTATAATAATAAAGAAAAAATCTTAGTTCCTCCTTATTTATTTTTTTTCTTCTTCTGAACGCTTGATTAAAATATACGTCAGAAAATCACTTGATTAATTTATAGTAAATCCATAACTATAAATATAATTTAGTTTATATTTTTACTGTTTAAATGTAATAATATTATATTAGGTATATTTAATTTAATAATTAGCATTGTTGTTTCAGTAAACTACTTGATTGATTAGAAACAAATAATGGCGTCCGTATGCTTATTCATAGTTGCTAAATACACTATACAAGATTAATAATTCCAGTGTTCTAAGATATATATTAGGTACTGTATTGCATAGACTACTCGAGTAGAATAACTTATTTTTAGTTATTGTATGATTCGAATATTCAAATTTTAATCGGTTTCGATACGTCTTTAACAATATCCCAGCATCTATCAGGTGAAATTTATCTTGATATTACAAAATTTAATCTATATTACCTCTCAATATCCGACCTGGCGTCCCACAAGGTCACTACATTGTCCGTTTTTGTACTTAGTTTTTATCCACGATATCACAAAGACATTCTTACATTCCTGAGCATATTAATTGCTGGTGACTCACTATCATAGCAGCATCGAATAATTGTCCCGGATTGGCAAGCATGATTCAAAACCATCTAAATATAATTATCTTATGGGCGAACCGATGGAAAATAAAATTTAAAGTCCATATACATTACATTATCGTTACAAAACCGAGAATTCCCAATAGTCTCGTTTAACAACCAAAACCTACCATCAGCAAATTAAGTCAATTATCTTGGGTTAACTTTTAACAAGCTACTCACATGAAGCACACGTATAGGAAAAAAATACCAACAAATACAAAACTCAATATTTTCCTAAGGATTCTTTTAAATTGTTTCTAACTAATAAACTTAAAATACACGAGTCAAAAAACCGTCCCACCTGGTTATATGCGGTATCCGGTATCGGCTCTAACCGTCCAATACTACTAATACCTTGCAAGACTTTCAATATATATGTCTACGTCAAATAAACTCTATAGTAATGTTACAAATGAAAATCTCCACGTGGACCCATCACTACCTACACTCAATGAACTGACTAAATCTCACTACACTAAATTTAATTCAAATCTAAACTACCCACCTTAGTCCTTTGATCAAACAACTATCCCCCGGATCTTTTTCTGTTGGTATACCTTAAATAGATTTAAAGCACATTGACATCCTAAAAAATCTAAGCAATACAAAAAAAAAAAAAAAACATTATTTGGGTGCTTGTTGTGTTCCCGTTTAAATTAATTATTTACTTTATTATGTCAACTTTTTATTCTTTTATTTTATTATTACACTTTTGCGAAGATTTTAAATAATTATAATAACATGAATGACCTATAGAATTGAAACAGCTATCAAAAAACCAAAAAACCCGTTGAGGTCTGTATAAACAACTTTAATATAATTATAACAGATACTTTTCAACATATTTAATATTATACCAAAATTAGTACCTACTTAGTTATTTTCAAATTCTGATTATTTAAGAATACCACTAACGAATGTTAAGTGATGAAAAATTTAATTAGCACTCATATCTTAACAAATAGAATAATTATTTGCATTTCATGAAAAATTGTATGACCTTCAGTCATTATGTACCTACCTAATATAATACATATTGTATTATAATTGTATTTTTCCTTCAATCTTCTCCCATGAATGGCAAAAAAAACATCATATGAAAATACTTGTACCATCGAAGTGACTATAATATGGTCATATATTGTGTATCGTTTATTCTATGCTATTCAGGACGTAAATAATATTCATTCTCACAAACATTTTGTTTCTTTTATACTTGGGTTCAAACGAAACACAAACTCACTCTAAAAGGATACCGTATCCAGTATCGACTCGCGTCAACCACATTTTGCTTCTTTGAATTTTAACTCGTATAAACTTAAGAGGACCGACGATATTATTTTTTTGGTTGGATGATTCCCTCATACGTGACCTGTAATTGAGTGGTTTCAAAAACAAATCTACCGACGCCAAAAGAGAAGATAAGTAAATGTACCACTAAAGAAAATACAAATATAAAGCGTATTGTGTGTAAGAACGGATCCAAGATTATATAAATATATACAACCATATTATATAATGATTCCAGATTTTGAACAGTGTCGCAATTGTTGTTCCGTGAATATAAATGTCCTGTATTCGAGTTAAAGGATCATAAACAAATATGAAAACTAGGCGATTCATAGAAAAATCTACATAGGTATTCATGTGTTTTGAGTTAAATGACATACATGTTATGATAATAATGATAATAATTCTAATAATATAAGCTCTTAAATACCTATTGCAGCCGAACGGAAATTATGGTGTTTCACCGACCAATGTGTTCGATAATATTTTCAAAATAATATATATAAAATGCCATCCAAAAACAACAAATTGTACTGTCTGTTTTCACATCGGAATATTATGTGTTGTTATATTATATTATAAAGTAAGCACGAAATATGAACAATAATAATAAATAAAAATCCTAAATAAGTAATACTTGTTGAATTATGTAGGCAACTTTCGATCCTAAACGCTCGAGGGTAGGGCGTTTTTCACGATTCATACGATCGTATACATACGTTTATTGTATATTCAATACGAAGTTAGTAGTGAACTTCCATTTAGAGAAACCATGGAATCCCAGAACAAACCTTCACCGTGTACCCTGTGCTCTTACTGAGATCATTAAATAAGACTAAAGACGCAGTCATGCAGTTCAAGAACTAAATAACTGAATATTTCTATCCAAGGGATACTGTGTGACTGATCTTCGGTGAGACTAGAGAAAAGTTATGTTGGAAATTATAATAATTATATTACATATATCATATCGAATGAATTTAAACGTATTAAATTAACTTCGGGGGTAGGTTTTAACAATCAACCATTTCCACCAAGCTCGTGCTGGGCTGATGTGAGGACTTCTCGTTTAGACTTTTGGAGTTTAATTAACCTATTACTTAACAGACTGTTGTTTACCAATAAGAATAATTACCTACAATATTTTTCTTGGACGAAATCTTAAGTTCTTACCATCCAAATTCGTCGTCTTAGTTTTTCATCTATCCTCGTTTGTTATAATGTATAAACATTACCAACTATTGGTGTATTATTTTAATCGTTGCAAGTTATAACGTAGACAAACAACGCGGTTTTTATTTAGCGATACTATTTTGTTACCAGTCCGTTGAAATAAATAAATAAATAAATAAATTAACTAATATAAAGTGAGTCGTGAAAATAATGAATTATCCACGAGGATTTGTTATTTTAAAGAGTATAAATAGTTCTTATTTTAAAAATGCATAGAGCTATGCTAATATTTCACACATAATATAAATTTAAACTTTTATTTGTATCATAAAATCTTTCTTTAATTTTTGGTTAAGATTTGTATACCAATATTTATTCAATTTTTTCAAAAAATAGATAAAACTACGCGAACATAATAATTATGTACAATGGAAAAATATAATATACCTATAAATATGTTTATTGTACCTACGTATATCATAAATAATATAATCTTGACTTGGTTAGAGATTAATATTAATATTTAGCTTTAGTTTAGGAACATTTAGAAATATACTTACTATTGGACGTATTTTGCAGGTGTTAAAGTTAATAGCTTTGGGTAGTAGGTGTATAAAAATGAATGGTTTTAAATTTTTTTTTATTTTCAAACAACTTTATAAAACTATAAAAAAAAGTGTTATTTAATATTGCTTATAAATTACATCTTTAGTTCGTGTTTATAAAGCTTGTTTAATAATATTATGTGTCTTATACAACAAAATAAATTTCATCATAAAATGATCGCTTCATAATTATTACTGAAATGCTTATATTTTGACCTTTATTGTAATTAAATATAATTATATTCATTTTGCAACTTTGACACTTCTAAAACTCAATTTAAACTTTATTTCATTAAAAATACACAAATTATTTACTAATAATGTATACATATACAGTAAACAACTCATTTTTTTTTTGCTCAGAATATTAAAATGTAATGAAATTCTAGAAACAAATTAAAAATATGATCAAACAAATACCAAATATAGCATACATTTTTATCAAAATGTTTTTTTGATTATCAACAAAATTTTGTTTCAATATTCTTGGAATGATACTAATCAGACTTGTCCCTATAAAAATATTATAATATTTTTCTAAAATATTGAACTTGAAGACATTTATATTATTATTTTTGTGATATAAAGTCAATAAGCAATGATGTGTCAATTTTAATTTAGCCCTTCGAGTTTTAAAAGAAACTGTTTGTAAACATGTCAGGGCTTACTTATGTGTAGAGGTCAGACTTTTAAATCTTAAATATTTGATTAGGATTGAACATTTTAAACGACAGTGAGAAATGCACATGATTTATGATCTGAGGAATTTAAGATGGAAATTGATTTTTTGTCATGCCTGCACCGAAAGGTTAATTATCGATTAAAGCTTAGGTTGAAGCTTAGGAAAGTTACCTTTTTCCACTCTGATGGACAGTAAAGGCTTTTTTTCCTAAAGCCACATATTAACATATATTAACGTATCACTACGTCTTGCCTAATATAACAAATACCTGATGTTAGGTGGGTTTGGTTACTCCCTTTCTATTCTATGAAACAGTTTGGTGAATACAGATACAAAGAACTGAAAGATAAGTTCTTTATTGATTACCGACTATATAATATCGTCAAATACAATACAATATCGATTGAGGTTGTTTCTGAGGCGAAAGAGGTGTGACAAAATATATATGCTTGTGTGGTTCTTGCGGGTAGGCAATTTCAGTCTTGAAAAGCAGCCAATACTCACCACTGGAATAACACACTTTTCAACACAATATACTATTGCATATAAAATCGAAAGAAAATTTTAATAACTAATCTCTATGATCTCCGAAAATAATCTGGATCTCCCTCAACGGTAAATTTTGGATCCTATATGAACATTTAAGTAAATTTAAATGTCCACACAAAAAAAAGTAAATACAATTTTGACAGCTGATAAAGAGAATAAAGAGAATATAAGAAATAACGATTTTATCCTTGTGGACCATTTTTACGGAAGAAATATTCATAAATACAACATAAGAATCTAACTAGAAGTTAGTAGTGATATATTGACTCCACCGCAATCTAAGAATATTTGATACTAAAAATTAAGTTGGTTACTTTAAAATAAAAATTTATTTTATTATATAAAATAATACTGCAGCTGACGTTATTCTTCCCGTACACATTTATTTATTTATTTATTTTTATGTTTGTATAGCGTATTCCACCATTATACAACGTATACAAATATAATATAATAGAGAAATGTAAGTTTAAGAAAAAAGAAAAATTACAAATATTATGTATACTGTATACTAAATATTGGAATAAAAATGAATATTATGTTGTGTGGCATAAAAATTATACATCAACGCATGTAGTAGGTATCTTCATAGTTAACAAGAGTTGCACAATTTCATTTTGTGCGTTTCACTGTAAACGTTTTTTTTTTTTTCAGTTGATATTTACGACATTGTAAGCTTTTACACTACAATTTTTATGCATATATCTACACTATATAAATGTCCTAAACAAATGTTGAACCGTGTTTTTTTTTTTGCCAGCACACACTATTGCAATATAAACCAGTACAACAGTAAACAAAAACTATATTCGTTAGGTCCACATCCTCGTACAATAAGAAGTATGAGTATATTTTTATGTAAATATGAAAATACGATTTCACGTCAATCGAATGAAAGAAATGTCCTTAAAACAATGCTCATTAAACGTATTTTAAGTTAGTCAAGAAAATTTAAAGACGTTCGATATATTCCTATGAACACTAAAAAAAAACGTTTTTGAACTTAACTTTCTGGGTACCCTGTGCCCTGTGTAAATGTATGGACTTGTTTCTTTTTAGTTTATTTAAGGTAAACCAATTTTCCACTTAACAATAATATAGTATGTATGGTATATAAGCAAACATGTATTTTTATACCGCCCAATAATTTGTCCCGTACGACATGCGTAAATTAAAGTATCCTTTGCACACCATCACGAACATGAACGGTGAAAGTATACATATAATATTAAATTTTATAAAAACAAACTAAATATTATGATTGTTCTTGTAATATTAAAAAAAAAATGCTAAAATATGTTTTTTTATGATTCCAATAATCTACTACCTAGTCAAATTATTATAAAAATGCAATGTGTGCATATTTAGATTTCCTGCTCGATATCGTATATAGTTGCACATACGATATTAATAAACAACTTAGTATATAATGTACACTGCCTTATAACTAGCACTGTTTCCTCGTATAATAAACATTTCAATACAATGGGTAGTTATGATTATTATATTTTTCGCGTGGGAAATATTTAGAAAAATCAAATGCGTATGTATACAATTCACAATAACATGAACTTTATTCAAATCATACCGGGACACATTAATTGTTTCTCCGGTGAACATGATATGAAATTCCTACTTGAGAATCACAATACAACAATCTACCATTATAATATAAAATATTTTATTGTAATTATTATTAGTAATTACATTTGACCATGGGAACAATTTTCACTCAGTGCGTATCAAGTATAGTATTACGACTATACAATTATTTGTGATAAAATTAATAATAATAATATAACTGTTGTGTCACATAAGCATAATAGTTTACCCGTAATAATAAATGTAATTAATGAAAATTAATGAGGTATATTATTTGTGTTTTATATTTTGATTCTTAGTTCAAACGTATAGCTGGCGGATTATCATTTTGAAACTAAATTTCGCTTGCAAATTGGCGTATTTGTAGCCCATAGGATTTTAACCCAGCATATTTTCTTTAATAATTTAATTTATGTTAAAAATCAAAAAAAATCTTAAAGAGACATAAGAAGCAAGGTAGGTAATCACTCTGATATAGTTACAGTATATTATGAAGTCTTGTTTATGAGTATATCTCGTTACTGAGTAGGTCACTGTAATTGTTGTGTAAAATTTGAATTCAATTGTAAATCATTGTAGGTACCTATACGAAAAATGACTCTGAAGAGGAAACGGCCTGTCAGCCTATATTACCAAGTACGTTTTATCATACATTTGTATTTATGCTATTAATCGTGGTAATTTATTTTACAATTAGGCAATCATTGCATATATACACTATCCTTAGTGCAAACATTTTAATAACTGAGAAACGACTCGTTCGAATTTTGAATAAGGCACCTACTTTATCACTTATCAATAATTAGTTTTTATTAACAGATGACCGATGCTAAGAAAGTATATATTATAAGACAGATCCCTTTGAGTATAAGAGGGAAAGTATAAGAGTATAATTTTAAAATTATTTGAACACACGATTGAAAACAGTTTTTCCATCCTCGTTCAAATTTTCGGATCAAGATAGTTTTTGGTTTCATATCGTACCTACCACATACAAGTATCCAAACCTATCAAATATTATATTTTAGATGACGTTTTTATTTCAGTGGTATAGGCTATCAAGTAACTTTTTGTCCATATCTACTTGATTCGAAAATCGTTTAAATATAACAATATTGTAAAGGTCCGGTCTGAGTATAATTTATCAAAATTACCTATAAATCACAATAAATTATTAACTCCATAGGTCCCTATAGTATTTTTCTCTTCAAAATATTGTTTAAAATTAATTTTTGGACGAATACCAGCGTCATACCCAACATGAAAAACAGAATATTAATTTCAGAACCACTCAACGAAAATGTCTATAAAGTATAAACGACTCTAAGGTGGGTCTCTAAGTTGGTATTGAAAAGAATTCATCTTAGTTTTTTAAAATTATTTTAAAAGACATGAATTTTAACTGATTTAAAATAAGTGAGTATAGATTAAATTTTATCTATATTATATGTTATTAAAATATAGTAAATTGTCACATTTTTGTGTGTTCCTAGTGTTATGTAAAAATGCAGAATAACGTGAAAAATATAATATATAATTGCATGACATACATTTGTTAAAGACATATTCAATTAATATAATATATAGTTGAACACTTCATATTATTACGGTACTCAGATGTCATGGGAACGTTAAAATGATATTAATTAAAAAAAACTAAGAAATGAATGAAGAAAATAATTGTTTTTTTGTCAAAAAAATAAATATATATTTACATTATTCAGCGATCTCGTGTACTTAACGAGAACTGGCGCAAAGACAGAATTGAGAAGAGTGTAATAATAGGGGGATTCGAGTCATCAAGAAACTATTTTCCTTGTTTATTTTCACAATAATAAAATTATTATTGTCGTGGGCACTCGACAAGTCGAGTATTTTGCATTCGCCACCGATCGAGTACCTCCCAGAACCTTTGGACGTCATCTCCGCTAGCGTTTCCATGAATTCTCGAAGCATTTCAAAAGCACCCGGATACAGTCATAGAACTTGGGAAGTTGTGTACCTACAAGTATCCCGTTTCTCGGAATGTTGTCCTGCAGTGTATCGTCCCCAACGTGATCACAGGTGTCTGGTGGTACAAATCAAACACTATATATAAGCACAGATATTTATACTATATATGAATTATAGTTTCGTGTATTTCACGTTAGTTACGCGAAATCCATTATTATTAATTAATATTGTGTATATTATTATAATAATTATAATAACGACATCGGCTGCGAGTAAACGATGTTTTTTTACGATGCTGTGAAAAATTCAATCACGTCGTGTTTGCACATCGCACTTGATCAGTTCTGAGCGTATTATCTATGCATGCCTCGTTAATATTCTAGGCCGATTCTTTTGTATTTTGTCGGGTAAAGGATTAAAATTGAATCAATTAAGCTTTGTGTACGGTCGAATCGAAACGTTTTAAACGTCCGCACGTTTTTTAACCGAGGCCCACTTCTTTTATATTATTTGCTTTGCTAAATTGCGCTCGTTTCACTTAATCGTCGAGAATAAATAATTTTTATTGTCTTAATAATATTATATCCTTCATTAAGATAAAGAGTAAATTGCTCAGCGAGTTTAATCCAATAGTTTCATGCTTCAACACACACTTGGAGAACACCTTGGATCAATTTGTCTACATTTTTCATCATGTGAGCCTATAGTACACGGATCATAGTAATAAACGAGTTAAACGTACACGACTAAAATATTTATTAAATACATGACAGGCATATAGTCGTTTTCCTGTTGGTAGTTTTTTTAACGTAGTCTCCAGAATACGTTAATTTTTGGAATAGTATAAACAAATATCCATCAGGCATAATTATTTGGAAAGCGTTGTTTTTTCTTACCATGTCGTTAATTTTACCATATGGATTGTCGAACTCCACTCCTTGCCTAAACTAAAATATACAAAATGCACTTGGGACAGAAAAAAGTTATGTTCGAATAACGGCACTAGGGTTAAAACAGGTAATGTTCTAAAGTTTCAATCGATCCAAATATATCTTATCCATTCCAAATAACTTATATTATAATTTCTGTTTGAAAATTAACGTCATAAATGTGTTTTTATTTTTAAATGTACCTAGTAATATTTCTCTGTCCAGTGACCTTGGATTGATTTTGGGCTTTAGTGAAGAGATAGGGAACACAGAAATACACAATGTTTTGATGATTTTTAGTGCGCAATGCAACTTTCATTTTATAAATAACAAAAGGTGATTTATACATCAGATTTAGAAAAAGTTGTGAATTTATATTTATTTTAAGTCAGAAATGCGTATTTATTTTTACACATTTTACCCATTTGTAAATAAAAATCTAAGATATTCTGTAATAAGAAATTCTATTTTTTAATTAAATGTCTTGATCGAAAATGAAAAATTGTTCATATTGAATAGATTTTCAAAAAGAAAATTACATTCACCGGGTTGTAAATTGTTTTTGGCTAATAAGCCATTCCACGTCTGTAAAATGTATTTGTAAAAATTTGAAAACTCTTAATTCCATAAGGCTGAGTCCATTTGAAAGTTTGTGAATCACTACTTTTGAGAAAATTTGCAATAGCTTCAGTTGTTTTCAAATGGGGATTCTTACTAAGTACTTTTTCGACTATTTTCTTGATTTTTACACCAACCTCCCCAGGAGCTTCCACCAATTTTTTTGCGGTGTCATCGAAAGTACTCAGGCTCTTGACAATTGGTGAATATTTGCAATTTATGTTTCGTGATAGGATTAGAAAATAATGTATTACTAGAGCATAACTACACTACATTATAACTCAATGAAGTACCTAGAATCAAATGTTGTGCATTCACTACTGAAACAGCATCAATTTCAAGTTTTAACATGATATATTTAATGACACTAAGATTGCCTCAATAATCAGTGTTCGGGAGTAGCGCGCTAATTGTAGCGACGCTACAGTAGCACGCTACTTTAGCTGTAGCGATTAACGTAGCGTCGCTACAGTATATACAATGTAGAGAAAAACTATAGCGCGCTAGAAATTTATGGTTAGCGTAGCGAAAATATTCATTATTTTATCGCTACTTCTAACCTATTTCATGATAATTAAAATATTATGATGTATATTTATTTATTTAATTAAGATGACAAGATGAGTGTATTTTTGATTTTTTCGGGTTAGCCCGGACCGGACTAAGATAAGACCGGATAGATAAGACTATAATCATAAGTGCATTATTACAATGTAATATTTTATATTATTGAAAACAGAACCATAAATAATAATTAATATATAAGTATTCTATCATCACTATTTTTGTTTTCGGCATTCAGCGTTTTCTACTTTTCCGTGTTTCTTTTAAGTTTTAAATATTTTGAATAGTTGAATTAAAAATGACAGAACCTGAAGCCACCACGTCATATTCAACTAGTTAGCAATTTTCAATAAGACGTTTGTTTTGATTTTTGTTACAAAAATACATGAGTTACACTTAATAAACCTGCCTTCCGAAATTACAAGAAAATAGTGGTAGGAATTAACAAATGATGACCAAGTACTCAAGTGAATATCTAAATAAACAAAAAAAATTTTAAAAAAATGTAGCGAAAAAGTAGTACTCTACATTTAAACAATAGCGTTAGAAATAGCGCACTACATTTAAAAAAAATTAGGTTTAGCTATAGCGAGCTACTTTTTTTAGGGAGTAGCAGTAGCGTTAGCGTGCTACAAAAAAACAGTAGCGTCCCGACCACTGTCAATAATATACTGCTGCCTGTAACCAAGCATCCCCAGATAGGGTAATATGCTGGTAAATTTCCTTAAATGATTTAAAGTAACTTTTAAATTTGAAGAAATATTTTGTTTACAGTTGATAATTAATAAATACTCACACACGAATTGCAATCTTTTCAAAAATGATTTCTCCCTTTACCTCCTTTATTTGTACTTTAAAAAAAAAAAAATTATGGATTATTATTTATTTAACAAAAATATGTAACAAATATAAAATACGTAACATCAACATTCAATTTAAAACAGTCAGTTAGTACTGCTTTGTATTTCTGTGGTGGAATCATACAATTGTTTTCACCCACCTCAAATATTTAAATATATTCAATGCTGTTCAATAATTATTATTTTTAAATATTGTAACCTTAATGTAAATAGTATAATAAATACTATATCTTTTTAGTTAAATAAATAAATAATTTAATTTATACAATATCAAATATACCAATAATACTGATATTCTTTAATAAATAGGTTTTGTGTAATTATTGGAACGATTGCAACACTCGAACATTAAGTATCAGCTTTTTCTATCTGGAGTGTAATTCTACTACAAATTAAGTAAAATTTATCTCAAATCCTGTACGTGATACCTACATTTCACTTATTTTACTAGTTTTTTTAACCAGAAATTAAATTTTGAATACTTCGTTGTCGCTGAAAAATACAATTATTGTTTTTTGGTCGTTCTGCTGGGTCTATACCTACAATGAGTATACCATTTACAGGGATATGAAAAATTCACATGTCATATAATTTCATTCACCCACTATAGGTACACGATACATGTTATGTGTCCATCTACCATTTTTAGATAAGTACCTACAGTGGAAATATCAAAATTAAAATTCGATCGCGAATCCGGTCATTATCGTGTACACCATGTAGCGTAATGAAGTTGTAAAACATGACGTGTACAGACACGTCAAGTATAATAATATATTATATTCATTACGTATTATACGTACACGTGCGATGGGCCCTCTGGCTCGCGTTGTATAAAATTTATTTTTTTTCGCCGGGCTTGATTAAAACGATATCTCATAATGTCCAAAAAACACTCGTGGTTGGCATGTAAACACACACACACACGGCTCAGTATAGTGAAAAGTGCTGGTTCGAGGGGGCACGCGTGTTTTCGAAAATATAATTACGATAAATATAATACATAATATTATGAACAATAATAAGAACAATATCATACCGTGCAGTTGCGTCCGGTTCATATTATACATCATATTTTAATATTATAAATACTGTGTTACCTTTCGATGGATTATTTCGATTACCCTCCGCACGTGAGCGTATCGTTCCACACGATTCGATACAACGCACTCAGAACTACACACACCCACACACCCACCCATGCTTGTACACCCTACGGCTAGACGTGGTGGTTCATACCAGAGAGATGTGTCGAGTTTTTTTTTCACAACATAATATTGTATTTATTGGTTTTTATACACGCGCTAACGACTCGAAAACACGAAAGCGTGTAAATGATTAATATTGTACGCCTATCGCAATTAAACTCTTAACGCACACGCAAGGGTCTGCTCGAAGGGTTACGTGAGGTTAAGCCTCACCCCCCCCCCTCACTAATTTATTGACGAAATAACACTAACCGTACAATTAAACCACACTTTCCTCAAAAAAATCAAAAACAATTCCGGCATTACCGATCAGCGAATGCGCACTGATTTCAGAAAAATATTCAGTATCAGAGCAGTAGTTGTGTAGTTATGATATTATATCTTTAAGATTTAAAAACATTTATGGGCTTGAGGACGTGTATTTTAAATTGCATAAAGTAAGGATTCGAATAGGGTCAAAAAATAGCGATGATCGTGCTTGGCGAATCACTCTGTATAGTAAAGCTGGTTCAAGCGTATTCTACGTCATACCATCATATTACTTCGTATAATGTAAATGTGACCTACAAGCATACTAAATTATACTACATCGGAGTTTATTTTTTCCCGTCACTGTCTTCCACGCTCGATTTATTCACGTTTCTATAGAGTTGTGAATGAAAATAAACACCTCGATTTATGAATAAAAGTCAGGTACCGTCGCCGTACCGCCCGCAGTGCGCACACAAGTTTTTGAAGATCCGTCACGGTCGCAGAGAAGGATATCGAAAAACCGACTTGAATGACAGTCGTAAATAATATCGTCCGTATAATATAATACGTGCGCTTTATAATATTGTGAAGAAAACGGAAAACTAAGAAGCGATATATGAATACAATTTAGTCGATTCTTTGGCTAATGGACCTCGTATAGACTGTAATATTATAACATTATTATTATTCCTATATTATCATCGTTGTGTCGACACGCAGCGTGAAACTTTAAATGTTCACGTTTTATTATACGAGATTATATTATACCCCCGAAGATCATTATTATTATTATTATTATTACACGGCCCATGTGATTAAACTCTCGTGTAGGATTTGTGTGTTTGTGTTTTTTTTTTTAATAATATGTATATTAGGTAAATGTGCTGTATATAGGTACCGGCAATATATTTTACGATCGAAGCGTAACAGGTTTGACGATGATGAGTCAATTTAAAAGCTATATCAGTACCGACTGCAGGTGAATTATAATTTATAATATACGATTATTGCGTCGATGGCCGTCGGTGATATTTTAATAATATATATAATGATATAGACGTGAAATACGACGGACCGGGCGAGCATGTCGACGACATATTCTTGTCGCAGACAACCGTATACCGTATACCTATAATATTGTAATACGTGTATTCTTATATTAAATTATTCAACACGAGCGTACGTAAAAGGCTTCGAAACGTCAAACGCTCGTCGTTCGCTGTCCCATTAAAAACTATGTTACAACCTATATAGAGGTCCGCATGTTGTTAAAACGTGCATCTGTTGTAAACGTGTTGTATTATACTAATTATTATATTATGTTATTATAATACTGTGTTCCGAGAAATTATTTTAATTTTATATTAAATTAATTTATTTTAGTCATATTATAGTAACGGGACGTTGTGGTAAAACGTCATCTTATTCTCGTCCGGACCGTCTAGTTCTGAACGAGTATGATCGGGGTTACCTACTAATTACCTACCTACTATAAAGGCGGTATTCCACTAACCATCGTGATCCGTACACGTAGGTGTCGTAAGGTCAATGTTTTTAATCGCCAAATTATATGATATTGTTTAGGTAAAACGATTTAGCTATATCCTAGTCGTTAATAACCACACGATGAAGTAGTCGAAAATTTCAATTGGTCGGTATTATACTACAGCAACTTGTTGATTACACGGTTTACACCTCTGATTCGGTGGTAGTGGAATACCGCCTCAAACGCGTTTATAAATATATAATAATATTTTATATTTATGGTACAGAGCACAGCGGCGGCTCCGGTCATGACTATAAATATATGAGCGTATAACATTATTATATCTGTGTTATACAGGGTGGTCCGCTGCCGTGATATCCATTTACACAGTTCACCCCGTATACTATTTACGGATGGTAAATGATTGAAAGGCTCGCTCGAGCCAAAAGTATTGGACGAGTCCCAAGTCTTTGGGGTCGTTAAAATACCGTACCGTGAACGCCAGTGCGTTTATCACGTCCGCCGCCAGTTTTGATACACGTCATAATGATAACAATAATAACATATCATACAATATGATATTATTTAATGCTTGTAGGGCTGTGCGTTGGATCGTTGACGGAAGGGTCGAGTTTTTTTCAATTTCATGTCACTGGGTTGGCTATTTTTGGACTACCCGAAAGTTTTAATAAGGGCCCATACATGAAAAAAACCTCAATATTCGGCGAAACCTTCAAGTATCTACGGTTATATTTTTTTGTAATTACAACGAAATAAGAAAATCGATTTTTTCAAAAGCTTCCCATTTTCCATAATATTTTAAATTCTAAGCGGAGTGATGAAAGTATTGATTTTCCAATAATATGAATGTGTGTGTGTGTGTGTGTGTGTGTATAATATATGTATACGTCAAGTAGTAAAAAAATATATAGATATAGAATATGGATGTTGATTTGGTTAATTTAGAGGCTTATAATGGTTGTGATAGATTGTTGGAGGTTTGTGAATGCTCGTTGCAGTAGGTTGATGAGATGTGTTACCGATAGAAATTGTGTGAGATGGATGATATTGGTTGGTTGGTTCAGGGCTTAATGTTTCCAGTAGGATGTTGGATATTTGTAGACTTGTAGTTTTCTTCTCTCCATATCATACCCTGCATTCAGTAAGAATATGTTTGACAGTGATAGGGTTGTCTTTCTTCATTATGTATTAGTGTGTGACTGTGTGAGGCTTGTATGTCTGATTCTGAGACTGTTAATAGCAGGCTCTAAATTCTAATATTTAATCATTATAATCTGAAAGTATCAAATCCTCCAGTTGCAGGCATCACTCCATCAACTACAGACTAACTACTACAGACTTAAAGTGAAAGTATTCATATTATAATATCAATAAATAGTTTTAATAGTTTTTTCTATTTTCTGGGGAAAATATATTTTTCCAAAAACCATTTCTTGAGCAGATAATGTTTAGTTATTAACCCGTCATTTTTAGAAAAACCTAATTTTTTCAAGTTATTTTTCGTGACCAAATGTGGATTCAAATATATTTTTTGTATGTTAGTACCAATTAAGAACAAATAGTTTTGTTGCATAGCCCTGAATTAATTTTATTATTTGCATTATTATCAACATCGATATACATTATTCAAGTACGTACTGAATTTATTACTATTTTCATGGACAAAATTAAAACGTAGTAGTTATGTACTTAATGTAATAACGATATTTTACAATACTGCCATTTTGTTTAATTTAATATTATTTCTATATTAGTGGCATTACAAATGCCCAAGTGCAGAGTGCTGCAGGCTATAATATTACTATACTTCAAACATGTCCTATCCCTATCTACATTTTACTTAATGGAAGTAAGATTCATAGATTAGTAAAATAACTTTACGATGCAATATTAAGTACTGTTCGTAATAATTTATCATTTAGAAATAATTCCTTTTGATTCAATCATTGTAATCTTGTTTATTTTACATTGATTAGTTGATTCAGCTTTGAGTTCATTACACATATAATTCGTACTCCCATAGTTGAATGCACATTTATACAGCTGGCAGTGAGTATCTACGTACTTCTGGTATTTTTGAACAATATTGGTACAATTATTTATCGTTAAAAATAAGAACTTTTGAAAATTTTTGTTACATTTATTATTCATTGTTCACAAAATATACTTTCAATTAGTAAAAAAGAGATTGAAGTATATCAAATATCCAATACAAAAACATTTTTTTAAAAAAACATAACCACGAACAAGATTTGTATTGGCAACGTTCACATAAATACAATATAGTGCTATTGCTTATTTTTTGTTTGTTACGTATTTTTACTTTACAAATTTCAGCGGAATGAAATTTGCAATAAAAACTGTTTTACAACCGTTGGGAAACAATAGTGTCCATAAAGGGGAACCATGTTGTAGTGATCAATAAAATATGACACTATCTCATTTTTCATATGATACTGTCACCATAATTCAAAACAATCGACAAAATGTTTTTTAACTATAGGTAGACATTTTCCGTGATAGAATTTATTAAAAATATGCAATATGTTTTATTCCTATGCAGTTTTCATACTTTTTATTATAATTTTGTAATAAACTGCATAACGATTCGAGTTGATAAAAACTTCATACAGACTACAACTGTGCTATAAAATATAAAATATAATTTGTATACTTAAATACAATCGTACATAAAAATATTAAAATTGAACGCTTGGAATGTATATAGTAGGTATATACAGACGCTCGAAGGATAAAAGTTTAAAAAGCTTCTATACATTTTTCTTATAAAATTTCCATTTATATTGTTTAGTTGTAAAAAATATTGTTAAGAATATAAAGTAGACAACAAAAAAATCATTTGAGTATTAAAAAAACATTTTGGTTTTCTTCAAAAAATTACTATTTATAAAAAAATTATAATATAATTGTTGAATATTTTGCATTTTTAGAAACATTATTATATTATATTATTATGCACATATTATGAGTAGCCAAATAAAATGCAATACAGTAATTTACTTTAAAATATTTAACGGAGTACAGTAAACCGGAAAATCCAGGATTACCATAACACAGAGAAACGTAGATTGACGAGCGAAAATAACATTTGACACATGAAACACATTGAAGTATAATAATAGGTATGTGATGTTCCCGTGCATTACACGGGTGTAATGCACCAATCGGAGCACGCGTACAGATAGAGACATTTAGTATAAATAAAGGTTCATTTAATAAGAGCAAGCACTCCATCTTCAACTCTAACAACACACATACATCAACAGAAAACTTAGAGTCTTGGAGCCACCACGTGGCGAGTACCGCAGAAAACAAGGTTTTAGCTGAAGACTTATCCTGGAACTCAATCATTCTGGTAGCCATCAGCGGCATATAAATCCGTATCGACGACTGCTGACGTCCGTATCTAGCCGGAATTTCCACTAGTGGCGTATAAATCCATATCGACGACCGGTATTGCCACCAGTGACATGGAAATGAGAAACGGCTCTTTTCAGAGCCACCACAGAACGTGACCCACCCAACGTGCCTGCTTAGGTGTTCGCTCCCGGACCACTCGTATTCTATCGACGACGCCACTTGCTTGAGAGAGCACGAGGAAATATTGGCAATACTGTGATCCCGTCCCGACATTGTTAATCCAGGCCAATAATACATTCCCGATGTTGTAACAATAGATTAGGCTCTCGGGTACTCTAACCACGTTAATCACCAGCATAGGTTACATTATTAACGGGTAAGACCACGCTGTCCATGAATTGTACATGTAATAATCAAAGAAAAATAAGATAAAGAAAAAGTGATACTGAATAATCGTATTATCAATTTGACGCGTCAACACGACAATACTGTGTGACCGTTTCAAATAATATTTCCATTCAAAAAAAACCTCAATAAAACAGTATGACACTTAAAAACAATAATATTATTCTTATTATACAAGAGTCCAGATATCTATGATATGATATATTATTATATTTATGGGTATTTTCTTCATCATTAGAATTGCGTCGATCACGATTACGACACAACAACTACAGTCAATAGCCATGTAAACATTTTATTACCTAAGATAAAACAATGTTTAACGAGAGTTAAATACCTACCTACATGTATTGAACACTAACGCCACACCCGTTTATGTAATCCAGTCGGTATTACAATAATATCAAAAGATAATTGTGTCTGTATTCGTAAGTAACTTTATTGAAAAATCGCACAAGACCTCCACCATAAAATGCTTGAGGAAACATATGAATCGAAATAAAATATAAAATAATAAACAATAAATATTTACGTATTCTATAGGTATAATAATGATCGGTTTAAAATGTCATGCCCGTACATGGTATAATATTATATGCATTGAGGTAACGTACCAGTGGCGAATCAGAGCACGGGGACAAACTCTGAGGGAGCTATTTTTTTTTTTTTGCACCATAAATTACATTAAAAGTGGTTTATTTTTTTATTAAGACGAAATTAAATTTCAAAAACCATAGAGTCATATTATATGCATGTACATTTTTAGATTCTGAATGTATTGATTTAAAAATTATGTGAACTGTTTTTTTTCTGTGTATTTTCACACGCATTATAGTAGACAAATGCTTTCATATTCAACTTTGAGAGTGATTTTTGATTTGTTGGTACTTTATGAGAGTTTAAAGATAAAATGTTCAATTCTGTTCCATATTATAATCGAGAAAAAAGAAATTATTGAAAAGCTGTAATTTTTACACTCGGCTAGAATTTTACATAATTTAAATGATTTAGATCTCCAGATTACAAAACTAATAACTGTAGAGATTTGCAGTAGTCACCAAATATTTACATGATCATTTAATATACATTATATAACTTTCGAAATAGTTTGGGTCATTTGTGTTATAAAAGTCTTTTTAAATATTGTTGACTGTTATTGGTTTTTTTTTTTATTATAAAATTATTGTTTGACAGTAAAAAAGCTTGACAATTTAATACAAAGTACCTCATGAGTTTTCTTATGGAGGTTAAATATCATTTCTAGGATTAATCCACATTACGATTATTGTTTTAAAAGTTAATATAACAATGGGAGAAGGACAGTAGAGTAATAATATAGTTAATCGATTAATATAGGTACCTACAGTTTTTGTAAATTTTTATTGAAATAAAGCTAAATGAATTTATTTCAAAACACAATATATTTGGGCGTGATTAAAAAAATATTATTAAAAAAATTATTACAAACTTAAAAACTATAATTAATTTAGTTTGTAACACTCAGTATGTTCACATTTTAACTTGTAAATAACAGTATGTGTTACGTTTTAGTTAAGTTTATAAAAAAGTGGATATTTATTAGTTATGATTTAATCAAATTATTTGGTCATATAATAAAAAATGTATATTTTATGTAGCACTATACCGTCTATACCAAGTTTTGGGATGAACCATGAGCCTGCACTATGTCAATGACAAAAACGTATTTTTTACTCTAAATTATACAATATCGACGTTGTTTCGTGGAATTTTATGTATTTTTTTTCACATTTTGTACACGCGTACAAAGAGATGCTTTTAAAATATACGATTAACAAAACCAAAAAATGCCACCGTAAATTACAATAATTTATCCTTCTACGTTGACGGCATTCCACTGCACACACACCGATTGCGGGCTGACGTCATCGACGTCGTACAGTATTATGGTAATGTTTAAACTGTATCTGAAATTCAAGTGGTTGAGATGGGTTGGTGAAGTCAATCGTGTACGTCGAACATGACGATTGCGAATTGCGGTGTGCTAATGAAATTAAATTCGTTTCACAGCCGATCTGCGGCAGTGTCACAATTTGTCGTCGACTCATCGTCACTAGCTCATCTAACGAGCGACTTATACGCACACATGCACAATATTATACTATATCAGATGCGGTTTTCGGTATAGACCCAGCCGGTCTCGTTAAGCCCGGCATCTGCCCGTGGGGCGTCGGACTTTAAGGGGTGCCAATTGAGGAATCTTAACAAGTTTACCCATATAATATCGATTTATATTTTCCTGCCCTACATTATACATATAATATATAGTATCATATTGCAGTTTAAAACGTCAACTTACCATATTATGGAAAAATACGGCGATGGAAATGGAATATGATATCGAGATGGACTTTTGTATCATAATACTAGTCACTTATAGCTATTATAAAATTCAATTTCTTCGTGATTGAAAAATGCGTTGAAAATAATTTTTTTATGAATACATAATTAGTTTATATGAAAGTCTTAATAACAATATACATATCACATAGTATAGTAGAATATTAGTTATTGGTCTTACGTATATGACTATAATTCTATAAGTACCTAAGCCCACTGTTAACTATATGAGGACATGTCATTCGATGTTATACATATTAAAAAAATGGAAATCAGTAATCTTAATACAGTTATAAATGCTACAGCGATGAATCACAGCATAATAATATTATATAGTGAATAAAAAAAATATTGTGAACCAGCCCTCTATAATTCACTATATTTTTTATGCTAGTGGTAGGCAACATTGTTTCCTGTTTGACCAAAGTACAATACCTATACTATAATATTATTAAGGCCTTTTTAGAATATAAAATGCTCATTAAAAAAAAAAATAAATCATCACTAATTAAAATATTTCAAAAAGGAAAAATCATTAATACCGTTAAAGAATATATTCTTAGAACTCAAAATTATACATTTTATACAACTTGTACAACTATATAATTTTAAGTTAAGTATTCGTGTTATTAAATAAAACACTAAAAATCTACAACTTAATTCACATTTATCAAAAATACAAAGTTTGAATGTAAAACCTGAATTTGATATAAATTCCAGGTTGACATCATCAAGTATAGTTTAAAAAATTACACGATGTTAAATTGGAGTGACCACTTCATGAAAAACTGACCGTTTTGTGAAATATTTTCGAATTGGGTAAAATATCCGTTTCCATTTTGTAACGAACATGTCGTCATCGACATCGTACATTACTCCCTACGTCTAGCAAGGCTAGTATGCCGAGTAAGGAAAAATATGAAATATATATTATGCTGACGCGATGTTTAGCTGAAATCGCGTCAATAACCGACCAGAACTCCTGGCGGAAAGGAGTCAAGAGTGAAGAGTCATAGTGAATGGTCGACAGTGGAAGTCGAGAGCGGACAACGACCCAAAGAGGACCTGTGGACGGCCAGCTCACCCACCTCGGATAGCAGCACCCACGACAAGTCGACACCACATATCTCCACCAGTGACCCTCAGTGAAGCTAATCTATAAGTATACCTATCTAATAATTATATTTTAATGTTCTTATATTGTAAGATTTGATTTCAACAACAGTTACAAAATTATATATATACTTGAGTACTTGCTTTACATAAGGTAACCCTGATCCCTAGCAATAATGTCACACCACCGAGGTCGAGTTTCCGAGACCTCGTAAATATAAACAGAACTACACCGAGAGGTGCGACCACCAGGTGAAGAGGACACGTTACAATTTCATGAAAAGTACAATTTAACGAAGTTGCTACGACTTATACATACATACTGCAGTCCTATAGACATTACCTATATCAAAATACATACTCATTAATTTACTAATTACAGAACACAACAACGATTACATTTATATATGTATTAGAATAATGCGTACCTATCTAAAGCATATACGATAAATACAAACTATATACAATATACATGTATAAATGTATATTGTATAAACGTATATATAAACGATGTATAAAACATGTATAAACGTAAATATACGTTGATATTATGCTTTTAATGCGAAACACAAAATATTTTTTTTTTTTTTGAGCTTGAGCCCGCCAACTATCATGGCCTACCTGCCTTTTTGTTGTTTTTGTAGGGTGGGAGGAACGGATGAAACGCCTGTGTTTTAGGTTTTACAGAATTTCCTGCCATGGGGGATGGTGGCCCGTTCACTAAAGTCTAGACAGTTGTCTACCCAGAGAAATGAGCCGCCCGTGGTCGAGATTCGAACCAGCGACGGTACGCGTCGGAACCGACGTCAAAGTCAGCTCGGCTAAAAATCACAATACAATTTAACATTACTTATTAAATGTAGAGTATAGCAACGGGTTCAGTACAAAACAATAGGCGTGAATGAAACAGACAAATGTGACTTCTAGTGGTGGAAAATGCGACCGAACTAAGCACGTAGTACGCCACAGCTGAAGACTAAAGCGGCACACTTAAACTCACCGAATTTATCTACCACACCTAGACACGTCTCGGACGTGACAGATATCCGGGATGGGAAGGAGCAGCCGTTGCGATCGTACAACCAAGACTGCATTTAAAGTGTTGATAAGGTGCACCCTTTAATGGTGTGCCGCCGTTTGTTAAAAATATGAAAACGTTAGTTTTAATCTGTATAATATTAATTGTTTTATATCAACAGGATTTATTCTGTTAATATAAAAACTAGAGATTTGAAATCTTACAATATTTAAAGGTAAGATTATTATCTAGAAAATGACATAGGCTTTTTATTTTGTATTCATTTTGTATTGACTTATTCATATGAAGTACATCCCCAGTGAGATGGGCTCCAATATAATTTTAACTTGACAATATTTTTTAAATCCAAAATATACAATATTTAAAATGAACATTGAAAAATATACGAAAATACGTGTTTATTTTTGAATACAACAAATGTAGGTAGCATACAACAATTTGCATAACATAATTAACATTTTGAAAGTGATAGGTATACCATAGCAATATTATGTCAACATTATTTATCCAATTTTAATATAAACCTTGGATTATAGACTATTGATAAATCCAATTAGTGTTCCTTGTGCTTCCGCTTGTGTGCCACCAAATTGCCACTTACAGAGAATGTCTTCTCACATACATCGCATGCATACGGTTTTTCACCAGTGTGTGTACGTTGATGTTTCGTTAAATAAGAACTTACAGCGAACGACTTGTCACATACATCGCATGCGTACGGTTTTTCTCCAGTATGTGTGCGTCGATGATTTGTTAAATTGGTACTTTCGCAGAAGGATTTGTCACATACATCGCATGCGTAGGGTTTGTCACCCGTGTGTGTACGTAGATGTTTCGTTAAACTGGTATTTTTGCTGAAGGATTTGTCACATACATCGCATGCGTACGGTTTTTCTCCAGTATGTGTGCGTCGATGATTTGTTAAATTGGTACTTTGGCTGAAGGATTTGTCACATACATCGCATGCGTACGGTTTTTCACCAGTGTGTGTACGTTGATGTTTCGTTAAATCACCACTTACAGCGAACGACTTGTCACATACATCGCATGCGTACGGTTTTTCTCCAGTATGTGTGCGTCGATGATTCGTTAAATTGATACTTTGGCTGAAGGATTTGTCACATACATCGCATGCGTACGGTTTTTCTCCAGTATGTGTGCGTCGATGATTTGTTAAATTGGTACTTTCGCTGAAGGATTTGTCACATACATCGCATGCGTACGGTTTTTCTCCAGTATGTGTGCGTCGATGATTCGTTAAATTGGTACTTTGGCTGAAGGATTTGTCACATACATCGCATGCGTACGGTTTTTCACCAGTGTGTGTACGTTGATGTTTCGTTAAATCACCACTTACAGCGAACGACTTGTCACATACATCGCATGCGTACGGTTTTTCTCCAGTATGTGTGCGTCGATGATTCGTTAAATTGGTACTTTGGCTGAAGGATTTGTCACATACATCGCATGCGTACGGTTTTTCTCCAGTATGTGTTCGTTTGTGTATCGTCAAATTGCTACTTTGGCTGAATGACTTGTCACAGACATCGCAAGGGTAAGAGTTCTGCTCCATCTGTCCGATTATCTATTAGTCGCTTCTATTGGTAAATAGTTTATTTCAAATGTAATTGTTTTTCATACGATTATTTGGTTACTATGCTTTTCTGTTTGTGATCAATTAGAATTTATTAACAGCATCATAATATTTTAAAGCCAGTATTTGTTGTATTACAGTTTAAACATAAAGTAGAGATTAATATTATAATGCTTAATATAATACAAGCAGTTAATAATAAAATCATTAATTTATTTGAAATTTTAAAATAAATATTTAATCCAGGAGCAGAAGTTTTTAAAACTCTTAGATCTTATTCTATAAGATATCACGATATCCTTAACAGCTGCAGTAAGCACAACCTGCCGGTAATCCTTTATTGTCGGTGTTAGCGCAACCTCTGATGGCCGATAAGTCATCTTCTATTTCTGTAAAAGTATAATATTGAGCTACGTATAAATGAATAGAACCATCAGACTTTTTTAGAAAAATATCTCCTACAATATCTTCTCGTAGTCTATAATGTGGTAGTTCTTAATATTAGATAATACATGATATTTGGCTTTTCTTACTCCTATTGTATAATATCAATAAATTATTACGATTATATGCTAGTGTATCCATGTAGGTTTCGTTGGTACTATGATTCATACTCCTTATATCCATGCATTCTACCATCAAGGTAGGTAGGTAGGTTACAGATTATTCAGTAAAAATATGAAAAAGTGCCCAATTGCCTAAAACGGAGTAAGCTCTCCAGGAAATTCCCGTTTCTCTGTAGGCTTATTTTGGCCATGTTCACCATATTTCTGTCCTAGGACAGCTGAAGCTGAAGCTTTGGAAGGAACACAGAAAAACGTGTGGCCAATCTGTATACCCATTACGCACATTATATAATTAGTTTCACGTTTCTACAACAATACATTTTAATCCGTTGTGATTAAATATGAATATAATATAATGATAATCTGTATACCCATTGTTTAAGATTGAAACTCGCAGTTTTGTAACACTTTTTTGTTTAATTGCATGTTGAGATTAAATATTACTAAACAGCAATAGGCATAATATTAAGTACCTTTTTCTTTTTTTAAGACGGTTGACACTTCATTTAAGATAAAAAACATAAATTATATTTTAAGCATCCATTAATAAAATAAATGTATTTATTGAGGTAACCTGTAGTTCTGATCAGATTGCCGCCAGTGATAATGTTTCACGTCTCCAAAATTAAAACTTTTTTAGGGGTACTATAATCTAATCATAAATGTATTTTTCATTAATATATTTTACAAATAAAACATTAAACTGCATATAATATCATTTTTTTTAAGTTTTAATGGGGATTTTAATTTTGTAAAACTATTTCTCATAATATTCTTTATTCAGCTTAAGTGCTGCAATTCTTTTATATGTAGGTAATATTCTTCCTTTTTAAAAATACAATTGATTTATGTATCCAATTGTGTTTAGAATCTTATTGGCCAGCTATCTCACGAAAAATAAAAATAAAAAGCTAAAAGTTTTTCAAATTCATCTCGCTGACTTTGAGGTATATATGTATATGTCTATACCGTCCCAAACGCGAACTTTTATAGAATTATTTGTTTACGATTTTGGTATGTTAAAAATATAGAAAAATTCTTGTTATTATAGACCTTGATCCGTGAACGTTAAATCAAAGGTTTGCGAAAAAAACAAAAGTTACAGAACGAATAACAACTACAACCAGAATAATACAAAAAAAAATAATAATAATAATAAATAAAAGCATAGAAAAAGTCAATTGTACATTATACTCGAGTAAATAAAAATGTATACATTTCTAAGTGCTTATTTAGAAACGTCGCCATACGTCGTACTCGAGAGGAGAACAAAAAGAAAAACTTCAAAGCCCAGCCATACACTGCACACACCCGAACACAATATATGATATTGTATAAATATATATGTATATATATATATTATTATGTAAACATAATGAACAATATTACAAGTCGGAATAAACATAGGCTTATATAATAGTACTCGCGTTACATGTACATAAATAATAATAATATACTCGCCGTTCTTTGAAAGTTTTGTGCGACGTTACAATATAGAAACTGCCGATACACGTACGTACGCGTATATAGTAATAAAAACGATGATGATAACATGTTTGCCGTACTTACCTACCTAAAAGTATAACATGGGGCGGCCCGCATTTCTTAAGCTGACCCCTATAATATGTGCAGGACAAACAGCAAACAAATTAATCTCCACCACGGCTGTTGTAGTAGTGCTGAACCGTCGACGTGGGAGCGCACAATACGCGTGTAAATGTGTAACACGGATATAAATTATAATTTAGTAGCTTTACACAAAAATTCGAAAACTCAACAAACCGCCACACACCCGCATGGTATAATATTTTAGTCGTCTCCGTCTTGCGGAGCGAGTACATGGCAAATGGTCCGCTCGGCAGTTCACGTTCACCTTCGTGTTGGCATAAATATTAGAGTGAATATTATAACCAATTATTGAAACTATTGAAACCTAACGGTGAGAACGTCGTCCGTGTTGGTGTGTGGTTTACGATAATTCAGTTTTCAAGCGGGTTATATGGCGGGCGTTTTTAAATTGCGCCGTTTTATATTACCAAAAACTCACTAAAAAACTGAACTATCGTAAAAAACGTACACAGGAGCACCGATAACGGTCCGACCATTTAGTTTCATAGTAAGTCGATTCACCATAATTTTTGAACCAACAAAGCTTAACGTTGACTGCTGAGCATAAATTCGCCATGTTATTACGCACTTGCAAGACGAAGACAACAATTTTGGGTGTGGCGATGACGTCCACTTCATGCGATTCTTATTTTATTCTCGTGTTTTTATATTTTTTTTTTTTATGAAGATTACACATACGCCTACTTTAAATTTACAATAGTTTTTATGAAAATTAAAATGAGCTTTGTCTATGTTTATATAAATCTTAAGTGAGTTTCGCATAATATGACATTAACTTCCAATTTTTCCACGAACAGAGATACAAAGCACGGTTATATAATTATACTGACTATGATATAATTATCGCTTAATAATATTAGACTGCAAGTGGCGTAGGCGAGGATAGGGTTCTAAGATGAACCCCTTTGAAAATCCTGTCTTCTGCAAAACAAAAAAATGTTATTTTCAACCATAATCCAATATACAGAGTAGATTCATTGTTAATTCATTTTAATAGCTGATATAAAATACATTATTGAAATGATAATAAAATCGAGAATCATAATTTCAGTTTTCTTTATTTACTGTTATAAGAACATTGCTAAATGTAATAGTTTTATCAGTTATTCCATGTTTATAATAGCCTAAAGAGATTCTATAATCTAAAGTAAGTATAAATAGATGATTTGATACCTCTCAATATAGGTTAAATTTGAAACATGAACTCTTTAATTTATTACAACAAAATATAAAAAGCGCGTTTAGGAAAATAATATAATGTAAATGTGGATAAAGCCCTGGGTCTGTGATTAATTTTAGGTAAAAACTATAACCTAACTTAAATCCTGCATCATTCTTGCTTCATTCCTGTAGACTACTATAAATTATATATAATATTTTACAATAATAAGTGTCACTTTTTTTGTCAATCGTCGCTTTTTTGAAACAGTAAAATATACAAATTCTTCAATCTTAAATTTCAATATATTTTGTGGTAGAAAGTGAATCTAGTTTTGGTCTAAAGCCAAAATTCTCATTACTTTTCTTAATGATTTTTAAATAAAATATTAGAGGAAACCGGGAATTTTTATTCTTGAGCAAAACCAGTATTTGATAAAATTGATTTTCTTATTGTTTTGTAAATTGTAATTCACCAACAATTAATAATTGAACTAGCATTTACATAATATATTGATATTAAACTCTCTTTACATTTTATATTGTTGGTCAAAAGGCTTGAAAATATAATAAAACTTTCCACATCAGTTGATCTTAAATATATTAAGGGGCCTGCTCGCGATTTTTCAAATTTTCCGCAATTCTATAAAATTTGAAAATTAAATTTTATATTTTAGTTGCCACCTCAATTATAAGACTTTTCCACTAATCTACTACCCAATACCTATTTAGGGGGGGTTGATAGGGTGTATTATATCGGTCAAAACACAGTTTACAGGAAAAACTCTCACACCTCGTAGATTGGTCCGATTTCCGTAATTTTTTTTTTGTTAGATAGAAGAATATTTTTTACAGGGCGCATTGGACTTCGATTTTTGATTACGTCGCTAAAAACAAAAAATAATACAAAAACTAAAAAGTTGTAAAAATTGATTAAATTCAAACTTGTAACATAAGACTTAGAAAAATAATGTTGAAAATCCAAGTCCAATGCGCCCTGTAAGAAGTCTTCCTCTATCTAACAAAAAAAAAATTACGGAAATCGGACCAATCTACGAGGCGTGAGAGTTTTTCCTGTAAGGCATGTTTTTGAGCAAAAAAACAGGTCGCGTGCAGGCCCCTTAAAGAAATGTACCGACTAAAAGATATTAAAAATACAGTCACGATATTATACGATATTTTAAAGTATTTGTGACTTATTTTAATAAAAAAATTCACTTGAAAATGAGAACATATTAAATTGTGTTTCCTCGTTAATTTATATTAGTTATTTGAATTTCAACAACAATTACCTATCTATCATAAGTTTCAATTTGAGATTTCAGTACTTACTACATATTTTTTTAGATAACTTAATTATTCCACTGCTTTGTGGATAGTAATAAAATATCTAAATAATTGTGAAGAATTATATTTATATTTATCTAGTTTTAAAAAAAATATCCGTGTGGTGGTTTTAGTTTATATAATTGTTGTCACACTATGTAATCGAAATCTGCACTCATGTGGCTTATTTCGGGATTTTGTTGTTTGAAATATTGAAATACCTATAGGTATTATACATGCATATAATATACATTTCTTGAATTTTGACATATTTAACCCTTTCAGACCTTATGTCCTTCCCAAAGGACATACTTTATTTTGCTTATTGGTATCTACCGTAATCAATTTTACACATAGAACAGTGTGTCCAACTTCCAAAAATGCGTATTTTTGTTTAAGAGAACATAGAACAAAAAATATTTTGTTAATATTTATATTCTTTCCGATAAAAGTTAAAAACCAAAAACAATTATTATTGCAGAAAATTTATCTTGATAAAAATTCTAAGGAAAAAAGTTTTTACTTAAATTGGCTATCTTCATCCGATTGAATCCGGGTCAGTAAGGGAACTAAATATTATGGCAGTTAATAATTGAAGTTTTGAATTTTATGGAAGTAGTGGGACAAGTAGTGGGTTAAGTAGGTTAATAAAAATTGTTGTTAGAGCGATATTATAATTGAGTGAGGTATCTTATTTTTAACTAAATTACTAGTCTTTAATCTTATATGATTCTGATATTGTGTCAGCCTTTTAAAAACAATATTACAAATTTATTAAATGGAATTATCGACGTACTTAAAGTTTTATAATAGAATAGATGAGTTTATTTTTATTATTAGAGTTACCTAGTTAGATCACCAGTGCTTTTGTTTTTTTATCTAGTATTGTTTGTATAATACCATTCCATAATAATGCAGGTATTTACTATGTTACCTACTAAATACAAATATTACATTTTTTTTACTAAATACTATTTATAAATTTCAATAAAGTAATAATATATTGAAATATATGGGTATATGTCATTGTTTTACAAATAATATATATTGTACTTAATTTTTTTGTTTTTAATCAAATCAATAATCTATAATATTTATCAATAGTAGATAATATATTTAATATTTACACCAAACAATGCAGTAAACTGTTTATTTTTAAGTCTTTCCATTTATCGCATCTTTAGTATAATATTATATCATATTAGTTAATAGGTATACAATATACATTTTTAGTTAAATGAAAATACCTGAGATGTGTGTAAAGCAGTGGTAACAATTATTCATATTTGGACTGGACAGTACTGGTTTAAACGAGGATAAAAAACATTTGGACTTTGATATAATCTTCTATTGGAGCTTAAAAGTTCTAATGGATTTCAAGTTAGTGTACAATTGAGATATAACATGTAAATTTTATTTTTGGTTACCAATTTGTATTTTAGCTTCTTAAAAGAACTGTGGCGTCGAAGTGTAAATAATACAAGAAAACTTTTTGAAGGGGAGAAAACTATGCACCCTTTTGTTTCCCAACTGGTCGTTTTATTGAAATGTTCATCTATACTGTATGACATATTTTTAGGTTTTTTTATTTATGCTGAATAAATAAAGTTGCAGACATTGATGCGATGTATATTATAGTAGTGAAAAATCAAGATTAAAATTAAATGGAAGATCAATATAGACTAGTTAGTCCAACCTAATAGCTATAGGTTGCTACTGGGTAATTAAATATTAATAGTCAAGTTTTAATTACTGCGTTATGCCTTTATGAATTCGTTTGAATTTTGAAATGTATATTATTTACTTGCAGTGTTTCATTTTTGTAGTTCGAAATGATTGAGTGAGTGGGGTGTAATGATTTTTTTTTAATGGCCATTTTAGGTATGCCATTTTCGTATAATCTGACTATTACGTATTCTAAACACTTCGTGATGACGTCTAGAAATTGGAAATACAGCACCAGCAGTTTGTTAGCCAACATTGATTAGTGACGGATTAAACTAAATGATAAGACTCAAAATCAAAATTGCCAGTGAAGCAAATAGCAATTGATAGCATTCATAGCATCAACTAAGTAAGTTCAATATCATGGCTTTCATGATAATCATTTGTATCATTGCTCTCATTTTTGGATTATTACATATAATAATGTATGTTATTATTCCTATTATAAAATAAAGTGTCATACAATTAAATTTACATGTATGGCACGTTGTGTATTATACATAACTATACAATGTAAAAAACCATAGTTTATGGACGATATGCAGATTATAAAAATACACATAACAAAAAAAAGCAACATTTGTGGAGCTTAACCTGAAAATGCTTGTTTGAAAAATGTATGCATAAAGCAATGTATATAATATTATTATGTACAGTAAAACATTGTAATCAGATTACAATATTATATTCTCGACAATTTAGCCAACCTATACAATTGTTATCAACTAATTTTGATGATATTATTTCCAGTTGTCATCAATCCACTTATTAACATAATGGTAGATTTATGTTTTCAGTATAAGAAAACAGGAAAATATAGTACACAATTAAAAACTAAGCCCTTATGTATAGTGTACAAAAAATTAAAACCGATTGAAACTTATGTTTACTTTTAATTGAATGATAACAATTTTGGAAATAGTAAGCGAATGTTTACCTAACCTTTTTACTTGCTTGGGCCCAATACAATATATTTTATATACGTATAAAAAGTATCAACATGACATAAAATATCATCACACGTCAACTCTTTAAACCGGTATCGTATAGAACGGTTTTTATAAACCGAATAAAAAAATAATAATCACGAACAAATCGACAAAACGTCAAAGGGTTGGTAATACGATTGTATTCTGATAGACCGTGTCAGTATACTCGAGACAGATATTTTCGAAAAATAAAATATAAGTTTGACATTCAATTACACGCACTCATGGACATTGTGCACAACTATATATTATAATATAACGTAAACGCGTACGTATTAGTTTCGTCCGAAACATTTTTTGACATTAATACCTATTAGTCGTAATAGGACATTCAAATTTGAAATTTCTGGTGACAAAGCTGAATTAAATTAAGATTAATTTTACGAAATGCCCCGCCAACGTTGTACCATAACTACGCGTACTATACCGTACACATATTTTGCACCGAATGCTCTTCGACTGGGTTGAATATTTTAAACGACACATTCATGATAATGAACTGCCGTCCATAATAATAATATAATATTGCATCAATAAATTGCACTACCTATTATAGTACCTAATACCTATATTTATCGCCGATTTCATGCATAGGTAATTTATATACGCTGAGAATTCGCTGTGTATTGAAGTTGAGCAAGAAAAAAAATTGCCCTGATATGGTAATATTATATTATATGTGAATACCAATCAACGTAATACAACTTCTCGTGATATGTTGTATTTTAATATATACATGTTATTTTTAGCTAAAAAATGTATACGTTTTCAGTCATTTGAAAATAGATGGTATATCGTTGCATATCTATTCTATTTTTATACCTAAGTAATAATGTATAATGTAAAACCCACTCGTTATTGTACATAGTTAAAAACAACAACTCGATGATCATTGTGGATTGCACAATAATATCTACCTACCGCCTATCATATTCGGTCGCATCCGTGGTTTATACTTTGGTCAGATATTATAATGTGATGAGCAAATGCTATAAATAACGGTTTGAAATGAAAGTAAAACATTAAAATTAACCAACAAATCGTGGTCGTCAGTGGCGTATATAGTTGGGAGGAACACTACGCCAGAGCCCATAGTGAAATTGCAAGTTCAATTAAAGCATTGTATGTATATCTACACTGTTTACAGTTTTTCACCATGATTATAAGTTAGCCGGTTGATTAAAATCGTTTTTGAGGATTCAACAAGAAAATATTAGATTGTCAGGACTTGCTTTGATGACTTATTGACTTCGATGTTACATTCATAGTAAGATAACATTAAAATATACAAATGACACTGTCAATATTTTTTAAAAAAGAATAAAAAAATTAATTTTACATAATAATTAGAAAATTAAATTGCGCAATTTTTATTTGTACTATATATGTCATAATTATAACCACTCAGCTGCTGCAGCAGCTCGATTCTGTAAGTCCATAATACTGGTTATCGACAACTTTTGGTTCGTTAAGCTAACGAAACGACTACTATCGAATCGTTATCAATTTAGTGATTCTGTAACAGTTTTATGACGAATATTATCGTTAATGTATCTAAACTATCCGATATCGTATAAAAAATGTAAAGTTATGGCTATGTTAGTCGTGCTATATGCTTAACTAGTCATAACTGATAAATTGGCCCATACTAAAAATAATTCGTATATACGCCACTGGTGGTCGTGATAAGGTTTGTTTTTGAAATACGTCAGAATTGTGCAAAAAAACAAATTTTCATTTTTGCATCAAATTTACAGCTTTACAGGTATTATGTATTGGATTTCAACCACGTTGAACGTCTAGGAATCTTATGGTTTATAAAATGTGACCGCGTTCATATCGTCAGGGCCGTATTATCATTTATCGAATTTATGTTCGCAAGTTGGTGTATAATATAGAATAATAACGTTTTGACTAATGATCTTCGTTTCTGATTCAAATTGTTCGTTGCTGTTTGTACGATACTCATGATTATAAATATTATATATATAATAATAATATAATGTAATACCTTAGTATAATGTATTATTAGTATGACCACTATGACCCCACCCTATATATTATATTTTTTGACATTCGTGCAATTTCCGGCCATTAAAATCGCTTTATCGATCTGATACTAAAATATAACATGTTTTTTGTCCGATTAATAAATTGTCTTTAATAACTATGGTAGTTCCCCTTGTGGTTTTCCGCGTGTAATAAATTCTTATATAGCATAATATTATAATATGGCCGTCGGAACACTGCAGAAAGTTGTTGTCGTTTGAGTAAGCCGACTGCCGAGTAAGAATTGCGTTCGCGTTTACGGAACTTACAATAATTAGTTACAATTATTATACACGTATGCATATATATTATTATAATCCTAGAGTGCGTAAGATATCGTAGGGATATATTATCATTAAAATTTGCTCGACGTACGTATTAATTTCCGAGAGCCATTCGCTGTGATAACCTACCTACGATATAAAATAATAATTATCGCTCGATTTAATTTCGATTCGATGGACGGAATTTGATTATTTCATAATGATTACACACGCACACACACACACACACACACACACACACACACACACAGTAGTGTATGAGGTACCAATAAACGTTTGCGAGACAATGCCTATATGCGGAGCGCACCAGCCTCTCGAACCCGCAAGTATTCGCATTGTCTGCGGAGGTAGAATTTCGTTCTTCGAGGAAAATACAAATAATTTAGGTATGTGTGTGTGTGTGTATAATATGTATTGAGTGAGGTTTTGGTAGGCAGCTCAGGGCCCGATTACAATGCGAATTTTTCGAGCGTCTGGCGATCGCCGCCGAAGACGACGCTCGAAGAATTTTTTTTCCGTCCTCCGGCACCCACCCGTATTCACTAGACCGACATACAGACGACAAACCAATACGACGACGGACACGATGCATTTTATTTTGTGCTCCACTGAACACTGCAACGTTACTGCAAGTTTACAATGACCAGTGACCATAGCTGGTTACTATGGTTATAAGTACTATATGTATATTGTAAAAGTATATTATTTTGCTAGTGTACTAGCATTTAGCATGATATAATAATTTATTAATACAACTCAAAACATTTATTATATTATTCGTAAGACATTATTAAGGTTAAGAATAATTTCAGATGACCGTTTTTACGAACAAGAAACATCACTATCTGACTTAATCATCTCAGCGAGGAATCATATTAAAAATACTCTTGCACGCTGCTAAAATATGTTATTGCAATTTTGAATACAATTCGATATTGCACTGCAGTTAGATAAATGTAAGAAAAATGCCTACATGATTATTAAAATATATATCTCCACTCTTACCTAAAACCCGTTCGTTTTTCGTTTTTCCCGATGCTCCAGTAAGGGTGATTATTTAATAAATTAAGTATCACCCGACAGATTTTTGAGTATTCCAGAGAAATAAATATTTAAGCAAAAAAACTTTCAAAAGATTAAACCATTAAACGGAATTCTACACGTAGTACCTACCAATAATAATACATACAATATACATAAAAAATATATTCCCTTCTGTTTACCTGGAACGGCTATACATTATACACGCATTATTACAACAATTATGATCTATGCAATTTCGAGGCGGGTGCCGTTGGTGATAAAATTGTATCATTGCATATTATAATACCTATATATGTAACTACTCACCACCAATAATTAACAGTTTACTGGGGATTGCTAGTCATCTTGTGGTCTTTGCCAAGATGAAAGCAGATTTTCCGACGTTATATCAATATCAATCGGTCTCTTTCTAGAGTTGGTTTGTTCGCAATTTCACAAGGCATATTGTAAACATTTGCTCAAATAGTGCCATAACACTACAGTCTATAATAATATATACCTACTATAGTCCATAACCTATACACTTAATCACGGCCAAACATTATTGTAGGTACATAGAATAAACAATATTGAACTTGATCTCGATCCAGAAAAAAATTGTACCACCTAAATTCGTAGGTATCTATATATAACATTAATAATTACCTATGAATTCTTCACACTTATTGTGATAATGTTGAGTATTGAAATCCAACAATATTAATATCAGCCCACAAAAGAATTTACTACAGGGCTTACAAAGGTAATAATAACGTTATTTTTGACAAAAAACGATTGCGATTTGTAAACTTTATTATAACGGAAATCGAAAATCAAAAATAATTAAATACCGCAAAACAAAACATAACGATTAACAAAATATATTATATATCATTAAACAAAGCATAAAGCAAAACATGATTTATAAAATATCATTAAATGAAAAATAACGCAAAACGTCATTTATAGAATATCATTGAACGAAAAATAACGCTAAACGAAATATCTTAAAATCTATTTATTTAATTCTATTGGTTTCGTAAAAAGATTTATTTCATGCAAACAATCTAAGGATTGATTATATTATATTCCGTATACGGGCCATTACCTACCCGCATTAGTTATTATTTTTAAATTTAATAGGTATTAACACAATTTTAAATAATATTAAAATCAAAATTTGGATAACGTTTTAGTTCTAAATGACGATAAACGCAAATATAGTGTAACATTTTAATTGTAAATAATATAAAACGGAATTTTTTGAAGTGAAACTTCTTTCTTGAGGTGTGGGTGGAAAAAATATCGTAACGAAAAATGAAACGACCCGTTTGTTTATTTATTTATATATGTCCATAGCAACCATTAATAAACAAAAATGTCAATTGTAAATTATATATTTTTTTTATTCTATTGATTTTTCTCACTCTCTCCCTAATTCACTTATAATTTTATGGGCCCAATTACCTATGAAAGAAGTTTCACTTCTCCAGAGTGTAATGCAGGTGGGCACACACACTCTCAGACTCTCCACTTTGTTTTTCAAATGCAAGCCCTAGAATTTATGTGAAATGAAAATAAAGTCTAAACAATATAAATCTGCATCAGTACAATAAACATAACTGCATATCGCGTGGAAAAACCGTGCAGTTATGGGGTAAAATAATCCACTCAAAAATATCCAGGTAACTCCATATATTGTAATATGTTTATATTATGTATTATATAATGTATTACTATATTATGTATTTCCATACATTTATAATATAAAACAGACATTAATTATAATATTATGATTATAAGAAAACTATAAAATTTTATATCCATGTACCTATAATCAGCAACAAGTGCTTATATCCATCGGAAATGTCGTTAAAAATATTGTTATATCACATCAGTTTTTTTTACTTTTAATTAATATTTAATTAAGCACGATTTGTTGCATGTAAAAATGTTTCACGGGAATCTATAATTCACATATTATTAACTACCGTCGGTTATTTGGGTTCTAAATGAAATAACGATCAATAATTTTAATTATAATAATAAACCATTTGATTGTTTGGCGTATAATTCATTGTATAATAATAATTACTGAGTAGAGATAAAATAAAAAAAAAAGCACTGAAAATATGTAGGTAGGTGTACATAATTCATATATTTAAACTCAATGCAAATTTACCTATAGTATAAGCACTCTATATCATAATGCAATTAACTTTATAGATAGGTACAACAGTACTTCAGTGAAAGGTGAATATAAATGATTTTATTTTCTATACCTATACATTTTTTTTTTCTAAGTAAAACCTACAAAATAAATAGTAGATAGGTACTGTGAAATTCACTGCATTGCAATATTATATAGTTTCTGGTAAATGTGTTATTTTTTTTATATGCGTGCATACAACATCACTGATATATTTAGGGGAATCCTACACTATATTTAATGAAAAAAGGAAGGGTTTGGAAAATCACTTATTATATTGCTAGGTAATAAAAATGGTTGAAGGGGACGGAGTGGTCGAGTGGACTAAGGCGTCGGTTGCGACGCTCACCGTCGCCGGTTCGAACCGCAGCCACGGGCGGCACTTCTCTTCGGGCATTCACGGTATCTGGAGTGAGAGGCAGCCACTCCGCACCCGGGCATGGCAGATACCTACGGGTGCCCACTTTAAAATTTTGCCAAGCAAAAAATACACTTGTTTAAAAGCTAAAGTACCCCCCCCCACAGTTAATAACCACCCAATGGCCTATAAGTTTTCGTGGGTTAATTAATGAAAAAAAAAAAATGGTTGATATAATGTTGTACATTTTATCAATTATAATAAATGCTATTTTTACTTCTGCAATAAAATGTATTCATTAAAAAGTCAAATTTTCTATTAATTATGATTTAGCCTTAAAATAACATGTATTTAATCATTTTGATTGACACTCAGTTTTATAGGTATATTCCCTATATTATATATTTTAATGAATACGCGTAACAACAATTAACCGATCAATCTATACTGTTCCATTTAGTTTGTTAACTAAGTTTTTATCGGGGCTTATTTTAATGAGTTCTTAGAAGTGTGTTTGACTTTGATTTGGTATACCCACACCAACCACTATTTATACCAACTTTCCACATTTTTCAATCAGAGCTACGCAAAATAATATAATATCCAAACTTGAGTTAAAATAGGCCCTAATATATACATATAGGTTTATTCATACTGATAATATAAGTGTTAACAGTATCTATAAACCAATAATTACAATAACTGTTTTGAATTTTTTACTAAAAATATATAGTCGTTTCCAATTCCAATACATATTTGAAATATCTAGGTACAAACAAATACATATTAAGATTGAAATTATCATATAAAATATCTTGTTTCTAGTATAATAGTATGTTGTTTCATAGACAAAATAGTTCTGAGCGATTGGTTAAAAATTAAGCTAACATAATCTCAAGTATAATATAACTATTATAAACAAGGATGGTTAGTACAGGCACTTAAATTAAATGTACCTAAGTATTTAAAATACATTTTACATTTTCTGATAAAAAACCAATTGTAATTTGTATTTTGGGATTTTATATAAGATTTAATTTCAAGAATAGGTAGTGGTAATAATGAGTATTTGAAAAACTTATATCTTTAAAACGGAACAATATTTTTCTCAAATTCGTGATTAATATTATAATATAACCCATTATAGAATTTTATCAGAATTATTTATATTCAAATTTAGGTAATTAATATATATCATAATTTATGTATAGGTATTTAAAATTGTTTTAAATCATAATAATATTATATATTTATCATTATTAACATAATTTGTTGTACAATGATTCCCTAATTAACTTAAAAGTATTTTGTATTTTATACTTTCAGTTCCCAAGTTTAATGTATTTGAAAAACATGACGTGAAGTATTTTTCCCATCCCTGCATATTATACGACTATGAATTTGTTCGATTGTAAGATTAGAAACATACCCGGAACAACTCAGAAAAGCCTTAGAAAAGGACCAAAAGCATAAAACGGGATTTATACTTTATTCATTCGAAACATGATTCATAACAATATTATAGGAATTAAAATTTATTGTACAATTCACTTGTACAGTTGCGTGAACATTACGAATGCAAAATGTTACAATAAGAAGACAAATACTGATAACGATGTATGCACTATGCACACTACATAGAAGTCATTGCTTGGAATAAAAAAAAATGCAAATTTGAAATAAACATGGACGGATAAAAAAAAAAGAAGAAACTAAAACGATAAAATAAGCAAATAGAAACTACACAGTTCGATAACAGTTTGTGTGGTTCTTGGTGGAAATAAGCCGAAGAATACTCGAAGAATATAAAATTTAATCGAAACGGCGCTTCTATAAACGTAAGTACCTATATTATATTGTAATAGGTACCTAACAATATTATCATACCTGACATGTACGAGGAACTTAATATTTGCTGGATATTTATAAAACACAAATTATTAACGTTTGCAATAATTGACGACTATAATATTTGCAGTTCACGATAACCGAATATGAATATTATTATTATGTCACATCGCGACTCGCGGCTGAGTTTCAATTACACAATAAACTGTTTGTTAATACTATTACATTCTCGGCGTTAATACATTCCACTGCCCCCCTCCTCCCCCCCAATATTCGTGCTTTGACACCACCGCCGTCGGTTCAAGCTCTCGAATTCGTAAAATATATCGTCCGGACGTGAGGGTATAAAAGTAAAATACATTATAATAATATTATACAATTATTATTATTATTATTATTATTATTATCGTAGCGAATATATAGTACGTTAATGTCAGTTTTTTTTCCACGTTAATTTTTCATCGTCGACGGAGTAACATTATAGGAGACGATCGAGGCGTGTTTGTGTGTGCACAACGATGATGGCAAATATAGTGTTGTAATAGTCGTACGTCGTATACAGTGGCGGCGACAGGTGATCGCGAAAAGTGCATCGATCAATCATGCGCCGCCGCGTATGACGTTTGTGTTCGTCACGGCGGAACGCCTCGGCCGCAATATTATTATATATTTTTTTATTCTTTTTTATTTTTTTATCCACATACAAAACGAATCGACGAGCTTTTACGATTTCCTCTATCCCGCACCCGCGTGGTTGTAGCGATCGTAGTCTCACCATCCCGATTTTTCATACGAGAAAAATATATTTTAATATTATAATCATGTATTAAACATTTTCCCGACAATAGCATAATATTAGGTACATGATTTTATCAATTTTTTTTTAATTCTAGATTGTGTGATCATTATTACAGTTGGAAAGGTAAGCGAGGAGGTGAGGTGCAGAGCAGGGCCCGAATCGTTTTACCGGGTTTCGGTTTTCTGGTGCTGGATGTGTCAAACACACGAACAAAAAAATTAAACAAATGATTCCGAGCTCATAACCGTTATTATTCGGGTTAATAAGGGTTAACACGGGTGTTCAGTAGTTCAGGGAAACACTTAATTTGAAAACTATGTGGGTACCGGATTTTTTAGATTATATAGGATATTCCTCAGTGTATTTTTTAATTTCAAATTATATGACTGCAGTTATTTATCATGATAGGCGACTACTGAATAAATGGATGAAAATGATCATGAAATACATGTTAAAATGTATTGACTACGAGAAATATTTATTCCTATATGATTAATAGCAATTGATTGTATTCATGTCAGTAATTATAATCAATAATCACTCGTTCCAAAATCAAACTATAACCGCGAAAAATACTGATGAAATCACATAAATGTATCAAAGGAAATTTGTAAAAAAAAAAGCTATTCGGATTTCGGTTCAATCATTTGAAAAAAAAAAATCATTCGGGTTAAAATTAATTTGGGTGCAAGGCCCCGGTGGAAAGGTTTGCATTCATGGTTTGTTATTTACAATCACAACAGTCCTACTCGAGATTAGGTTTATCAGATTATTTGGATTTAATCGTTCAATTAAAATTAGATTTTGTCGGTGATTAACATCAAGTGAGATGTCAATGTCATGTGAACTGACGCGGTGTTCGAACCGGTCTCGAATGAATTTCCGTTTTGCAGCATTCTGCCGTTCAAGAATAACTCCTCGACAAAAAGACGTATCTTCACTACCATAATCCATCCTATGGGAATCCGCAGGTGACCCCGGCGTGTGACCTTACAACAAATTTTATTATAGATGGTTGTAGGATGTATATTATAGCATGGTGTCGATGATTCTCAACTGCAATGAATTACTCTAAAACTCTCTCACACGCACTTGTACGTGTATCCATCCAGCCACTGAAAAACAGTGCACCTATGATACGAGTGTAATCGAATCTGAAGAAACCCAATATCGAAGGTGGTGGTAAATGTATCGTTGAAAACTATGCTGTTATCTAGTCGAAGCCACCGCGACTGTCACTCTGCTGCTACCGTCGGATAACGACATCCTATACAGCCATGTTGTATGTATATATTATAATTATACTATTATGATATAATATCATAGGTACAATATGCAAATATTTTATAAGAACACGGGAGCCATGTGACTTTGTTTTTTTCTAGAACGATTTATTTTTGTTTTTCAAACCCCGTCGTAACCGAATACGCTTCGTACAACGATACAACTACCTAAGTAGCGTACATATTATAATATACCCACATAGTATAATATTATTATGTAGATGCGCGTATAATATTATAGTGATAATAACACAATAATAACGACTGGCTGCTGTGTGTTGGTTTTGATGTAAGATTTGGGGAAATATTATAAGAAGATACGCCAAGGTAGAATAACTGCACTGCACGTATCCGACAAGAGTACCAGTATCTATATGTAATAATATAATATACTGACGGACCTGAGTTGCACAGGACCGTTAAATATTGTTCGATTCTACCGGCACTATACCATAATACCATAACCGTGTGAAAATTGTACGACACAATAGCAGACTGCAGTATTGTATACCTTAGATTGGCAATCTTCGATTTGGTAAATTTCAAAATATCGTAAGAAACATCATAACCACTCCGCACCGCGTTCCTACTCACCCGTGCCCGTGTAACTCCACTATCTTGAGTATTATACCCAAATATACGTATACTATATGTACATATAAACACACAACACGTATATAAGCGGTAAATACTTTGTGTATATGCTATATATTGTTATATAGTATATTATTATTATACTTTGTATATAACAAGTCTGCAAACTGCGTGTACAACCCTCGAATAAGACGTGGGTATGGGCTGTAATGTTGCGTATATATTCGGCTTAGATAATGTATATAAGGCAAGTCCAAACATGTGCAGAATAATGTTCCTCGTCGGTATAATATATAATATAATATATGATATATTACCCTATGATATTGTAATATGGTCGGAATGGAAAATCGATAATAGAACGGAAGTGTTCATAATTTACATTTGCGATTAATTTTTACAAATTATAAGTTAAAGACACTTTAAATTGCGGAAGGAAAAATTACCGTTAAATTTATTACAAGACTATAAATTTAATGAAAATGTCCAATACAGCGTTTATTGCACTTGTGCAGAATTCTTATCAGCCATTGAAATAATAAAATAAAATGAATCCTATAGTCCTTATTTATGATTTTGTTGCCAAACCCCCACCACTAAAATGAACAGTTTTTTTTTTCAGACATACAATATTGAGTCACGAGTCATGATTGCACACTATGTAAGTATTACAATATTTGAGTGATCATTTTGTGATATTTTACTGTCGATTAAAATAAATAATATTATTGAATTTCAAAAATTATAAAGGGAAATAATAATATACCATATTTCATTAAGTAATATTGTTCTGAAACTATAAAATGTATTAATAAATTATAAATTATTATATTTAATAATAATAAAAAAAATATAATATACATATAATATTATTATAATCGAAAATTAAAACCCATTAAATTATTAAAAATTAATAATTGTACTATAGCAAGTATTATAATTTATAACTAATAGTTATACAATATACATATATGTATTTTTTATTTGAGTAAAGCTATTAAAGATTTCTTTAAAATCTAAAGTTTCAGACAAATAACTTAACATTTCTTAAATGTATAAAAATTAAAAATGATATAAACAAATTTCCTATGTATTGGTTAAAAGCAATAACATTGCATTTTAATTTAATTTAACGGCTTCTACGTCATACCAAAGGAATTTATAATTTAGTCCTCAATGTACATTGTAAACGACTAAAAGAAAAGTTTTGTAAAAGTCATACAAATCTAACCATAAATATTATTTTACAATTTTACATTAGTATTTAGTACCCAATAATTATTATCAATATTGTGCATACATACCTAACACGATTAGTAGAATTATAGTAATTGATAAATTACAGTTACTTATTTAACCAGGTACTATTTTCTTAATATAGATATATTTTTTTTTTTAATTAAATCAAATAGTAAGTTGAAAGTTAGAAAACCTTAGAATGCCTACTTAACTTAATAAAAGGTTTCTATGTAAGTTAGTTTTCATAAAATATGTATACTGTATAATATGTAAATATTTATACTTTAATATCTCACAAAATATTCAACTAAAGTACTAAAATCATTTTTTTTTTTTGATATTTTAATTTTATTTATAATATTTAACACTAACCTAAAGTAAGCGGAAAATATTTTCTTATAAATATCTACATTTTTTTTTATTTGCTTATATCAAATGTATTTGAATTTTATACAGAGTTTATTTTAATATATTTTGAATGTATAAATTATATTTTTCTTTATTATGTATGTATAAGTCTGTACCTATGTACCGTACTTGGAAAGTAATTGTTATATTTCATTATAATTTGTGGGTAACGAAAAAGAAGTACTAATATACCTACTATAAATAGTAAATATCATAATATGTTTGTTTTAATAATGGTATTAATATAGTTCTCACTGCTCACAAAATATTAATTATTAGGAATTTGCCAAAAATGTAAATAGTTATTTTGTATAATAAAGATACAAATTGAAAAGTGATGAAGAACAAATTCATAGTAAAAATATGTTAAAAAGCCAAAAATATGTCAACGTGCGTGACAATAGAAGACGTTTACACAAAGCCATAATCCTGGTCAGTAAAATTAACTATTTACAGAATCCTGATCACCTTATATTAACCTTAAAAAGTTAAAACATGCCCTTGAAGCATTCTTCGGTGCAACTTCAAATAAAAATGAAATATTTGAAGAATTTTATAATAAAAACAATGAATCTCCGTATCATGACCATTTCAAAATATTGAACCTCAGAATACATTTTCCCGTATAAAAAGAAAAATGACTTATCTTTGTAAATGCGCTAATGAAGCCGTTAGTGATTGAAGATGAAGATTTGATTAGGTACCTAATGCAATTTTGAACGTAAAACATTTTTTTTATAATGGAAGTGAGTTTCTTTGTTTTAAAATAATAATTTTAGATACCTATTATTGATATGAAAATTAAATGTCATAATATTTATTTGTGAATTATTCATTATTGAAGTTTTTACTTTTTAGTGCACATGTTGCATTTTCATATACTTAGTAATTACATAGGTACTATAAGAAGTGAACTCATAATATAATGATAACATTTCTTTAAACTGTTTATTTATTTGAACTGTTGAAAATTCAAAACTGTTGAGATTGCAGTCAAATTCATATTATATCATGACTAATTTAAAAAATGAGTTCTGGTACGAGAATGCAGACTTATCTGATATACTTTCCTCACTCAAAATCAGTTGTTAATAATACACTTTATTCATATTTAATATTGTTTCAAGATAAAAAAGAAAAATAACAGACGACACTATCCAACCTCTTCAACCCACACAACCACCACTATTTTTGGTAAACAAATTAAAAATATTATAACCCAGGTTATGTACACTAGTTTTATTAAATTTGAGATTTATTATATTTTTTTTTCACGACAAAGTAAAATGAAATGTAATTGTTATAAATGACTTGATAAAATACATACATCATGACAGAGTTGTTACTTATTACTTATTACTAAGTACGTGTTTTTTTCTAAGTGAAATAATATTTATTATGTAAATTGTATAGTGTATACCTATGTAACTCGACATTTATTAAAATATTAAATTTAATAAATACATTTTACATGAAAAAACATTTAACAATTTCATTTATATTTTTTGTTCTGGTCCTAAATAATTTTAAGTTTTAAAATATTTTGATTACTATCTTTTAGTTAACCATTCCCGTAGATCTGTAGGTTTTCTGTGAAATAGATTATAATGCTAAGGCGTATAGATCCATAGAAATAGCCTATGTATTATGCCTTGTATGAGCTTTAAAAAATATATATATTTCAATTGATATGATGGATTTTGAGCAGCATACTTACTGACAGATTGTCATTATGTAAGTCCTTACTTAATGTATGGATAAATAAAAATTTTGAATTTTGATTTTCTCGTAGATTTAAACTGTAAATGTACACATTGTTTTTACTACATTTAACATAAATGCATCACCGAATCAGAACAAACAGTCTTGAGTGTCTTGCCCCAACCGAATATATTTCGACTGTTTTCACTGGACGCTATACTGGAAAAAAAAATACAAAATACTTTTATAAAATCATGTAATGTCCATATAATAACAAATTTATCATATAAAATTTGTGTTAACGATTGGAAATATTGAAAACGAAGACTAGGTCAACAATGTTGTAAGATAGATTTAGTGCAGGCTATAAGGATATTGTACAACATATTATTATAAAATATATTGTTACCATGTGTCATTACATTTTATTATTTATAGTGTTTAATGATATTTTCAATGTGTAACAGGAAAATCTATTTAATATTGCAATATTGTAAGCCAACAATAAAATATATGTATTCATTTTCTGTAAAAGTAATTGTAAAATTGTAATAATATTTATTATTTTTTATTGGTTATGGTGGGGAGGCAAAGCTTCATCCGTCAGTTTTCCATTAAAAAAAATGTTTAGAGCTCACACCCCATGGTGATTTCATCATCGATTTTCACCTACGCATGATAGCTGTAAGCTTTCCAATTATATTATATAATATCAGTATTTTTAAAGGTCAATAATACAAAAATATTTTAAATCCTCGCCGACAAAGATTTTACGAAATAATATATGATGGTTGTCATTTTTTTTTTTGATACACAAATATTATTTTAATATCGATGAAATGAATTCTAAAGTTATTTTTTACAAGTGTCGATAATAATTGCAACAGCAGGTATGAACGGCTTATAAATATTAATAACACTTTTTACGATTATTGATATTACTATTAATTTTATAATAGCGTGCCTACTGTTGTTTTGTTTGAGAATACGTTGGTGTTTCAGAGAAAACGTCAGCGGCGTTCGCAGTTCCATTTACGAAATTAAATTTTACAACAGTTAGCGAAACAATTAAAAACAACATCGACTCGATACATAACTATGTATACACAGTACACACACACACACACACACTCATATATAATAATAATATATTATGGATTAATCAATCTCACTCGAAGACCGTTACAAAGCGGTATATTAATAATAATATGGTCTTCTTTGAGTGTAATAATTTTTTCTACGTATATTTTTTCATAATAATATACATCATTTTATGTACACATCCGGTGTCGTGGCTGGTTACAGAAATCGGTACCATCGTTTAATAATATATTCGATGTCTTTCCTTGAACACATAATAACACTGCTATACATAATGATATTATTATTATGTATTAAATTAATATACGCCCTACCTGTTGACAAATAAACTACTACAGCTCCAAATATGACGGAGACGACGTCATCAGGTAATCTGTTGAAGTTTCATAATTTTATTTAGAGATGTTCATCTTCAGAGATATTTCGTAAATCATAAGGAAAACGTTGGGTGTCTTACCTCATCATTCAGCTCTTCCTCTATATCACGTGCTGTCGTGCTCCTGCTATATGAATTAGGTACGTAGTACCCAATTCATATAGTTTGTTTGGTTTTTTTCCGAGGACTATTTAGGTACCTCATAACTGACGAACTTCTTATCTTTCGCTCACGCCTGAACTTTCCTTATTACACCAGAATGAACTATATGTTTTGGGGCGTATTTTCTCAAAAACACTTTAATCCGCAAGCTGTACGTAACGAACGGAAAAAAATAAACAAAACTATACGTTAAAAGCACAGACAGGTACAATCGAAACAGTCGTCGTAATGAAAAGTTAACAAAGACATTTCGCCTAGGTAGGCATGCGTGTCAGTGCCACGTATATTTTGCTGTAGCTACTATAGGTACCCATAGTTTTAAATTAATACAAAACACATATAATGTATTTAGGGTGATTATTTTATCACAGAATAGTAATTTCTTTGGTAAATATGTTTTTAAAAATAATTTTTATACATTATTTGAAGTCTTTTCGATATAATATTTTTTATTTTTTAACGTTTATAATTTTAGTTTTTATATTTGATATGATAAAATTAGTTTTGAATGAGTTGTTACCTATATCTATATTTTTATAATATTTGAGTTGTACCAATGTATCTAGATCCTCCAGACAATATTCTTCGTATATGAATACGAATTTGATGAGAAAATTAATGTTTTGTGATAAAAATAATATTCACCTTGTATACATGTAAATGAATATAGGTACCTACTCACAAGTTTCAAAAACGACTATTCGTTCAAGTTTTGTATGGTTTAAGTAATGGGATGTTGTTAACACGCGACAAAATAATTTTTATTATTAACTAACCTCAATATAATTTTAAGCACGCTTTTTATGCATACACTTTGGTGTTGTATAGACGTATAGTAATAAGTAAGGTGTATGCATTTTCAATGCAGAATGATAATAACTAATATGTAATACACTAATAATATGACGTAGGTAGGTACCTACGACCTACCTATTAATATGCAAAACTGCAGATTAAAAACCAAATTTTCTTGGTAAAACCATGCTGTGATTTTTCTTCCACGCAACTGAGAATGAAATTAAGGTGATGCTATAAATTATGTAACAAACAGAGAGGCTTTTTTTTTAGGTTGTAAAAATTGTATGTATAAGCTTAGTTCAGATTTTTTTAAGTTACAGCCGTTACAGGTATTTATATGCACTAAGAAAACTGGGTGAAATTAATTTTTATTTTCAAGAAACAGTATCATATCATCCATAATTCCATAATTCCAATCACATTTTAAAAATGTCTTGATTTTATAATAATTGCATTAAATATTTTTTTTTAATTCTTAGCTAGGTACTACGCTCCTGCTTTATATAAATGTATTTTTATATAATAATATTTTATCTATATTAATAATAATGAATTAAGTAAAAACTCGTTTCAAATATAAGATTAAAAATGATGAAGTTGAACTTTTTCAACTAAATAGTTGTGCCGATGCAGACGAGATGGCTGTTTTATTGCTCGTTTGGTATTCATACAATTAATTTGTAGGGCACATACTACCTTTATGACGCATGACTGTCATAGCAAGTAAAAATATTTACTTTAATATTATAATATTATAACTCAGGTCTTTGTTGTGTTTATTGAAAAAAATATTAATACATAGTATAATACGTGTGGTGTATGAACAAAAATAAAGTGTTAATTACAGTGGAAGAAGACAAACGCCATCAAGGGGATACGTTCTGGATTATTATTTTATATTTTTTAAATAACAAAACAGAATATTATTATTAATATTTTAACTTGATTTATTTATTCGTAAAATACAGGTTTAGTCCAAATATTATATCGTAGGCAGGCACTCACATAAATTATAATTTATAATATCATATTATCATCTGAGTGACAGAATGGATTAATGTAGTAACGACCACGAAGATAATGCTATTGTAACAGTGACAAAGCCAAAATTCTATAGTAAATAAGGTTTCGAGATGAACAAATCAACAATTTATTTATATTTTATGCACACAAAACATATCTATATGAAATAGGCAAAACTCGGCATTGGCAACTGGCATAATATAATATTTATATTATATATATTTAATACATATCAAACACACCGGTTTATTACGTAGGTAGTATAATATGGAATCGCATAATACATTATATTATAAATCATTATTATTGATGTGGCAAAATGGGAATCAAGAATCTGATAGGAAAAGAAGACACCGAAAATCGAGTTTGAAAATGGAAAAGAACACACTATACATCCAATAATTGCTTTTAAAAAAATGAAAGGCTTTTTGGAATGCTTACATGACGCACAAGCTTTCCGTTACGGATATAATATAAATTGTTGTTTTTATTTTTTTTTTTTAAATTAGTAGTCAGTCGAGTAAAAAATATTTAAGTAGTTTGCTTTTAACATATTATACCTATAGGTAGTTACCTGTTTCCTACCTGTAACCGCACCCGTCTTCGAGATTATTAATGCGGTCCTAAGGAAAACGCTAATTGAAAATCAAGGTCAGCTGGTATGTTTTTGTTACACAAACAAATGCATAGAAATAAATTAATGAATTTCGAGAACAAAAATAAGAATGTCATTTGTTTTTGGTAAAAACATCGAATTACATTAAATCGTTTTTAAGGTTTTATAATTAAAACTAAATACTTCAATATTTTATACTTCTATCTGAATTTAAAAAAAAGGATGATAATAGATTATTTTTTTTAAACACAAATTATATTACTGTAATAATGGAGTAGCAACAATGCATTATTTTATAGAAACAAATAAATATGAATACTAATTAATAATTTCCGAGTACTAATGGAGTTTGAAATGAGTGCATATACATTCAATTGACAATTAAAATATTGTATACCACCCTCTATAATATAATTTGATTAAAATACAATATTGCTTGGATGAAATTTAATATTGACGTAAAAAAAATTAAATACTTGTTCCCATCTACATCATATTATAAAACATAATCAAATGAATTTAAAATCAATTAATATCAGAGACGCTCTTTAGGCTACCTAATTATATTGTTGTAGTAGGTATGTATAAAATGTAATGCATTTCCAATGACAGTTTTTCAAAGTGAAACGTTTCGAAACAATGGTCTTTGCGTTCAATATTAATTTAATTAAAATTAAAATTATAATACATAATTATTTCTCTTTAAGAAGAAACCTACCTAACCTACAGCACTATACATACGCCAATGTACATACGAATAATAATAATTAATAATCGTGATAATATTACAAGACAAAAATATAGGTAAACGTAAATGCAAGTGAAAATGCTATATGGTTTCATCAATTATGGGTAGGTACCCACACCATTGAAATACGTCTCAAAATATTCAAAAATGACTTCGTATTGTAATACTTTCGACGAAAACGTATGAATAATAATAATAATAATAATTATAATGTTATAAGTCGTTGTGTGTGGCCCAACTATATACGTATGCAGAACTCCATTGTAATCAAGTTCAGTACCCGAGCGTATGTACACAACGTGCTCCGGCTTTTCTTCTATCCCGAAATCGTTATTTATTCGTTAATTTATACAAATTAATTTTCTATTCGCGTAGCAAATGCGAACCGGCGATGGTAAAAACGCGTTTAGTAAATTACATCCATTAAATAAACAATATTATTATTATTATGAAAAAAAGAACGAGAGAGAAGCGCTCAACGAAGTGGAACATTCGTACGCCCGCAGAAATAAATCTAGGGCGTTATAAATACTCGTTGTACACGTATATTATGATGGTAGGTATATATATATTGTACATGCGTTTATAGTAATAATTTATGTGCATACATGTCCGGCGAAAGAACGAATATAAACGAAACAATTCGCGAGATTAACGAAAAGTCTATAAACAGCGCGGCATGCGGTGTATCGCGCAGCTTTTCCGACGATGACTGCGTCGATTGACCGTGGTCAAATTAATTCATGATTATAATAATATACTGATTGTAAGATCGCAAACGAGTTTCGGCAAGTTTCAGGAACTTAGAATAGAATATTACGTCCATATCATGGCAATGTGAGATCAACGAAACGGCTATACCGAGGTATAGTGTGGAACGCAGCTTTTCCGACGATGAGCTATGAATGTGTCGATTAACCGTGGTTGAATCGAAATCAATTCATAATAATAGTTCTAAGATCACAAACAAGTTTTGGCGAGTTTCCGGTATACCTAGTCCAGGGACTGGAACCTTTTAAATTTATCGGTATCGGTTCCAATGCTGCAGGTTTTACAAAAATAAAATAACTGTTCCGGTTTGGTTCTATAAAAAAAAAATAAAGGTTTCGGTTCCAAATAATTTCGGTACTGGTTTCAGATAATTTAGGTACTGAAAAGTATAATAATTTTAAATACCTATCCTAATCAATAATATGAGAAGAGAAATATTAGATATGATCATACATAGTTTATACACAAAACAGTTATATTATTAAATACAATTATTTTATTTTTGAACCTAAAAGAACTACCTATTTAATTTAAAAATTCCTGTTCGGTTCTAGTATTTTATTTATTAAAATAAAGGTTCTGGTTCCGATTCTTGATATTTTTATATTTTAGGTTCGGTTCCAGTCCCTGAACCTATTTACAGAATAATGACATTACATCGGGATAGGTATGTCAAGACAATGTCGTCGTGGTTTTTACCCGATCGAAAACTACGAGGGGAATACGCAAAAAGCTTGAAGAATATTAGAAAAACCAAGAAATGACGATATCACATTTTCTTGCACTTGTATTTAGGTACTTTCACTGTTCACATCGACTCACTCGTTCGTTGGGTACACGCACGGACAGTGCAATATTATTATTATGACTCGACGAGATATTTTAGTTCATGAATATTGTATTATTATTATTATATTATAATACCTGCACTTGTCTAATATTATAATATCTGTGTTCCCATGATGATTTCGTCACTTCGCCGGGCGTCAACGGTTTTTGTCGACGCATCACAATTATTATTGAATCACAGGTGTCCGTCATGAACAACGCGTTCCGTTTTCCATTCGTTTGCCATCCACTACAATACACATCCGAGTGCGATCGTACCGAAACTCTTATCCTGTAAAACAATATTATACCGATCGGTGCAGTGTTTGTACACGATTCGGTCCCGGCAAGTCCGACTCGACGACCGTGGGAACACGCGATGGCACTTATCGGCAGACGGCAACACTAAAATAATTATTGTCATCGTGTGATGTGTGAATCGATGTATTCGTTCGCCTGACACGACTACACGGTCGTCGATTTAATATTAGGTATGATAATACCTAATTGAGTATCGAGTGTGTCAATACAGGTAGGTAGCCGGTATGTACAATATACATATTGTTATAATATATGCGACACGCCGTCACCTAATTATTATTTTCGTCGTGTGTGTGCAAAACGATCGTGATCAAGTTATATTAGTTATACTATTACAATATACTATATCATAGCAATATAATATTATCGTCCATTCCGTCATATAACACTGTAATAATATATTATAATATAATTGTCATACATCACAGCGGCGACGCTTCGAGATATGATCAAACGAGAAATCCGATTTCGTATAAAACGTAACAACACAATAATAATAATAATTCGAAGGTAAACACATGACAACGATATTATTATTGCATGGTACGAAAACTGTGTTCTATATTATTGTACGATTATACGTCGTCATATATATACTGTATTATTTAAGTTTCTCCACGTATGTACGTCATAATATATTGTACATAATATATTATAATAATATGTTTATAAACAATATATATAGAACATGCTAGTCAAAGTGGTCGCGAGATAATGACTGCGTATACATAATAATATTATGCAGAACGATCTGCGAATATTATTGTTATAATATTATGTGTATGTACACAGTATTATGATATATATATAGGTATATGCTCGTCGTATGCGGTTTCTATGATATTTGTAAGTTGCACACGCTCAAATGTGATATTATGCTATTATACTATTATTATAATATATTATATAATATAATATATACGAGCACAGTAATAATAATAATACATTACAAACGCGGTCCTCTTCAGCCTGCTGATTTATGTGGACGCGAGTTATAAATTATTATTAAATGTGTGTGTGTGTGTGTGTGTGTGTGTGTGTGTGTGTGTGTGTGTGTGTGCAATCTATACACATGTGTGTGTGTAGTGTGCATTTAACACGCTTGCGTATATGCGTACACGCGTGCATGTTATCCAAAGTATCGCCGAATTGCAGACGTTTGCTAGAACGAGTTAGCAAATTCTGTCTTTTTGAATAAATGACGTCCATAAATAATGAAAAGTTTAAAAGTTTTCCAAACCTTTAAAAATAATCCGACGGTTTCCTACGCGCGTGCAGGCTTGCCGAGCCCCGCAGAAAGCGTTTTGGGTAATGTAAAGTAGCCCTCGACGTGAAAAATGTAAATCTTTTAGTAGTTATACACTCGAATTACTTCTTAAGACATAGGCGTGTCCAGGTTTTTATGTCGAGAGTTTTTAGAATATTCCAAAATTGCCTCTAAGAAAATGTTTCATCGCTTCGCTCTAAAAAGTGTCGGTTTGAACAATTCCCTAACAGAACAATTATTACCTACTTATGGAAATTAGTAGTACAAATAATGTTTAATTACTTTACATTAGGGTAATATAACACAATTAACATTTAATGCATAAACTACAACCTTTTCTTTTACAATAATATTATAACTATTATTATTTTATTCTCGAAAATACAAAATAAATAATGATGGCTTTTTATCATTATATTCCGCTTACACTTTGCTCTATTGTCTTTTGCTATAATTGCGCATTTAACTGGGTTTGGATTTCAATAACAATTGTTTTCCTGCACTGCCAATTTAAGGCTGGTCAGGTAAAGCACATTTAAAGTGAATGATTTTGTAATTACTTATTTTATTTTATCAAGTAAATTGGACGTCCATATACCTAATTTAATATTTTTTATATGAAAAACTTAGCGATTGAAAAATTAAATGTAACTTTTACAGTTTAACGTAATAATTATCGTTCAAAAGAGACGGGTGTTGTTAAAGCATACTCAGATGTCAGCAAATATCAATACTCATTTACCTATATGTTCAAAAGTTAATTACTATCGGATTAGAGATACATATTTTCAGGGTATTACTGTCCTAGTAAAATGAAATAGTTGTAAACAAATTACAAATATAATATATTAATATATATATATAATTTAAAGGTATGAGACGTATTAAGTAGGTACATGTACGTCTGCAAGCCCTTCTGGAAACCAATTTTATATTTAACGAAGATTTTGGTGAGTGTTTATTTATTGGGTAGCTGGAGTCACTGTTATAACCATAGATAATATTATATACCTATATAGATAGAACATCTCTATAGGGACCTAATATACAAGATATTCACGTTATATAGGTACTGTAAACGAAGGGACAAAAGCACATTCACAGCTACGAGTGTCGTGTTGATCAAATAGTATTGTGATCGGACGTTACTTGTTTGGTATCATGTAATAACTATTTTGCAACCGAGTATACCAATAATTGACTATAGCTCAACTTTTAAACCAAAAGTAAATAGTTGTAACCAAATACCAGCTGTAACCTAGGCACTAATAATTATAATATGTTACCTATCTGTTTATATTTTTAATTTACCTATGCAGTGAAATAGTATTATCGGTGTCTACAGTATATAATATTATTATTGAGACCTAACACCTTACTAGACGTGTAACGTCGAAGATCTTCAGATATCTTTGTGGTAGATTAAATTCTCCGTATCGAATAAGAATGCATACATCGTACGTGTATAAAATAAGTAAAACAAATCTCCAGTGTTCGTAAGAAAATTCGCCATTTTGACATAAATAATATTGAGTGAACTGTGGGGGTAGTATAATATTGGCAAAAGGTTCCATTGCTAATAGATATTCGGAAGTGGCGTAGCTAGTAAACGGGGGGAGGGGGTAAAGTTAAATTTAACTAGGTATTTTATAGTTTTCGTATTTAAATCATACATTTATACATTTATTTATTAGGGGTAAAAGGCAAAATGGAATAGGAGTTTGTGTGTTTATTTGCATGTTTTGCCCCCCCTCAAATGTCAAGCCCTATTTGCCTATGCCAAACCCTCTATCTACACCACTGTTCGGAGCCAACATAAAGTAATGGTGATGTCTATCACAAAATTATAACACGTTACTTAATATTATGATTGTTGTTTAAATTTTTTAATATTTAATCTGTATTAAAAGTATAAATAACATATTTTACAATCTGCACATACATACTATAGCAGACCTTTGTAGTTGGTACCTACCTAACAACAATATGAAAATTGACCGACATTCATAGTACTTAATTATATACTCGGCAAACAATGATGAGGTATCATACTATATTATTAGCTTCGGTGATAGACAACAAGACGTCACATCTCATAGATAAATAATAATAACAATTACTATGATTATTATTACCTATACCATTATATTTTAAATTGTTATTTAATTATTATTTTTTTATTTTAGGGGATTCGATTCTCAGAGACGACGGCGATCGTCGTATACGACTTCTATTACACTACTATTATAACATCATATTATTATTATTATTACCACCGCCATCGCATTGTCTGGATTATACAATTGTTATAATCACGGACTAAGATATACAGGACTGGACACGACAAGGTTGGAGGGTGTGGGGGGGTTGACTACGAAATGTTTTACAACAGGCAGTGTTCGGGGGGATATTTTCCTTTTAGCATTACTAGCGCCGCCCTAGTGGATACTTATAGAACTAGAACACATCATACAAATTTCTAGTTCCATAAGTATCCACTAAGACGGCGCTAGTAATGCTAAAAGGAAAATATCCCCCCGAACTCCGCCTGTTGTAAAACATTTCGTAACCACAATATTCATCTCGTGTCCAGTCCTGTATATCTTAGTCCGTGGTTATAATACTACTATCATATTATTATCATAAATGTAAACTCGTACGTACGATTACGATCGGTTGTCCCGTCGCGTCCATTGTATGTGCGATGCGTTGCCTCCATACAACGGAAATACGAATTTTCGTCTCCGTCGCCGACCACTGTTAATTATTCCGATTTTTCGGACGGTAATAATAACATTGTTATTACGCGACGACGGCATTTACTATAGGCATACAGTGTGCGTGTAAAAAAAAGGTGTATATATTAACTTCTTTATTACAGTGCGTCCATATTATATTATAAAGTATAATATAATATGATAACAATAATAATATTATTATACGAACGCACATGATAATTTAATTGTCTAATAACAATAATAATAATGATAATAAATAATGATGTGCCTACCTAACAGCCACACACGAAGCGTCGCTTCGAACAATAATATTATAAATAATATTATTATTATGTGTCGTCGAGAGCAAACGGTTGTCGACTGCCATTACGACGTCGACGCGGATAGTCGAAGCAGGCTGGATGGCGGGCAGGTAGGTTTGACAGATACAATCGCGTCTGTTTCGTGCGCCCGTTTAATTACGTGATGTTTTTTTTCTTCTCTTTTATATAGGCGTACGTTGAAAATAAATATATATATTATATAAAAAAAAAAATCGTCCCAGAGAATTAAAACGATAATAATATCACGTGTGTGGTGGACTAGCTACGAGACGGTCAGAAAAACATACACAATGCAGTCGTTTTAATAATAATAAACAATAATAATACCATGTGTGGACGGTGTGATTTTTATTTTTGCCATTATTCGACTTTTTTTCACCTTCCAGCAGTTATTGGGTTATAGTTGTTGTTATTCGTACCTATACTTACGTGAAAACCGTATGGTAATATTAATAATAATTGTTGTTTTAAATATTATTATAATATTACCGCAGTCGCTTACCCCGCACAGGACGGTTCGTCGTACAACGTTTTCAAAATGGCCATTACAGTTCTTTTTTTTTTATATTGTTATTAGTGGTTTATTTCTTTTAAATCGAGTTACGTGAATAATAATAATACTACAGCAGAAAACGAACAGCCATTGTACCAAACGAATCACAATAGGTACCTACTACTAATAATAATATAATAATATTACGTTCGTTATCGTTTTGTGCTAAATATCGTAAAATGGTGTTTGACGAAGAGCGAACATTATTATGGCTAGTGCACGTGCATATTGTTTAGTTGGGGGTCGTTTTTTAATCACCTCGGTCGATAAGTTTGCGTCCACTTTCCGATAACGACTTCGCCTCACGAACAAAAATAATAATTATCGTCGTTTTAAGCGCACGATACCTACGATGGGTTCATCGTTCGCATGTCCTGATATAGTCCTATACGATTTATTGTTGTGAGTAACTTAATAAACCTAGTAACTCCCATCACACTCTGTCGTTATCTGTACGATGAGAACACTATCGATTTATTCGCATTTGACGATCACTACACTGACACTTAAACTATAGGCACGTGCAAGGCTTTATGAAAATGTTCTGGCCAAATTCATACATATATATATATATTGACATTGTTACAAGGGTAGTGGAATTCGCTTTAAGTTGATATTATTTTTATGTTAACATTCAGATAGGTAACTAATAACTAATGGTATTTATTTTTTAGTGATATAATTGAAATAAGGAGCGCAGCAGTCGTGGCCGTACGATAAACATCGAGATTTTCAGTTACCGATAAAGTGTTATGATATGCATCGTGATAACATAAAAACAATAGTTTTCGGTTCGTTCGTGCAGGAAACAACGAAGAGCGAGATCGTGTGCCGAATAACTACGATACGAAATATGTAATAATATACGCAAATTGAATGCAACGACGCCACTGGCTCGACGTTTTCGCATAGCGACTTTAGCTGTCGGGGCCCTTACGCCATTTCGAGGGGTTGTGTATAGGCAATTTTTTTTTTTTGTTTCCGTGCTCGCTCGATGTGTCTTTGTGTGCACACCGTGAACCGGAATGATCATTAGTGAGCGTGAACCCGAAATAATTACTACCCGCATACGTAATGTCCTACACATAAGCGCAGAATCTCGTTATTAAGGCGACGTAACAATAATAATAATTATTATTATAATAATGTTATTATGATATTATCAGCCAACGGGCAAAATCGTGCGCCTGAAAAGCACGTGAATACTTCTACAGTTGTTCGAATCCTGATTAATATTTATTTGACGTACCTACCATAGACAACAACAATATTATTATAATATGTAAATATAATTGACAAAACTACGAATCCCGTTGATTGCAATTGATATACCAAGAATATTATTAAAAATGAATAAAAAAATAAAATACTCACAGATCTGAATTTATTCGCATGGTCATAATATTCTTTATTATACTACTACTAAATTATAATACTGAATAATATGTTTTTGGTGCAATCATTTTACAATTTATACGAATATATTTTAAATCAAAAATAGACGAACAAAAGCAGACAGAAATATAGACAATAACATTATTAAAGATCGTGGGTAGTGGGTACGTAATAATATTATTCTAATGTTAAGTAGTATTGTGGATAAAACACACTGTTTCCGTCCATGGGGGTACATAATATTACTAGTCAGCATAATTTAACTTAATGTTGGAATAAAATAATACGTCTAAATTAAAACAGTCCAAGATAGCATCACACCACCTTTCGTAATTGGACTCGTATAAATACGAATAGGGTACTTGTTAAGTAGTTGTCAAAAGATATTCACAGTTCTAGACTGTCTATATTAACCCTTATTTTGCCTTTGTCGACTGAATAAGTCAATTGTGTTGCCTCGCGTGCTAATATCCCCGCAAACCTATGTCTTTCCTAGTTTAGAATTTTACATAAAATGTAATATTAAAGGTTTGTTCATTACATTTTAATTTCATTGTATCAATAAATGTATCATAGGTGTTAAATAAGTAACAATCAACTAAATCGACATATCAAGCTCGATATGGCTAATAAAAGTGCTATGTCGTTAAAATATAATATTTTAAGTGTAAACGCCTGCAGTGCCCTACTCCGTATACTGCATACTACACCGATAAAACTGTTAGAATATTTAATGAATTCGTTGTTTTCAAAATAATTTTGACTCAAGTAGGATACATTTATTTTATTTATAAATTGAACTCGTAGAGAAAATTCTATTATTGTTGTTGTTATTAAACCGAATCGGCGTAGGTAGGTACCTACGTGAAAGGATTCTCATTCGATTAATGCAGTGAAATATATTTCAATGGGGGAAAACGAAATCTGGTTGGTTTTATAAATACACACATATATGTAATACCATTAACAATGAAACACTCAAATTAAAATAAAAAAAATCAATTTTTAGAGTTGGCTGTGGTTCAAGATAATGCGTTTCATGTATTCACTGGACTATGATATTATAATACACGTAAAAAATTATTTATGTGTTCTATTATGTTATATACTTCTCACATGATATTAGGGCTTACAACAAAATGATATAGGTAATATTCCTAGAGATAAATTATGATAAATTTATGATAATTCTCTCGGAAATAAATAATATTTTAAAAACAAAAACCAACGAAACAATCTCGTTTTGGTAAGCAGTGTCAACTCAGCGTATTTCCATATTGTATTAACTATATCATTTAATACTAGTGTTTAATAATATTATACTGCATTCGCTCTTTGAATTATATATGGTTTACCTATAGGCTATAATACAACTTAAGTACGCATAAAGTATTTAATAAATTACATAAGTAAAAACAAAATTAGAATAATTTTTTCAATCCAGTCGTGAAAATCAAAGGTAGAGATATTACAAAAATAAAATTAATGTTTTTATAATAATTAAATATGTATTTTTATTTATAATTCTTTAAATACAAAAAATGTAAAGTAAACTTATCTGTACAACCATGCGGTACAATTAGTAATTTTTTGTTGATAAATAATAGTAAGAGCCGTGGGTGTCATGTGAAGTGGAAAAATTACCCAAAGTAATATCACTAATGTGTTAATTAATTATTTGTTCATTGGTTAAATAAATCGCGATTACAGTTGCACTTTAGCAGGCGAGAAGGATTATTTGGAATAGATAGGGGGTCATATTTAAAATTTTTTTTTTTATAAAAGATTAGTGTTGGAGATTATTTACTAATTTGTATTAACAAATTTATTCATTTGTAATGTAACTTTCCAAGGTCTTTACAGTCATAATTTGTAGATCTTTGTGTAGTGTAATGAGATGTAATAATAACACCATCATAAACTACGTCCAACAAACTGGTGGTTGGTGACTTCACCCACAGCGAGGTATCTACAGCTGGGACCACACATTTATGGGAAGTATTTTACCATTTGGATCATGCTCATCGTTTTTCATTATAATAAACTTAAAAAGAGGAAGAAGATTTAACTAAAATATATTTGGGAGTATTATTGATGACAAGTTGGAAGCAGAATTTTTAAATTAAGTTAACTATTTAATCAGTAGAACCTAGAAACATAAAAATTGTATATTCGATTTGAGGGATTTTTATATAATATAAATAGGTATATTTATTTTAAATAAAAGCCAATCTATGGGCCCATAAATTGGGTCACATGTGAGAGGGGTTCTAGTGCTTGGTGTAGGAACCACTCCTCCCAATCTAAGAATTACGGATGAATGGTCACTGGATAAATCAATTTTTGATATATTTGGTTTACTGATTTGGAATTAATGTTACGAAGAAGTCGATTATTTAATATTTTGGGTTTCTGTTCACATTTTCTTGAAAATTGTTTGGACATGGAGACTAGATAAATAAATACCTAACTTCAATCATTTATTGTAGAGCGTTTAGATTTTTATCTTTGATTATTGTAAGCCCGACCCTCCTAAGATTTTTTCGTGTTCTAGTTACCACCATCAATAAAAGTGTGATCAAGTGTGTAAACAAATTAGATAATTTGGTGGGAAGGGATGCATACAAAAGATAATATTGTGAAAGGAATCTTGTTGAATATTATGATTTTTTTTTTAATTACTCATATGAATATACAGCTTTTATTGTTTTTTGTGTATGGAATCATTAGATTTAGATTGATATCTTTAAGTATGAAAATACATGAGCCAGCATGATTATAATTTTATTTTTTTCTTTAGAACTTCAGTGAGTTTTATTTATTAGATCAATGACAATTTATTCTAAAGAATACAATTTGAAGTTCGTTTTTGTGTTTATGAAAACCATTTGATTTCTGAAGAATAGTAGTCAAAATAAATAATGAAGACGAATCATTGTTAATAATTGTTCAGGATTAATTTATTAATTACTGTTTGGTAGTAGGAATATTAATCGGTTAAGTCGTTGATATTTGTTTGGTAATTCTAATTTGTTGAATAGTTAGATGACTTTGGTTAATGCGATTCGGGTGATTAATAACAATAGTATTTAGTAAAACCATTATATTGACATCAATGACATTATATTTGGTGTACATTTAGTTTAGGTTCCAGAAAAATTGTATTTATATTTGTATCCGAATGGCTTGACCTCCATGCACAATCTCAAGTCATTAACTTTCAAAAAGACCAGCTGGTATACTCGGTAGGAGCTGGGTTTTGGACCACAATACCAACATTGATCCACAGGCCGGTGGGAAAATCGTGTGTCACCAATGTCACTGCTGATAGTGTGTTCATCCAAATATTGCAATGATAAGGCAGTTTATTGGTCAAAATATTACTGTATACGTGCAGTGTAATATTGTATTCACACTGGACCTGGCAACACCTTAACACTTGAATATTATGGTCGTGAGTTCCATCGAGTGAGAAACGTGGCACTCTCGCGTGGTCTCGTTTGTATTATATTTATAGAACGCGGAACCGAGACGAAGTGTTGTGTGTACGTTTTTTTTTCTTTTAATTAAAAAATATATATATCGCCGTCGTCGTGTCTGGTAAACATGGCACGATTTTCAAGCTAATTAATAAGTGATGTTCACATTCTTTTAAGGTAACTACTGCCTATAACTATATTCTACCTACGCATCATTAATCGGTTTCGGTGGTCGATTTTTTTTTTTTATAAACTTAACACTTATATAGTGTGCAGATTACAGTTTTTCTCCTTTACCTTCATCGGCCCATTTACCTTTCATATTAAATACCTTCTTTATCTGTACTTTTTCCCACCGTATGTAGGTAAGTTATGAGTTTACTGTGATTTAAAAAATGATATTTTATATTCTTGATATTAATAATTCTATGAATAAAAAAAATTAAAAAACAGTTTTTTATCCATAATTATATTTATCTGTAGAAAGCGTGTACAAAAATAAACGAATTAATCCGTTCGATAGTTTTACAATATTTACATAATAACGATCACACGTTTTATATTTAATTTTCACTTTCCCGACATTTTTTTATAGGTTTAGATTTAAAATATTGTACGATTTAGCATAAATAATAATGATGTCGTTTTATTATAAAGGGAATGCCACGGCGAAATCAGATAGTTGTCTATCTATCTTATTAGATTTTCCATATGTATTTACATATTATATGATTATATGGCTTAAATTCAGGTATGTACCAACTATAGGTCAAAATTATTTTTACTAGTATTAATATTAAACACTATTTTTAGATTTTGAGCGGAGAGTTGAATGAATTGGGTTTATAACGATTTGTTGTTAAAAATTAATACAACTTTAAATTTTTAAAATTAACGCAGTCAAATATAAAAATACAAGATTTCTGATAAGTTGTTCTTACAATTCAAATGTCTTATGCTACAAATAGGCAATTTTCTCATAGCCATTTCAAGTACATATTTCGATAAAATAGGATATTTAAATGCAAAATAATAATTTTATATAGGTATCTTGTTGTAATTCCAAATCTTTATATTCTCAAGATTTATTTAAATTCTCAGAGTAAATACACTTTTCAACAATATAAGCATGTTCTTATTTACTATACACAATGATGCTTTTAAAATATTTAGACTATATTTTATTAATTATTTATACCACAAATGTGTTTACATTGGTTCATGGTACGTCAGTATTGACTTATAAGTTAATAACAGCTAGAAATATTGTAGCATACGAATATTTTATTGAAAAACCATAAAAGTTATTTCAAAATAAACTACTCATAGATTCTACAAAATATTAGGTGATATAATACGATATCCGTAGAAATATAGGCTAACAACCGTTCTCCAGTCAGAACAGTATAATATGTATGAAATGAATTCAAATTTAACATATCTATGACAGCGACCTACTCAATGACGAGGTGCACTCAAAACCTACTATACAGCAGAACGATTATTACGATTTATTTCTAATTCGAATGCCTACTATACTTTTTTTTTTATAACAAGCAATTCATTTTAGCGTTCAGGGTTTGAAATCGTAATGTACATCGGATATGTATATTTATAGGACAAGAGTGCTGCATAATAGAGCATTGTTTAGTGATTAAAATTATTATGTCCAAATTCATGACGTTGTAATAATAATAATAATAATAATTATGATGATGATAATAATATATATTATATAATAAACCCACTATAATGCGCTCGAAAATTGTGTTTTCTAACCTACCCGTAGACGCAACCATAATATCGTAGTAATTCAAAGTATGGAATAATAATGAACACCCAACCAAACGATTTTAGGACTTGAATTTAGATTGGATATTTTGAATAACTTGAACTGGAATAACTGAGAGGTGTCCGTTACCACAGGACATAGTAAGATTACAATATTACACCGATGTAATGAGTTAATATTTGCATAAGGATAATACAAAAAGAAGTCGCTCAATGGGGAGAAACCCTTATCACCAGGGAGAGTATTATATAAGACATAAATTAGGGTTTTCGGATTTTGGAAAATACCGTGTCCCTCCATGTCGCACCATCGGTGTGATTATATATTATGGTGTATTCTTTTCAACAATTAACGTAAAACTTTAAAAATTTTAAAGTGTAAGTATATCGTATTTTTATCATGCTTAAATATAACGATGATAATAATAATAATAATATTATTATAAAAAATATTGTACACAAATAATACGCGGTTTGAAGTGGAATATTTTTATTTTTTCGAAATATGATAAATTATTCATATTATGTTTTGGCTGAAAACATTTGTGAACCGTTAAATACAAACTGGAGGTGTTCCATTTAGGGCGCTGTCACCTGTCATTTGTATATTAACAGTAATACTGGAGATACTCAACAAATATCGCACGTTTATAATTTGCAAAATGTACAGTGAAAAATTGACTGGAGGGCATCGACCAAAAGTGTAGGTAGTTATTTTATAAAACTGTATGCAGTTGTAGGTATATTTAGAAAGTTTGGAAAATTCTGTAATCCTGGTTTTCCGTGGAACACAGCTTCAAAAATTACAAAATCCCTATATCGGGGTTATGCAGTTATATTTCGTTTCTTCCAAATTAGTGTTAAGTACCTAGACGTCTAGTGTGTATTGTAATTTATAGTTGATTGATTATACCTACATTAAACAATATAATAATATCATAATGCCAAACAATTGAGTGAACAATTTCGTGAATTAAACGCATGAATAAATTGTGTAGAATAGTTGACCGTTAAAATTGACCGTCTAAACTTAAACAAATGAAAACATTATTTTTTTTTTTTTATTGCATCGAAAATCGTTCAGCAATTTGGTAAGCCGCAATTAATGTTTTCTACATAAGTGTAGTACGCAATGTTTTCTAGTTTTTAAAAATGACACGTGGCCGTGTACGTGCCTTTATTGAAATAGGTTATATATTTTTTTTTTCCGTTGGCGCTTCGTAAGTTATAAATACACGTAGGTTCTATGCATATAATTATAATATATTTCACTTTGTCAATATTGCGAATGAATATGGATATTTCCTTTTGTGATATCAACAATAATAATATAATGTATTGTTATTGTTTGGATTATTATTATTAATAATAATATTAAATAGATATCGTTTGTTTTATTTTACACATATGCGTGACCGTGGGACGACGTTCGGCCGAATGCCTTTGCCGTTCCTATAATATTCGTCCAACTACACACCCGCGTACCTATCTATATATGTGGTTATAACACAATAATAATATTATATTATAATAATGATATGGACAATATTATAGAGTATTTAATACATAATAGTATTCAGCCTACATTATAAATTATAATAGTATTACAGCCATGTGAAATGTTTAATAACAGGTGTGCGTATACCTAAACGAAATATGTTAAATGCATATATAATATTATATAATAACAATATAGTAGATTTTGAAATATTTCTTATTTTTTCACTGCCCAGATTCATAATATTGCCTACCGAGCTCCTCTACAATCCGTTGTCGTCGTAACCAATTTATTACACACGATATTATAATATATAATTTATAAGATATATATATATAGATATATATTATGTGTGTCTGGAAGAGGGCGCCTTTAACCGGTAGATAATATTAATATAATATTATTATTCATAATGAAAATACGACGCACCGGTTGATATTATTGCGGGCGGCCCCCATGCGGCGATCCTTAACGCACATAGTCCTGCATAGTTTGTATAATAATAATATAATACGTATATAGTATAAGCCATATGATGTGTACACCGCGGAGCTAGCAGGGTAATAAAATGTAGACGGGTGAAACAAAAAAAACAAAATTACACAGCGACGCGGAGCTACTTAATTTCGTCAACCCTGGTAGTGGTATAATCGTTGGACCGGAGACAACACACTGACGCATGCCGCCACCGGACCGCACACATTGCGGCGGCGCCCATTTCGGCGGTCCTGTAATTTAACTCGACACAACAATAAAATAATATAATAATATGTATATTGCATTATGCTTTAAATTATTCTAATACCGTGGTAATGTCGTTATACCGAATGTGTGGTATGCTGCGCGCACGATAACCATCGCCGACCGTCAGGAGTTAAGGACTCTGTCTTTCCGCCCCGAACAAGGAAAATTTAATGAAATCAGACAAAATTCGAGAATGCCATGACATCGATGAATTCGCACGATGATGCAGCGATCGTGTAATTGCGTGGACGGTATATTAAAATATGTCACAAGACGTCATTCATATTTTATTTGAATTTTAAAATCAATAATCGAATACAATTCGAGGCCATACTCAATGTTATTGAGTTGTCGTTGTGTGTTTACGTGACTATTAGTATCGACTAAAGGGATTAAAAGATAGAAAGATGTATATAGACGTTCGCCTTTGGAGGATTTGATTCCAACTATGTTTGCTATAAACATGTTCATATTGTTTGCCAATTTGATTGGACTGACTATACTGTACTAGTTATCGGATACAACTTCATGAAGTTTGTTGGAAAACGACTTTTGAAATTTTTTTGAAATTCAATTCTTAAGCCTTATTAAAAGTATAATATTATATATTATTTTAAACATTAAGAAATTAAAATTGTTAATAATATTTAACTAAAAATGTTGATTTCAATAAAATATGTTTTCAGAAACTGTATCGAATGACTAGGGTAACGGATTAGTTACTATACAATTATTGGCAAAATATTGATCAATGATCATTTTAATCAAAATAAAATATGAGTAATTGGTAGTTATTTTTTTATACTAGTGCGTTGATTATTATTACAGCGCACTAATTTCCACGATACAATTGCACTCGATTAAAAATTGCCTATATTAAGCTCCTTAAAAATGATTGGTATCGAATCCTCTCAAATGCGGAATTTTTAGTTATCACAATTACTTTTTTTTTTTTTTTTTTGAGACAATAAATTGGGAACTGATTTTAGGGCCACTGGATTGGTTAAATTACACTAGAACCCGACCTGCAGGTATTTCATGACTATCATAATAATATTGAAAAGTAGGGCACGCAATAGTATAACTTATTATTAATTCGTCAAATTTTAAAAGGACTTAAATAAAATAAAATCTACATAAAAGCATAAATTATCCAAAGATGGTTAATAATAATCTAAGTTATTTTTAAATAACATCGAAAAAAATATTTAATTTTAAGCTTTTATGAGTACATATAGACCTATGGACCTAAAGCCTATAGGCTTTAAAATAAAAATAAATACCACTGGACTAAGGTAATGGGTAAGCCCAAAAATATAACCATAAAAAACAAAAATAAAATCGAGTTATTAGATTAGATATCTTAAAATAACAACAAATCTATCTAATACCCCAAGCATAAAAGGTATAATAAACTAACAACTCTCTTCAAAAGTGACAATTTTTCCAGGGAATCAGGAATTATTTGAGCTGGACTAATTGGACCACTCGATATCCTATTATATAGTATCTATAACTTAAACCAGCTAAAAATTCAGCTGAGCTATAATAGCTTGTAAAATCCGTGTAATAACGATGTCTGCAAATCACAGTCGACTGTTGTTACTGCTTTATGTACCTAGGTACACAGTAAAAATATAAAAATACAATTTTTTTAGTAAACACACGAACGCCGTCACGCTAGCTAATCGAAAAACGTACGAGTACCCATATTATAATTTATATCGTGTATTATCGGACATTATATTATTTAAATCGTATATATATATATATATATTATGTTATAATGCTCGCTTATTGTATATTATTATTGTGCCGTAATAATATGGGGCCCTCGTTATCGAAGTCCTGCAGCTGCTGAAGTCTGTTGTCGTGATTTTATCGTTTCCCAGAGAAGACTTTATAATTTATATGGGTATAATATTGCGATATTCATAAAGCTCACACACACACAAACAAACACTCGATTGCGGTGACGTATCATAAAATAAAATAATTTCACTTGTATATACCTGAATATATACACAACTGCCTACATAATATTGAAATATTATTATTGTAATAGGTATGCCGAATCCGTGCCTATACTATTGCATGTGCTCCTAGGCCGACGAGGACGGACTATTTTTTTACCGGTGGGCGTTGTCGTCGTGTTTCCATGCAATGTTGTTCTATATAATATATTGTAACGTCGTGCGTTTTTCAGGCGTAGTCGGCGATGAGTACTAGAGAACATTTTTTTTTTTTTTTTAATAAACATCGACCGCGTATGTGTGGAGAAAAAAAAAACGTCTCGTCTCATCGGCTTCGGCTGCAAGTGAGTCTGTTTGAAGGACTACTGTTCATTGTGCGTCTTATATAACATATATATATATATATATATATACATATAGGCAAGCTTGAAGCTAGTGTAGAATAATAATAATAATAATACACGGGCTCGCTGCGTGTCGTCGTGTAAGCGTGTGTGTTGGACTCGGCGGGTCTCTCACAATTTATAAACCGTCGGTGCCAGTGTGTGTGTGTGTGTGTAAACATATCCTGGCATTTTATGAAAAAGAGATATATAATATACATACCTCACTTCGAACATAGGTCGTCACACAAGGCACTATACCGCAATTTAATAGTAAATTCGTGTGTAATTCGTGAAATAATAATTTACATAACGATGACATTAAGCATGGTAGTATTATCATGTATTTGAGTTTTACAAATAAAACTAAATATTATTGTTATAAATAGTTACTGAACTATTGTTATTGTATCAAACCTGAAACCAAACTACAAAACTTGCAAAATGTTATATCATTTTATTGTGTGGTTTTTCATCTTTATTTCATCGATGGATACATTTTTCACTTAATATTTAATAGAGTCCCATTGTAAGTCTCTTTGACACATAAGTTTTAAGTAAACGTAGTACAGTATAATAGTATTCTATAGTTCTACAAAGCCTATGACTGTATGGATCCATAAGAGCATATTATATCACCACTCACCGAATGGAAAAGTTTCTACTCCTCAGCGTGACTGCGCATCTGACTGTTCGTAAGTCACACTGGTGTCAACTTAGCCACTTAGGGTAAAACATCCATAAAGTTATTTCAACAATGGATTTAAATTTCTAAGTAACTCGTCTTCTGAGAACAATTATTATTAACATATAAAATAAATATTAAACGACTCAAATGGTTCTAATTTAAGTGCTTATTTAAGACCAGTGGTATATTTAGGGGTGGGCCTATCGGTCCCTCGTTTAACAAATTTGTGTATAGTTTTTGTGTCTGCAGACATGTCTGAAGACATGTTTCGGCTAAAATTAAGTAAGTATTAAAAACGGTCACATTTTTTTTGTTTTAATAATCTTAATACCTATATAGTTGATATTTTTTACTTAATTTATTGCGAATCTCATATTTTTGTAGTTGCTTAAAATTCCATAACATATTTAAAACTTAACTGTAGGTAATAATTGGTACCTATGCAAAACGTTTTTATTATTCAGTGAAACAAGTAAATGTGGTACCTACCTATTACAAATTAAACTGTTCAAATAATATATGGGTTAGGGGGAATAAAAACAATCAGAACCAGTTTTATTAGCCCAATAAAAAAATCGTTCTGGACACGCCACTGTATATGGTAGATAATATAACAAAATAATTAACTCCATTAATTTTTCGGAATCCGAATTATATTATAGATGGTATATGACGTGTAATTTTATCTACTCTTCAATTTTATTTCATTAAAATATTTATTTATTTTTAAATTTAGAAGGGATTCACTGTTTCCAAGTAAAATATTATATATTAGTACGTATTAGGTATAAATTATCTTGTAATTAAGTGGATAGAAGTATTTGAATAACGCAGTAATAGTTATTATAAATAACATTTTGAATTTTTGAACAATTCCGATTCCCCAATAAGACATACTTTTTTTAGTTGGTTGAGTGTATCAATTAACGATTTAGTCTTTGTTAAATTTCATAGTTAAATTTATTACGCATGACGTAGGTACAATATTTATGAAAAACAGGTTGTTTTTTATACCTAAGGGCTACAGAAAAATATGTTTGTCTCGAGCGAAATTTCAGTGATTTTCCTCCAACAGAGTTCTCTGAAAACAATCAAGCTTTCTGTTGAGCGAAATGCAATATTATTATCACATTAGTATTGTTTGTAAAGAAGAAATTACACACACCTACATACTTTATTGCTCCAAAGAACCGATAGCTATATGGTTCAGCCACAGCACGTGCGAGGGTATCGCTATCGATTTCCACACTCTACGTCTTGGTTATGAAGTTTTTCTTATCATTTATAAATTAATGTTCGTCTATATATATATAATTATATGTATTTGCGCGTGTTCGGAGAATCGAAGAAAACCAATTTTACTGTCCATATACTGTGGTTAAATATAATAATAATATGATAAATCGTTTGATTTAAGTTCATATATTATTATTATGATATGAGCGGAACACGTAGGGGAGAAACACGTGCTGCAATGTGTAGGTAGGTATATATAGTACACACATGTGGTGGAGGTGTGTTACCAGCTCCAACCTGGCGCCGCTCTGTCTCTCGATTAATATCCGAATTCAAAATAGTGATCAAATGCAATATACGCAGTTATATAATATGTGTATTATGCGTATTTGTGCTTGCATCCAAATCTTTTGATCCTCTGACCAGATGATATCGCTGCTGCAGGCAAACAGCGCTGGAATAGGTTATATATATTAACGGGAAAGTCCTTTAATGTAACACACACAATAGTTTTATAGTGTATAGAAAGGTCTCTACATATATATTAGGTACCTACATTATTATGCAACACGTTTGCAAAGTGCAAATGAAGTGTTTATTGTTTAATACCGATTGATACAATATTATGTACGGTTTTCGATTGGACAATGATTTAAACTCGATCGATCATATATTAAATAGTACATAACTGTTCATATATATTTAATATGTATGCAACTAAAATACAACAAATCACTTTGAATATTTGGTTTAACATAACAATATATTGTGTAAACGTTATTATATATTTACTTTGTTCTAAATAGTATACATTTAAATATGTACATATGTAATACATATTACATTATAACGATAACATTATATATTTTACTATCGTGACAAAATGTTGATATAATATGTAAATCCTAACAGATTTAATCAAAATAATTGAATTTCCATTAAACTTTTGTTTCGTAAACTCTTTTATTTGTTCTATACTATACAGAATGATCATAATATTACGTAATTTTAAAATGTTTGAACTGTAAATCAATTAATACTAATTAAATTATACAATATACAGTAGGTATGTACATAACTTATATTATGTTGAAGTTTTTTGGGAAATAATTGAATTAACCTTTCTTTCAGCCTTTCAAAACCGTAAAATATTTTGATGTATTACGCGTAAAGTTGTTTATTGGCTGTGCACGAGATAATTTACAATATTTTCATTTTCATCTCAGTTAAAATGCAAATATCATGAACTGCGTATAAGTAATTTTTATGTCATAATAATTTAATGTCGGTTTGTCGATGCGTGTTTATTTCAAAATTCCGCAAACAGATACCTACTGTACAATACTAGGGCACTATTTGTGTACAAACAATAATTTAAATAATATTCACACATGGTTATTATAATAAACAAATACGTGCATTATATACGTAATACGTCTAGTTACATAATAACAATAGTGAGTAACGGTGCATGTGTTTTGATGAATATCAAAAGTCATTAAGTGAACCGTAAACTCTGAATGCATTTAATATGGGGGTATGCGTTAGTTATAATTTATAATTTATATTTTGTATATGTTTTGTGAGACTATTATAATTTTGGAATTAAATAATGAATTCATAATACTAATACAGACATTTACAATTAAATTCTAATCTGCTTATAAAATGACTTGTGAACATAATAATATAATATATGTTTATCTAAATACGGCATGAAAATTAATTAAATATTAAATTAATTTCATTAAAAAAAAAAAAAAAAAACATACGTCACAATACCTTATTCCGAGCAGTAAAACAAACATGATATATAATAATATATACATAATATATTAAAAAGTAGACACAAGCTTCTTTATTTAAATACTTACCAACAACTATAAATTATACTAAACATATTATGATAATATATTTCAACTTTCAAGAATGTTTTATTCAGTTATAATTTTTAACCATACAATACGTCATACACATTGGCCGGAACTGTATAATAGAGGATTCTTGAGAATGTTTACTATTTCTATAATAATTTACAGTCACAGTACGTCGGTATGTGAAAAATAATAATATTGACTTCATGAGATATGACGGTGTAAGTCAATAATTATACTTTTATGAAGATACCAATAATAAGCGTAATGTTGATTGCCAACAATAAATTATCGCTGTTCGATATGGCTTGTATCTCGGTAACGAAGAATACAGAAAATTTTACAATTTTTCAATAATATGAAATGACGTTGGGAGAGAGCGATATATTATTTACAATATTACCTGCGGAAAAAAAAACATCGTTGCCACCTGCGGGCGGTGGACTATATTTGCAATTCGATCCTTGTTTTGCACGACCACAAAAACGCGACTAAATAATTATATGGCGTGTTATCGTGTAGTATATAATTTCGATGTACATAATAAAATTATATCGAGGGCTTGGCAGTAATTTTCCGTTTTACATTATAAACAATTTTTCAAAACAAAAAAAAAAAAACCAGGGAAAAAATAGTCCCCGGTCGTGTATCTGCGTTTCATCGGAGCTTAAGTCATGTACCGAGATTTTAAGTCTTGAGAATTAACGGCGAATAATGCAGTGCACGCATTTAACGACACGATAAGAAAAAAAATAAATATTATTTCGAGATGGCGAGACATTAAAGGAGAAAATGCCGTTGAACAGCACGATCCGATGATGTACTTTTCGATGTCAGGTATATAAAGGCCGATTGGGTACTTATATTGTGGATTGTATTTTATTGGTACGTATACAATTATATTGAATCGGTGTTGGAAAACTGCTGACTCGATTTTGTCGCTCGTTGATGCCACCGACAGCGGCCAATAAATGGTTCCGTGACCGACAAACGAGTATCGCAATTATATATTCAAATAATATTATATATTATAATATTATTGTCGATGTCGCGATCCCGAGCATTATTTTTTTTTATGCTTTTCCATCGCGACGAGTGCGCTCGAACACGGCCGTATTCATTCCTATTACGTGATCCACCTCTGCGGGAATAATATAATAATATATTGTAATGTACATTGCACACCGCTGTTAAGAGGCCCCCGGCCGACGCTTTGTGGGACGATAATGAACCGAAATGAAAAAAAAAAATAAAATAGAATATTGCATATACACGCATGCGTAGAAAATACTTCTCGAGACGAAACGCGTCGACTGGATGGGAAACTCGTCTGCAGGTAATGAACATAATAATATATAGGCACAACAATACCTATGCGTATTGTGTACGGAGGCACTTTTGTACGGAGAAAAAAACAAAACGATAATTGCTTTTCCGAACGAAAAATAACTTAAAAATCACCTCTTGCCTTTCATTTCACACTCGTGACACCTAAAAGTGATGGAAAACGTTGTTTGCGAGGGGGCGCGTATAGTTACTACCCAGAACCCAGGGTCTACGACATGGGTCAGATGGTTATTATTATCCAGTACGATATGGCCTCCAGGATTGTTTTATCGACGATAAATCGCAATCATCCATCTTGTGTATCTACAAAAATAAATGTATTTTCAAAACATAATGTAAACAAGAAAAATGTTGATACCTTTATTATATACGATTATAATAATACTTGTATAATATATATATATATATATATATTATGTTTAATAATATAATTGTATGATGTAAAGTAGGTAAGTAAAAACTAAAAAAATACAATAACATATTAAGCTTTAAAATGGCAAACAATTCATTATTGGTTTGAATTAAATCTAATATATTTTATTTCACATTTCATTATTATAAACAAAACAATTGGTGATAAATGATTGAATATAAAACCATTACTATTTCAGCTAACACGTGTTGTGCACATTTTTAAATCCTTATGAGATCCTAAGTGGAGCGATAAATACATTGATTTTACAATAGTGTGTGTGTTTTTTTTTCTTATTGTTAGTATGTTTTAAATTTATAACATTAGACAAAATGCTCGAATCTTCAATTCCAATATTCCATCTGATAGGAAAGTGAATCTTGTTGGTAATTTGTAGGATCAAAAGTAATAATGTCCCCGTATCGCTTACGAATATATTATAAGTGAGTTAATACATAGGATGATTTAATAAAATTTTAATTATATTATTATATTTAAGTATTTAACTATCTATAAATATTTGTAATATCGATTTTTCATATAAATATAACATACTATTATAATAGTTAATCTAATATTATATAAAAATGAATGTTCATTTGTTCGTGATTTGTGAAAACTGATGAACCGATATTTATGATCAAAGGCGAGTAATATAGGCTACTTTTCATCATGAAATTCAATCTCTATAATATGTTGGCTCACACATTCATTTTGTTTCAATTCATGTAAATCGAATATTTTTTGTTTGGTTATAATATATGGGGTTGCCATTTGTTACAGAAAATGAAATTTACTTTTTGTTCATGGAAACTTGATACAAATTTGGGCGGTAGAGATTTATTTTCTAGCCATCAATTATATTTTACCGGGTGTAAAATTGGTGGTTTGCCTACTTGACATACGGATAGCATATTGTCCACGATCCGACGTAGTCGGATTACCTTCCTAAGTGACAGAGTTACAGGTAAATGGAATTTAACTCGAGGTGACTGACTTGCTAGACACTCAAATTCGGGTTTCGACTTTAAAAGTGTTAATATACCACGAAATATACAGCTCCCCCGAAGAAGGGTTTTGCAGGCGTCATTTAAGCGATAAAGTGCTGCACGGTAGACTGTTATTAATTCGTCATCCCAAAAAATCTGTGTATTACGTGAGCTGAGCTAGGCTCACTCAAATAATTTCCACACCAACAAATGTCAACGTTTGTAAATATTTTGAAAACATTATTGTACATGAAAAATAATTATATTTGTAATCGTAATGGAACAAGGTTTAAATTATCAACAGAAGTTATTATTTTTTTTAAATATAACATAAAATTGTTATTTATAATTATTTGAATACAGTACAGTATAGTTCTAGACGGTTGTGCTTATCGTGTAACCGTCCGATTACGTTTTGCTTACGACTCGTGGTTTTAAGATAATATTATTTAATGGTTTTGTGTATATTGTGTTCATTAAATATCGCTAGAAACCACCTCTCTATCGCCTGTTGTCTTTGTAAATTACTTTTTCATAAAAAGTGTGTCTTAAATACGTCTATTACAAAATCGTTAACTAATTCGAATTTGTGGAAGTGTTCAAACTGTTCTCATAAAATGCCTCCATCAACTCCAAATAACTCTGATAATATAAGACTTGAAGAACTTATAAATTCAGTAAAGTCTCTGGAAAACAAGATTACCCAGCAAGAATCAAATATTTCAAAAAAAACTTGATGAGACCTTACAATTGCTAAATAATGTTATTTTGGAGAATAACACGTTAAAAGAAAAAAATCTCTGTCCTAGAAAATAAAACTATGTGCTTTGAATAAAAACACTTTTGTAGTGAATTATCTAACAGAGATCGCAGGAAGAATAATATTATTATTTTCAATGCCCCAGAATCTTCCTCCAACAGTGCCTCTGATGAGTTAAGTCTGGTCAACTCAGTTTTTTCTTCCCTGAACCTACCCATAAAAGCCTTAAATGCTACACGTCTTGGTAATAATAGTAACAAACGTCACCGGCTTAGTGTAAATCTATCTGATATTAACTGTATTAGTCAGATCCTTAAGGAAAAGTCTAAAATCCGTAATATCAAAACTCTAAAACATCTAAACATCGATATTGATAAAACTAAACTTCGACAAGAACAATTCAAAACTATCATATGAAATATGCTGTCAGAAAGAAAAAGTCACGTTCAAAAACTAACATTCGAATCAGTTACATTCGGGGCCAACCAAAAATAATTTCAAAAAACTGAACAATATACGCCCGTCCAATATCAATGAAGCTTCAACACCGTTTGTATTTGACTATAATTGTAATTTTAATTCTAACCTTAACAACAAGTTAGTTGATAAGAATATTAATCTTGTTGGTTACTACCAAAATGTCCGTGGCTTACGTAAAAAATTAGATATTTTGAGTTGTAATTGTTCTTTGTTTGATTTTGACTATTATATATTAACTGAAATATGGTTCACTCCAAATTTTTGTGACACAGAATTAGGTTTAACTGATTATCAACTGTTTCGCTTTGATAGGAATGAAAATACTAGTCCCCACCGTAGAGGTGGTGATATTCTTATCGTAATTAATAACTTGTATGCCTCTAGAATGCTATCTGTACCGATAAATAATTTCGAACAACTTTCCATTTTAGTATCCGTTGGTAATAAAAATCTCATTATTGGTGGTGTTTACCAAGGCTGGCCATTAATGAGTTAAAAAGTTAAAGTTAAGTTAAAAAGTTAATTTTATTTTAACTTTTTAACTTAGCTAGTTACTTTTGGCTTTTCATAAACTTAACTGTTAACTTACTAAATTTTTTTTTTAAATTAACGAGTTCATTTTTAATTTTAAGAAGTGAGTTAAGTTAATTTATTTTGTTTTTAATTTTACTATATTTCACTATTGCAGTCTATTTTGTTTTCATGTCGAAAAATATTTACCGTGAATTGTTTAAAGTTAAAAATGTATATCATTTGAATCTAACTTATATGGAAATACTGTATAATGTATAAACATTATTTTGTTTTGGGTTGGAAAAAAATTAAGTACGCTAGCCGTGTATAAACAAATTAATTTTTTTTTAACTTAATAAAATGCTAACAAAAAGTGTGTCTTAACTTTTAACTTAACTGAGCTAACTTATAGTTAAATTAACTTTTAACATTTAACTTTTTGTTATTGATACATATTAACTTAACTTAACTCAGTTAAAAAAAAATCATTAACTAGCCCAGCCTTGGTGTTTACATTCCTCCATCCAGTGCCTCTGATATGTACGACTGTCACATCCAATCATTAGAACTGCTTCGTACAAATTACGCCGATTGCGAGTTTATTATTGACGGTGACTTCAACTTAACATCAGCGCTTTACGAAATCAATTATAAATCAGGTATTAAATTTTCTCCTAACACTGTCCAATCTGGTTTTATTCTTTTCTTTTATTCCTATTTAAACTTCCCCCAATTCAATCAAATACTTAATCATAATAATTCTCTATTATACCTTGTTTTCTCATCGCTTCCTATGTTATCGGTCTCCTTATCGTTAGATCCAATTGTCCCTATCGACAACAATCACCCGCCGTTATAAATCGATTCCAAATTACAATGCATTTCTAACACTCTTCCACACAAAATCAAATTTTGGAATTTGAAAAAATGGAATTTCAAATAATAAACTCCAAATCGATGATTGAAGTATTATTACTGCTCTAAAACGTTATGACAGATAGATACACAAAAAAAAAATAATAACAACAAATGGGTAGGTAATTCAGTAATTGTAAATAATTTACATTCATCTGAGTGCTAGGGATACAAAATAAAAGCATAATTTTGAAGTCTTTAAACATAAAACCACCGAAGTTAGAAAAACTTAAGATACAAAATGATTTTAAAGAAGTTCTGAGTAGCTGCATAGAAAAATCTGAAAATATGGAAGACTTTGGGCGGGAGGAAGTAGAGGCTGCTTTGAAGCTCATAAAAAGCAGTAAAGTGGTGTAGATCTCAATCTACCGGATGGATATGAGTTTGGACTATAGAGCATTGATCAAAAAGTGGATTTTTACAAAATCGATTTAGCATTTTTTGGATCTGAGCCAATGATTTGTGTTCATTGAACATGTTCAACGAATGAAATTGTACTCATGCTCCTCTATCAATATGTGAAACTATTTCAAATACATTTCTGTGAGCTTATGGCCATTTACATATGTGTGGGGGGGTTGGTTGGTGATATTTTAGGTGAATCTCCCATGACCTTTTTCTTTATATATAATATTAGTCCGGGGGTACCACTCTGCGATTTATCTTAGACATAACAAATATAATATATACCCCCACTACAAATGAAAATGTATGTCTACTCCACTGCAGTGAAAACTGTCTAATTTACTGTAATTAATATTGTCACGAATTATTTCATATTACCTTTATTATAGTACCTATACATAATAATAATATGTAATATTATGCGCCTGTAATATATGATATTATCCCATTTCATACTTGCATGTATAATATTGTTGTATTATGGACTAAAATATATTTTGTACAGGTACGTTATGCAGTATTCTTGAACCCGTTATAGTTTGAGTTTGAGCTCATTTGAAACACGCAAAACTCACTTTTGGTTAAAATTTGTTTTAAATTAAAACCGACCGTGATTATTCATAAGCCGATTAAAAGTCTATAATATTATGTTGATAAGATCAAAATAATAGCTTATTCGTAGTTCAGTGGTAACAACTCTAATTTGTACCTATGGAGAATTAGGTGTGTTTTTTTTATTCTGAAGCTTGGCAGATTTTGAAGATTTGTAAACTTTTAGTTATATTTCAATGGCATTGTCCCGTTCAGAAAAGTTTTCTAAAATAAATTCTGATTGATAAAAAAAAATCGTTGGCATATTATTTTGTTTTTTTCTTGATTATTACGTAAGTAAATCTATATTTAAGACATCATCTTTGATTCGATATACAAAACTAATGTTTATAGTTCTTATTTAGTGGTATATTTCGTATTTTCACGAAAAATGAAGTTAAATATTACAACGTTTTGAAGTAAATTATAAATAATATTTATATATTATGTATATAACTTTTGGTCAAGTTTGAAAATATCCAGAAAAAAGATTATAATTTAGATTTTTACGAAAGTCGTAGTCTACTAAACTGTGTAGTTTTTTTATTAAAAAATGGTAAATTACAATACCTTCGCACAATAAGTACATATAATACTAGTATTTGTTCAGTAGACGGTAATCCCGGTCTCTTCAATAAACATTTATTGGCTATCATATTTCATAGTATATATAGTATTATAGGCATATATGTACACTCAATTTTATTTTAAAAATATGCAATCCACGATTGTATTTACACATTTCTGAAATGGAAAACACAATAGTTAGGATAATAATCTATTGAATTATTCAGTGTTTACTTAAAAAATAAAATAAAATCCTCTCTGGTTTTGGTGTGAATGGATTGTTACCCCCACGAAATGATTGGCATAGGGTGACCCGAGGGGCGCCTGTTTAGTTTATGTCAACATCAATATATACCACACCACTTTTTAACCATTATACTATACCATAGTAACTATAGGCACCTTAAAAATCACGTATAGTATAAATGTCCGTTTTTTTTTTATTTTTATTGATTTATGGGGAAATGTTTTATTATTTATTTTTATTACAACATAAACACTATTATTAAAATAAAAACCAACACAAGTTTAATAATCATATATTGGTTCTAAAAAAAAATATTGTGTGCTGTGCACTATAATTTTTTTATGTTCAGGTATGTAATTGAGCTTCTGCCAAATTTGTTTAAAAATAAATAATTTTATCAGTGGACCAAGTGAATAAAGATTTAAAAAATTTCATTCTTTGTTGAAATGATTGAAAGTCAGCCGGATTGGTATGTTCGAAATTTCAATTATGATCGTGCTTTAATCATAAACTTTAAATTATTACTAGAAATAAATTTCAATATTGTTTATTCATATTTTTTTGAAGAACTGGAAGTATGAAAAATGACATAAGCACACTAGTGAACTGTCATGATTTTTTTTTCAAATGCCTTATGATTTCTTAAAATGTAATTATATTATGACACACCTGCTGATTTATAATATCATACAATACAACGTCAAAACCAACCAGTGAAGATCGTTGGCTTTTTAAATTAAACGTTCAACCAAGTTGAATAACATATATGGATTTCCAAATATTTTTTGGGGGCTAAAATCGATTTCAAAACAAACGGCGTGGACTAAATAGGGACAAATAGTTAATATTATCAACCAAACAGGGCGTGTTAAATCTTCTTCTTTTCTTCAGTAATACGCATCGAATGTCTTAGGTTTATACATTATAATATATACATTCAATACAACGGTTCAATCGTAATTAGCATTGAACTGTACACACTGAATAAATCCCGTGATCCGAAGAGACGCAATTATCGTTGACATTGACACACTAATGAGTCTCGGAATTCCGCAATAGCTTAATGCGTTTAGATCGCATCCATCACGATACGAAATAATGTTTTATATAAGTCAATATATTATATTCAAACCTACGTGGTTCGTGGTATCCGTGTAACCGAGTGGAGTCTCGACCTTACCAGCTTCTCTACAACAAAACAGAATAGAAAAATATTTTATTGTGAAAATGTGTTTAAAATAATAGGCGAACCGGAAAAAAGAAAATTGGTCGTAAAATGTCAAACCATCGAGTGCAGTGTGGCAAATAAGTAATTATATACACTTTGGATAAAATAATATATCAATAGTACGCACACCAGTCATGATCTGTGTTTACGGGCCGAACCGGCTTAACATATTATTATTATTATTATTATTATGTACGCGTAGTGCGATCGTTATGGCCAAAACCAAATTTCAATTAAACGCGTGGGAGTCGAAACACTTATAACAATATAATATATATATTATACAGGCGTGTCGTTAAGATGTCGGTACCTACGCTGTTTGGGAATGACGTCGTGTATATTGCGGTCACGAAAACACACTCAACCAGAACATTAGAAAAATTAAAAACCGTATGGTGCTAAGCGAACGTACGACACGTTTTTGAACAACGAAACAGGAAAAGTCAATCCGACGGCTGTAATCGATTATTGCAGGTAGCTGCTGACGCATTACAGTCAAATATAATAATAGTATTATGTCTATAATATACCCAGGCACGAAAATATTATTATGAATTATTATGAAATATATGCCAAGGCCTGAACACGGTGTGCCGTAGTGGTGTAACGCGACTTAAAATATTACTAAATATAATTTATTATCACTCGTAATTTAATGCGAAAAATACTAAAGTGTACTTGTGACCATAATGGATATACTTGGCGCTTTTGGTATGCTATATATTTTATTTTAAATGCATTTTGATGATACAATTACGGTCACACGGCAGTGTGTATAGGCAATTTAGCTACACGGGTATCGCGATGTCCATTAGACTGAGTCATAATTATTCATAACTCAGTTTATTTTTAAAACGATAAATTTCATTCAAGTTCCATAATAAAATATTTAAGCGAAATATTGTAGTACCTAGCCGTTTTTTTTTTTAAACATCAACTGATTCGTACTACTGCAGTATGGTCGTTTATCGACCAAAGTATTATTATTTACAGTAAACCACGTTGATGTGTACAATTTATATAAAAAAAACATAGTCCAGCAAGTATACGGTATTGCGATCGATCGATCAACCATGCTCAGCTTTTCGGCACTGGCCTAGTGCATGTCAACTAACATGTCGTTACGATAACATTAATTTTGATTTTGAACCAGAACAACCGTCCACCATACTATAATAGCTTATAGGTACCTGCGAAAGAAATTGATTGAAACATATTTTCTAAATGATTCTTTTTTCAGAATTTCATTACCAGCCACAACTGAGAAATATGGTATCAGAATTACTACACAAATGTACTTTTGGCACTCATATTCTCTGTAATACGATGCAAATTATAAGGCAGTACACCATGTAAAAAATAATATTAAACAGCTTAGTTCACAAATTTTTTTTTCTCAATGATACATTTATATAAAATATTTTGGATTTTTAAATTTTTAAATGTTCGTACGGATCAAATTTTTAAATTATTGAGACTTTTGTTTTTAAAATAGGAACATCTTTGCTTACTGTAAATTATTTGGTAAACATTTTTTTAATTGAAATTTGATATTGCTAATTCAAAATTTGATCAAATAGTTTAGCAGATGTTAACATAATATATTGATACTAAGAATAATAGTCCTTGAGAATGATTTTAAAAAATATAAAATAGTGGTAATATAGAATCTATATAATACATCCAAATGCTGATAGATTTACTATCAGTTTTAAATCATCATAGCCCCAAAATCTGCGAAACTCTTTTTCAAGGATTTATTATTCTTAGTGCACAAACTTACATAACTCAAAAACTACACGTCAAATATTGATTTTAAAACGTTGACATTTTATGGAACATCATCCACTAAATATTTTACTGTGGAAAAGGGGAAGTTTTTATTTTAAAAAATAAAAGTTTGTATCTTCACAGGATGACACTTAATATGTAGTACAAAATTGTCAATAGTTTTAAAATATGGTCCTTAGGTAAATACATTTCAAAATTCCTAAAATCAGATTTTGAATAACTTTATTACTTAAGTAAAAAAGGGGGATTATGCTTGTTTCAGTAAATATTCTAATTATAAGCCATATTTTGGTTAAATTTATATAAATTATATTATTTGCATGGGCCAACAAGAGACCACTAAAATAGAATAATTATTATGTGGAGCTAAGTATAACTAAATAGATAGATGTTACTTACCTGAATTGTAATGTTTACGATTTGAGGTTTTTTTAAAAATAAGAAAATATAATATATTTGTCAATATAAATAACTATATTTTATGATGTAACTGTTGTTAACAAAGTTCATTTAATTGCAAAACAAAAAAAAAAAAAACATTAAAAATAATATAATATTATACGTTTGGTTATTCTTTTATTGTTTCGATAATATAAAACTATTATATATGTATTTATTAGCATATTATAATATATTATGATATTTGGTGAGTTATAAATTAATTAATTATAGTTCTGAGTAAATTCTTGCCGATTTAATATAAAATATTTGGTTATAATTATATGATTTTTCTTAATAATTTGCATATTATATGAAATTTATATTGTGACATCATACAGGGTACCTATCATAAATTTCCCCTTATATTTATGACGGTTTTAATTTTTTTTTATTTCTGTGTTTCATTTCCTTATATACAGAAGTTTCTTATAAGCATTGCCGATGATTATTGGCTTATCTAAATTACATGCACATCCCTATTACCCCGGTACATTCCATCTATTAGTAATTATTTTTGGATTACCACTTCAGCATGACTGTACCATCGTCTGCTCGACTGCCAATCTAGAAGATTTTATTCACGTCGTTGTAATTTACTGTGATCAAGTAAGATAACATACTTTTACTACCTAACATCAACAACTTACATAATATCAAAATAAATGTAAACATAAATTTTTATGCCATTTAAGCCTCATCTATTACGGCCAGTGATATGTAATGTTAATAAAGTTAATATAATAAAACACTGTTGTAGTAAAAAATCGTATTAATTTTACTTTTATATTCATATAAAAGAATACTATTTTATTATTTTTATTAAAACCGTAAATAATAAACATTTGGAAAAAATATATTTTGATTTATTTTTTACATATTACAGTAAAAAATAGTTACTTAATATTTAGATTTTTATAACAGTTAATCCTATTTCCATGTTAATAGTGAAAGGAATTGCCTTTTTTTTTCTATTGGTACACTTAGCATTTTTTTTTTTTTTATAATATTTTAGGTGTTCTTAGTTTATAATCTAAACATTTTTATTTATAAAACCTTAACATTCTAAGTCTACTTAGGACTATACTATGGATATATATGGTTACATGTGGCATGTATAAATTATCATATATTTTTAATTAATAGTTAAAATTATAGAATATGTACATAGTACAATAATACTATTATTATTTGTTCCTACATAGTACATAATATTATCTTATTTTAATACAGTCAATCCGTTTTACACATTATTCAATTTTGATTTTTAAGTTCTGCTTGATAAGAAGTTTACGATAGAGTATGTATGTCTGATATATAGCTATTTCAAACACACACACAGTATAGAAAATACAATACCATGGTGAGACGCACATATTTAGATATATGAACCACAAAGTTAAGAAGATGTGAAAGCTTGATAAAGTGTGTATTGTTCTGATTGTACTATCTGATAATACTGGTGTAATCCCAAAAAACCATGCACGAGTTCTCGAAAATAAAAAATACACCTATTTACTACTCATAAAAACAATCACTTGAACGCTATACGTTTAGTCCGAAAAGTTGTGTTTATAATGAATGGGTTTTTCGTTAAGTTTGGACATCATTTTCTATATAGGCTTCTACATTTAAAAATATAACTATACCTTATGTCAGTACGTGACTCAGCAGTGGATCGAAAGTTATTATTTTTCGTTTTTAGTATTTAGAAGAGATATTAATAAAGGTGTACACAATGCTTGATTAAATGAAATATTCTTAGGGGATTTGTTGCTATTAAAGGATAACAAACGATTGATTTTATCGTCCTACGTTAAAAAAAAAGAAAACGTTTACATAGAATTTCCCTGTTTTGAGTTATCTAGTTGTAAATTATTAGGTAATAAATCCATATAATTTATGAAAATTAAACAAGCGTCATTTGTTTGTCTTTTATGTCATCATTTGTGGCTTGAAGGATTTTCTCCTTCGCTACTTAGGAAAATGAATAAAACCTTCGTTTAGGTATAATCTAAAACTAGAATGTAAACTTATTAAACTGCCATGATAGAACAGCGTTAAATTTTCTAATAATAGACTGATCCCATTATATAATTGAATAGTATGATATTTATAATATATATATATATATATTTTTATAATATCAATTTCAAAATATCTACAACAACACTTAGTAATATTTGGCATATTATCGCGTGTCCAGAACGTTCAGGGACCCTGTTGATATTTGTATTGTGGAATAAGTAATAAGTAATAACACTTGACCATTAAAGACAATGCATTGTACAATAACCAGTAACCAGTACACCTACAGCATTTAATAAATCTATTACGGTCACATATTTTGTGATGCCAAAATCCAGGGGTTTTCAAACTTTCCATACACTTATGCGAGTTGAGTTGGGGGGCGAGGGATTTCATCACCCTCGCATTTCCAAAATGGCTGGCCTGTGTTCAATGCACACGTGTACTGGCGCATACGTTACGTATATACACACACACACATATATATATATATATAGATTATTGTATACTCAATCGTCGTCGTACCTCCGCGGGCAATTATTATTATTATATTATTCCGTCCTTGTTTAACTCGCTACTGCAGCTACTTTGCCGGCGAATAGGGGTGGCGCGCCGCTAAAAGCATGCTATTTTACACATACTCACACACACATCCCAATACACCTATATAATACATACATAGGTTTTGACTCGGAAAATGTTTACCCTCGCGCACCGTGCCGCCGCTTGCCGCGGACCTTCCTCATCGGCTCTACGACGTCCCCGAACAAAACGGAAAATTGCCGCCGTGACTCGGCGATATACCCACCATTTCTATGACCGTGTACCTATATACCGTATTCACGCACACGGACCTGCGGGGGGAGAAAGTTGCAGCCCCAAAAATGAGTAAGCGAAACGGGGAGGGTGGGTGATCTGTACACCGGTCCCGTAGGTCATCGGCGTTATCGAACAGAAAACGAATTTCTGGTTATTCTATTATTATTATTTTTTAGTTTCACTTTTCTTTGTTCTTTTTCCGCGGGCCGTCTGCGATATACCTACGAGCGAGAGGGGATAAGTTCTGTTGGACGTGTGCGCGAGGCGAGGGCGTACGGTGTATTATCGTAAGGTATACCGCCGCCACAAGATGCGACGGAATAGAGGAATGGTATAAAAAATGAAGAAAAAAAAACAACAACGAAAAGGAATATTATACTCGACGGTGATAGTGGCATACGAGATTTCGCCATGGCGGCGGCGGCGGCGTTTATTCCGCCCGGCGGAGAGGCCCCTCGACAATAAAATCTGATCGCCTCGGCCGCACCGGAGCGGAGCGGTTTCATAACGGTTAAAATAAATAGTCGGGTCATTTATATCGCGGCAGCGGGACTTATTGCGCGCAATGTTTCCGCAGCGCACGGCGGACGTAAAACGATTCCCAGAAGATTGAGCCTGTCGTTGACAAATTTCGCACACTGCACACAATGCGCGCACCGCTCCCGAGAATTATTATAATTTCCCGTCATTGCTCCCCCGGGGGGCTGGTTCGCGGGGGTGTGCGGATGGGTATCCCCCCCCTACATCACGAGTATGGCGAAGGGGGTAGAGGGCGTCGTCGTATGTATATCCGTTACTGTACACCCCGCGCCCGCTCTGCTCGGAGTATATATTATATAATGTATTATCATGCACAGGTATGTATATAATATGTATGCATATATATATATATATATTTACGTATAGCGTTATATATATAATAGGTACACTTATATAGGTAATATATGTAGGCAAGTAAGTTTTCGTACAGTGCGATTTCTTTTCGACGTTTTTCCCGTCTAGTCGTGTTGACTTGCTGTGGCGGTGGCACCGTATATAACTGAGTAATGTATTTCTGTAAGACTTCAATCTCATCTCTTTTTTTAAGGGTTCATGTATTTTTTTTAATACTAAATCGTATTTTTGAAATCATATAAGCTAATGGCTTTTTGGAACCGTTGTACCATTTAAACTACAGTTTTTAGATGAATAAGAATGATGTGCATCAATGATTTCCCGATCATTTGCTGTCCATCCACTGTAATTATCTTATTGAAAACGCTTCCCGGGCCGGGGTCTTTGCTTGTACACTTTCTTGATATAATTTTTTTTAAATTACTAAATATATACTTCTGCATAATGTTATTAAACAAATATTTGCTCTTTAGGCAGTAAGCAAAATAAACTATTTACTGAATCAGAACGCATTTGTCTTTCAACTATTCACAATTTTAGTGGTTTGTTTCTAAAATATTAACCATTTTAGATTCTGAGCGGAGAAATGAATGTATTGATTTTACAATGATGTGTATTTTTCTTTGTTTTGTGTCTGTCATCATAGTTTGGGGGTAGTAAAACTGCTTCGATTTTGTTCAACAATATCTTGTTCGATGGGAAAATGAATCAAACTGGTGCACTCAGGAAACATTCTTTTGAAACAAAATAAAAATTAAGGAAAAGCGGTAATTTTTATGCAAAATCGATTTTGGTTTAACTCTAAAATAACTAACCGTAGATACATTAAACTTTCTTTAATTGTTTATATTAGCATTTTCTATACACAATACAATTTTGAAAATATTCTATTTTAAAGTCTGTGTTGTGAATAAACTATTATAAATAAAGACCTGAAACGGTTCACTGGACTTTTCCTAGCCAGTTTCGGCTATCTAGTAAAAATTGACTATTTTTTAGCCAGCCTTTTTTAATGAACAATTATCTAAATCTCTAGATCTCGCACTTAAAGATAATAATTAAAAAATAGAGTTTTCGTAGCTGAACACGCCGAAGTTGTTTCGATTTAAAACGTTAGACCGCTTGGTATGATATCGGATCCATCTTGGTAATATCTTATATGTTAGAGCTAACTTAGATATCCGCATACTCATTATTACCGAACTCTATTTTTAATATTTTCCTATTTACTTCAAATTCTTGAAGACTTAAAAAATCAGATATGTTCATTGATATGGTAAACTATGCACTGACTATTGTTATCTAATTAGTTTAATGTTTGTATATTCTATAATAATATGTTCGATACATTGACATTTTTTATATCAATGCTTGTAAGACATACCACAGTACATACAGTTAAATTATCGACTACGGCAAAAGCTAGTAACAAAAACATTTTATTTCTATTTCGAAAATACTGACCGAGTAATCTAGTGTAGTCTTTAAAAAATCACATACGTACACGTATAAACACACTTACGGGCCCACGTTCGTATCAACTATGTACTGCACCAGTAGGTATATATATATATGTATATAAAAAAGAATACGTCTGCTGCAGTATGATACGCATATGCACCCCATGCCGTCGTTTTTATTCGTCGTGCTTTTTCCCCATGTTTTCCACTCTCTTTGCGTCTCTTGTTTCGCAACCCCCGACCGAGATGACTTTGCAGTCCGCTCGCGCGTATGAACGCAACGTCGTAATCAATCACTATACAATAAAGGTACTTAAAAAAATATACCCCATATAATATATATATATATACAATATACTTAATATATATATTTTTATACAATAATATACATAATGTATATAATATATTACGTATTAGTATAATAAATAATAATCAATGTGCGGCTAACCGACGCCACACGGCTCATCGATACTACCCACCAGTTCACGGTGCCCACGTGGCAAGTACGTCGTTTGTTCTCACATATATATAAGCGGTATATCCATATTCTATATCTAATATTATAATCTTTCATTCCTGGGAATACCCAGAACTGTTCGCTATAACGGGACCCGTGTCCGGGTGATTGTAAATTCCACCGATATGAACATAATATTATAGAATATGAAAAAATTCCTTCTATATGCCTTTAGGTACCGTAAAATGGGTTTACTTGGAAAAAATTTAAACTTAGAATGTATGCCGATGGCTTGATAAATTCCCAAAACAAAATATGACAACAAAGTTAGAGACCAACATTTCTGGTATTGAATTTTGTATAACTTTGATGAGTTTATAATAATTGTATTTATAAACAATACTATAATCTGTGGATACCAGCTCTGTTATTACCTCACAGTTTTCAGCAAAAATAATATGTATCTACTAATTAATTGTATAATATTATACTATTAGCCAATTGGTTACGTTATATCGAATGTGCATACGAATTAAACATGCTATATTTATATTATACCTAAGTAAATATCATTGAACGTAATTTCAATGATTTGTCTGAACTTATTGAATATTTAAATTTTAAATTTATTTGATTCAATTATAGAAATAAATCCTTATTTCATATTATAACTGCTTCTTTACTTGTGTACATAGTGTACTATCCTGTAAATAAACTGATATCCATTGGTTATTCTATGTGTAATACTGAATTATTTATACCGTCACTTAAAATACGAATTCATTATTTATATAAATTAAGTATGTTTATTTATGTTGTAACTTCTATCTAAGTGTTCTAAAAATATCTTATTTTTAAACACATTGACCGCCAAAGAGTTTTTCATAGTATTAAAAACTTTGTCATTAGATCTCATTCCAAATCACATTAAGTTATTTTTATTTGATTGGTTATGACTCATAACTTATGAGATTGCGTAATTTACTGCAGTTATGTGTCAATAATTGCATGCTTTATTTTAAATTTTAAATTGTATTGCCACTTTCGTTAGCTTTGTAAAGCATGCATTTAGCACACAATACGTTTATTTTTTATGAAATTTAAATTGTATGTCACAGAAAAATAATTTAATTTTTTTATAATTATATAATGTACCTGACTAACTAAACGATGCGTTGTATACATAAATACACAATATATTTTAGATTGAAAAACAAGAATTTCTTTAAACTTAAAAACAAACGATACTTCTTGTTACATTTTTTTTCACTCAAAATGTATACGCATTTTGATTGATATTTAAATTATGTTAATTTTGTTGGTTATAATGTTTAAAATGTATCAAATTATTCGTTTAGGCCTTTTAAGTTTTTACTATAGCATAAATAATTAACTAATTGAAATTGACCTAAGGTCTCATATTATATTATTAATAAGCTTCTGCTTTAGCATGCGTTTTTTTTGGGGGACCCTATGGTAATAGTAAATTAATTACATTTTTAGATAACGAAATTCTACGGCCATGATGTTTATTCATCACACTTTTAGTTTAATTTAAACTGTAAAAACATTGCTAGTACTCTTTTTCATTACAGTCACATATTGTTAAAACAAATTGGAAAACATTTTTCTTGGCCATATGCTATTTTTAACAATATAAAAATGTATTTATATCTTCTTCATGTTACTTGAACCATACCAGTAAATGTATTGTATTGAACATCTGAAGTAACTGTTCGAGCACAAGTAGGTTTTTTAAATAAATGTATCTGCTGTTTTAAAATATCTTAGACATCTGCAATAGTAACATACCCATAAGGTATTTTAATATTATATTATTTAATATTCGCATAGGATTCACTCGCCTATATTATTAAAATCATATTTTCCATACATCAAATATCAATTTTAATTTTTTTCTTAAAAATAGTGATTCTAAAATATTAAAATATTATTTGTAACAGTTTTGCACAATATATGCCTATTATATTAAGTACCTACCTAATTCAGTACAAGATTGGTATGTCATCGTGCTAAAAATTACATGTACCTACTTTCTACCAGAAAGGAGAGAATTCAAATAAATAATCAAGGAACGAGGGAAACGACACAAGTCTCTATCACGGTTATCTACTATAGAGGAGTTCTGTCTCAACTCAGTTTTAAATTGGTTTTTTGGGTTTATTTTAAACAATATTTCTTGAATAATATTTGATGTATTATTTTGATATGTTTTTATTAGTTTAATCATTTAACACTATTGAAGGTGGTTGTAGTGGTTACATTTTTTTATAAATTATAAATAACATATAATAATAAAAATTATTTATTTTCTTAATAGTCTATTTTTTATATTGTCTTTATTTTCTTGGAACAAAAAAATTATTAAAGATTCTTGTTTGGATTATTTTAAACAAAATTAAAAAGTTAAATGGAGTCGATTTTTCTCTACGTAATCGTAATATTACGGTCGTTGAACAATTTTTGAAGTACTTATGTGAAAATGGTGATAGGTTCTTTAGATCAGGACTCTACATTATACAAAGAAAACCAATAACAAATTATGGGTATAAAAACAAACGAGAAATATACAGATTTTTTTTAATGTTTGGTGCAGAAACATCCAGTAAAAGTTTAAGAAAAGTTTCACCTACCGAAAGCCAATTTCTCAAGATTTTTCCATCTCCACTTTTATTTTAAACCACGGTTATTGCTCAGCTACCGCTGCCAAAATATTTCTCAGGTGCAGCCAGAACATTTGAATTTTGATTGAGTGGGGCTTTTATATTATGAACTTGCAGCTATTTATTGATTGTAATTCTATACACTTTAATATGACACATTGCCCCCCCCCCCACCGTAATTGATACATCACAAATATTGCGGTAGGTTATAGTGAAATTCATGGAGCTCGTTTAAAAAGATGACTATCCTATATCAATCATCAATTCGCCCATCGTAAAAATTATTTCTGAAATAGATTTCCCCAGCACGTTCAACAACGCCCGTGATTTCAGAAACGATGGAAAAAACAAAAACTAAAACCACCCATACCTTTAAATTTAGACTTTATTAAATAAATCCGATTATTTATAGCGTATATTATTATAAACGGTTCCTTTTTTTACACGTTAACGAGTGCTAGACTTCTGGTTCAATAGTAGGCAATGTGAACTTTATGATCCATCAAAAACGTCTATATTGCTGCAAATTCACGAGAACATTTTTTCTACAAGGATTAACATTTTTAACGTTGTTTTATTTTTCGGCCGATAAAATATTGTATTCTGCAGCAGTTACTCGCATTCGATCATCGACATGATATGAGATTTAGTCGCATGACTATAAATGTTATACTATATACTAACCTATTATGTAAAAAAAAATGCCATTTACCGGGTAATCCTGAATGGGGAGAAAATTGTCTTCCGTCGAGCTGTATATTATTCACGTACGACATTAATAAACGTCGAGAGATACAAGGGGTCGGTGCTCTTATTGTGTATTCAAAGTATACAATATTATACACACATGGAAATTGTCAAAATGTTTCAAGTTTTACGAAAGATACAGATTTTTACTCAGTTGGACTACGAACGTTTTATAACTAGTCTGCACGATAACACGTGTATTCTTGTGCTGTAAACCTTTTTTTTTCTGAAATCCGTTGTAAGTCGAAAAACCCTCGAAACACGTAAAAATAATATAATTATTCGTTACGACTGCAGTTACAAACTTTTTATTGCCCCTTCTACACACTACATGGGCACTTTTATCTAAAACAACGTTTGCATATATCGTCTTTTTCAATGGTAACGAGAGTCACGTATAATGGAGTTTTCCTCCAGTTTAATTAAAGGCCACGAAAGATTTTTATTTTTGTTATACGCATACATTAATATTAAATTTAACGTGAAGTATAGTGTTATGAAAAAAATTGATAAAATTAAAAATATTTATAACAATGCACCCGGTTAAGTGCAATAACGTTGAATAACTATGCATTTCAAACATCTTAAGACTATAATAATATTATTATACACACTCAAAACTGCATTAATACAGACAAAATTAATGAGTGAAAAATAACATATTATATTTTAATAATTGTCGTGTAATTCCAAAGCTTAAACACATTTAATTATAAAAGTGGAACGTTGACAAGTCTTGGCTAGAGAGACGGAAGCGTATCTACAACTATAGTAATATAATAATAATGATATTAATTGTTGTAATTATTATCATTAAGTATCCGAATTCGATGCTATTGAGGTCGAGCTCTCTGCTGTGGTAAAAGACGACGATCTTGGACTTCCGATCAATAAGTGTGCAGCTACACGAGTACATGACTTCACGAGTGTCCCCGTGGTGCGTCTCAGACCCACGATTTACATACGAGTATAACACGAGCACACACGAAACTCAAAATCCAAACTTCAAACCGACTGTACGAAACGTTTTACGCGAGATTTCCCACTAAACTTTTATCGCACAATAACCCTCTCATTACTAAACACTCCGTATGTGCAAGTGAATATAATATAATATATATATATAATATTATGTATATCGCATCTGTCTCTGAATAAGGTTATATAAATAAATATATACATATATTATATGCTAGAACTTATCAAGCACCTCCCACTTCTCGTTTACCATATACATATATATATATATATATATTATTCGTATTATGTATTTGTGTACATTATATATAATGACAGCCTTCAAGTAAAACGTATCTTATACTTTTAACTGCGGAGGTGGAGAATAAATAAATTCGTATTCCCTATAATTTACTCTTATACAGGGTGTAACAGGAAGAACTGATAATTGAAATTACTTTTGTTCTAACCTAACAATTTATTATTTTTTTTTTTTATAAGAAATATACAATCTGTACCCTGATTCACAATAAGAATATGGGCTAAATTACAGTGACATTAATGAGTTGTTGGAAGAAGCCACCCAGTAATGGCACTTCCTATTGGCTAGACTAACTACTTAACTTAACTTATTTTTTTTTTTTTTAGTTGTTTAGGAGATCTCTGCACCATTTTCTTTTCAGGAATTTGACGTGTGGGTTATGAGGCGTTCATGAAAACACTTATAGAAGTATTTTGCTTCTTCTTGAACGTTTTTTTGACGAAGATCGGTGTGGAGGGTGTGATTTGATATGTACTGGGGAAAGTTAGTAGTTTTTCTTAATGTAATATTATGAAACGTTTGGATTTTTTTAAGATTTGAGATTTTGGCATTGCCCCATAGTTGTATTGCCATATAGGTTTGAGTAAGCATTTGTACATTAGTAATTTAGTGTTCAAGTTTGTGTGTTTATTATTAATGATTAGTGTTTTAAGCATGCGTAACCAGAAATTCAGCTGCAGCCGTTTAGTTTTAATACGATGTGCCCAAGTGAGACAGCGATCGAGTGTTAGTCTGCGATATTTGACCGTAGAGGTTGAGGGAATTTGGATATCATAGAGAGTTACAGCCGGACATTGGGTTTGTTTTAAGGGGAAAGTTGTATGAATTGATTTGATTTCGTTGACTTTAAACCATTTCCTGTACCAATCCTCCATTTGAGAGAGATGATATTGATGATAATTTGAAGGTAAAACAGGGTCTGCGATAGGTAGTTAATATTATTCCTTTGTCATCTGCATAGTCCGCCACTAAGGTATTAGGCATAGTAAGTTGGTCTGAAGTATAAATATTGAACATAACTGAGGGGAGAATAATGACAATATATTTATTTTTTTTCTTATTCTTATTTCTTATTCTTATATATTCTTACAGGCGCTATAATATAAAACAATTTAATTTTTAATTTTGGAGTAGTAATGAATGTATTGTATTTACAATGATGTATATTTTTTTCTGTCATAAATATATGAGGTACTAAAAATGCTCATATTTTTGACTTCAGCATCTTTTTAATAGAAAAGTGAATGTATTTGGTACATTCATAAATTTCTAATTATTGTTTTTCTATTAAAATCTCACCTTGCCTGATGGTTGTCATTAGGTCAGTGCGGTCATACCGTTGAAACTTAATTGTGTAAAACCTGCTATTTGGACCTGCTTCATATATTTGTTGAGTGTGATAATTGGTTGTTAGTGGTCCTGAAAAGGACTGTCGTACTCCGTTACATTTATTAAATTTTGTTTTTGGATTGTTATTTAATGGTTAGTATAATTTTTCAATGTGTTTCATTTATCACACTGAGCAGTACTAAAGAGTAAAGATGTACAAATTGTCCCTCTAGATATAAATTTCTTTGTTTGTTCGATGGTCATTAGTAAATTATTTATTTCAAATGTAATAATTTTTCATACAATTATTTGGTAACTATGCTATTCTGATTATTATCGATTAGAATGTATTGACTTTATAATATGTTTAAGCCAGTGTTTGTTGTAATACTTTTTAAACTTTAGAGTATATTAACTCCTGTGCAGTTAGTGAGTTTACTGTGGTGAGTGTGGTTATTAGTAGGTAGTAGTGTTGATAAGGAAATTATAATGGTATATTTTTGAGAAACACAGTATATTATAATGGAATATATTTTGTGTAAAAAAAAATAATAGTTATTTGTTACTATTATAGAAGTTTAATGAATAATAAACATTTATCGTCGTTTCTCTGTTTATAGAGAAGTTCTGAGCTGCATTTCGACAGCATATTCTAATATAAATAAAATAAAAAAGGTTTGAAAGTGGGTGTTGCTCTTCTATACAGTACTTTACACTGTAATGGGTGGTGTTAAATTTGAAATAATTTGATATAATATCATTCTATAAGAAAAACGATTCTGAGCGAAAAACAAATATCCTATCAAGTATATTTGATGATATTATTATGAATATAGTAATTTATATATAACCTATTTACGTGGTTAATATATTTATATTGTTATTATTAATAATGTAGCCGGTTATGTTGAATTATTATTATTTGTTTGATATTATCATATTTGAATATAATAATGTTCTTTAGAAGTTCCAAGTACCCACGAATAATAGTTTGGAAATAGGTATAACACAAAACTAAAATCATTCTTCTTCATTTAAATACCTAATTTAGTCCATATTTTACCGAACTATAACAATGAAAAAAAATGTGTTTTATATTTTGAAAATGTTTGGTTATAGAATTCTTAGTTATGTGTTATATTTTAAATTCTTACCTATAAAAGTTGAACATTTTATACAATTTTAACTACAGTTAAAACATTTTTGATTTGTAAATTTGATAAATTTTGTCAAAGTTTGAGCTCTAAATGCTTATAAAAAAAATTGTGCCTATTTTTTTTTAGATATTTTTTCAACTGCTATTGTTACAATATATCAGGAGCCTTGTATTTTCACGTTTTGGGCACAACAAAGCAGTTAAAAAATATTAAAGATTACTTGACCACTATTATTTTTTATATACATATAAATTTCAAATTCTTACAAAACTAAACAATAAGTACTGAAAATTTGCAAATATTTTTTTTGTTAGAAATTCATAAAATTATTTATTTCCATAGAAAATATTAGACATTTTAATAGAAAATTCTCCAATAACGTTTAAATCTTTGAGAAAATATAATTTAAGTACTAGAAAGTTAAATTAATTATTTACGAGCGTTTGTATTTAAAATGTGTACGATATTTTAAATTCAGCATTAACGAATTAATTAACCGTTTTTTTGATATTTTGTTTTAATTCTAAAACGAATAACCGTACACTTGAAGTTTACTAAACGTCTTAACATTTGCAAACTATTTTTGAGTTTTTATTTTCATAGCTAACATTGAAAATTTTAATTAAAGATTTCCAACAAATTATATTATCTTTAACAAAAAAAGAAAGTTTATTGGATATTTATACTACTAATTACATTTGATTATTTATACAACGTCTCCTCTCAAAATCGTTTTTTGTATGCAATGGTTTATCATTGAATTTCAATATAGCATATCCATTACAATGTCATTCTTAAACACTACTGTACCGACAGAGTACACCAATTGTCCACCTTTTTAATACTAAAAATTATAATGTTAATTCTGATATACATTTATATTTTTAAATCACAACAGCCAATTTTTAAATCGTGTTTTAGATTAATTTTGGTTGTAAAAATATTTATTTAAGTCATACATAGTTTATTCTTAAATTTTTTTTTAAATCTCATTATCTTTGTTGATGCAAGTGTAAAATAAAAATGTGATATTATACCTACGTGTAGTGCACAACTAAATAAATTAAATAGAAAAAAAATGTTTTATATTGATTAAATCAAAACTAGATAGTTATTACAAGGTCAGGTCAGGTGTTCCATAGGTGTTCCTGTTAAATTTTGTACAACATTATATACCTATAATTTACAATGTAAAACTTTTTGTTATTAAACATTCGGTTTTTAAATTGTACACACTCGAATAATAGTTATTAGTAACCAAATAAATAAAATATTAAAATATCTTCTTAATAAATTAGTTTGGGAAAATGTAAGAGTTCTCTCGAAACGTTTAAATATTTATATCCGACTTTTGTGTTTAATTTGATTTTATTGTCAGCATGAATTGTTTTCACAAGAAGCACAATAGCTATACTTCATTCCACTAGACGACTAGACACATATTTATTACATTGGCTATAAATTGTTCACCTTATACTGACATATGAACGGGCAAAAAGTCCATAATAATACGTTGTTTTTGGACAAACCTAATGAGAACCGCAGCACTTGAATGACGTGATAATAATGACGACGTTCAATAATATTACCGAAAACAATAATCGACGATGGCAAGTAATTGAGTATGCTGTGCTTCAATAGTTGGTAGTAAATGTATGTATGTATGTACCTATGTATGTATGTAATTATTTATGATGAATGTAAATATTCTTCCGTATGGTGAATAAGTAATATACCATTACCTGATGATGTAAGTCATCGTGTTACCATTTCTTACAAGTTTATCAAGTCAAAAGGCCCACAGTTTTCTGACAGTAATTTGGACTACAGCGACGATCGATTTTATAGCTGACAGTAATTATTAGTACCTAAACCAATTATTATTTTCTATAAATATTCAGTCATATCCGAATAGAGATTAGTGTGGGTGGTTATGGTATAAAAATATAATATAATAGCCTCGGGACAAATAAAAGGTAAGCACCACCCACCACTGCGTAGGTATACTTGGTCTTGGTTAATTGAATCATTAAATTGGCGACGGGTGTCACTTACGGGCGTCTCCCCACAACGGTCTCACGTTCAATGTCCCTGTTGAAATCGTTGACCGTTGCACTTGTATATAAATGCATTATTATTAGGTATATTACAGTAAAGTTATAGCCTTATATAGGTACTGGACAGCATTCACATAATATTACCAAGCATTATTAAATTTTAACATTTTACACCCATAAAATGTAAGTAATATTATGTACTTGCATTGATGAGAGATTTTAAGTTAACGTACCAATGATTACATTTTTTTATTTACTTAAACGCTCCTCGACTGCAATCTTACATCTTAATTATAAGCTTACTATATAGACATTTTAGACAACTTACAACGTTTTTCATAATTAACTAAAAATAAACTTTTCTGTGTTTACTCATTAGTCATTAGCCTTTACTTACAAGTAAATGAGAAGGAAATGCAATTCCAATGTTATACCAATTATACTACACTCATATTATGTAAGATAGTAAAACATATTCGTTGATTATAGTTATGGTAAAAATGTAAAATAATGTTATCTATAGGTAACGTTTTGCAATGAAATCATAAATGGAATGAATTATAGTTTCTTAAGGAATACAAATGCACAAAAATAATATTATCAAATCTTTGCCGATCGCCATATACAATAGACTAATTAGAATATTGCTTTAAAAAATGGATTTCTGCATAAAGGGAGACCTTTAAGAGTGCTCAATATTATAATAGTACATTTCGCAACAATGGAATTTGCGTTTTATGGATCCACTAATGACCTTCGACCTCCACAGTCATAAAGTATACAAAATACAAATATATATTTCGATGATCAGGCGAGGGAAAGTAGTAAAGTATTGATAGCTTGACTGTGTAGGTAATTGAATTTCAAACTGAAATCGTTAAAACTGTTTTTTGTCGAATAATATTCAATTCCATAATTAATATATTACCATAAATTCTGATTTCTAGGTAAATCTATACGTTTTAATTGATAATAATTCTAGGACTTACTAATCATACTTAGTTAAAGTGGAAAAAAATGATTTTTTAGACAATTCATTACACAAAGTTTTATTTGGATAGGGTAAATTAATAGTTATAGTAAAAACAGAGTACCTAGAGTATATTATTATAAAACTAATGAAAATACACAATTTATAACCTTAGTTTCACTACGTCTTTACATAAACTATCACAAATAGTTGTTATACCCTTTAAAAAAATATATTATACTTTATCGAGTTTAAAATAAAAATTTAATTTTTTTATCATATTCATTATTACAGTTGTTATCATTAAAATAAAACTTATACATACTAATATAAACTATACATACGTTTTGAATTATAATTAAATTGTACCTAAATTAAATTACTTATTAGTTATAATTGGTGGAAGATGAGTTATTGATATATTTCAAATTATGCTTAAACTATATAGTTACTACCTATTATATAACGCAATTAATTACTAAATTAATTTCATTAATAATTTGTAAGTAGACATTTTTTTTCAGCAATCATAACAAATGACGAAGTATAGCTATAATAATAGTAAAAAGTATATTGAAATTTCACCATTTATTTGACTAACTAGTGCATCAGGATATATTGTATTGGATAACAATTATTAAATTTTGTATCTTGTTTTATGACGTGTATCGGACTTAAACCTTTCGATACAGTGCTTATATTGCAGATTTAAGAGGACTGGTTGCAGCCTTATGTGTTGTCACCGTCTAATACACGTACGACATAGCAAGTGTTATTTAAAAATGCTCATAACTCACTAAAAAATTAAAATATCGTAAAAAACCAAAGATATAACACGGATAATGTTGTTGCCTAAAAGTTTGATCATAGGTCACAGGGCCATCCCAAGGTTTTTCGGGGCCAGAGGCAAATTAATTTGGGGGCCATTCGACCATAATAATAAGATATGATAAACAAAATTTTTATAAACGTATTTTTCCAAACCTTAACCAATCAAGCTCATTTAAATTCATGTACCTACTGCATTACATACTTACATAATAGAATTTATTATTATTCATATGATTTATATAATTATATCAATATTATTCAATACACTATTAACAATGTAAGAAACTACAATTTATTCCTAGATAGTTATAAATATTCAAGGAAAATATTAACTTGGATGTTTATAGGATTAAATAAATAGATAAGGTAGATAAAGAAAATCAAAAAAAAATTAGGAATATATATTATTTTAAATAAAATATTAAAATGTATATCTGAACACCTTTTTCCTAGATTTTTTTTCAGCAAAGCTGTCTATAACATCATCATATAACATCCATAGGTATGGCATTTTGTTCTTTAATCTGAGTTAATTAGACTGAATTGTAAACTGTAAAGTTATTAATTACGATTATAATAATAAATTAAAATAATAATATTGATTTTTGTGATCATATGAACTATGTTTGCCAACAATTTTGTTTATGTTATTTTTTTTTTTTCTGAGCGTGTCATTAGATTACTGATTCAACTATTGAAGTGTATCAAAAGGTAGTTATAAGAAAAAATTGTTTAGCGCTTGTAAATTAAACGTATAGGTACCAATTATTCCAATTAAAAGTATTAATGCATATTTTACTAATCTTTAGAGGACCATAGTTAATGAACTAGAGAGCAAAAATTGATGATTCAACTATCAACATTTTCAGAAAAAAATGATTTATAAGAATCCATTAAAAAAATATAGTGGTTGCTATTTGAAAAAAAAAAGTTGATTTTGCTATTGGTATTCCTGCGTGTTTAAAAATTTTGAAATTGTTATAAAAAAAATTCCTGTTAAAAATAAAGAAACACATCTTTTTTTTGTCTTAACAAAACTACATATCATCGTTCCATAATCGTTAAAAAAAACCCCGCTTACAATGACATAAAATATAGCCGGTATATAGATTATAGGTATATATAAACTATAAAGAGAGTAGTATACTGAGGTCCGAGGGCTTCTAAAATTATCATTTTTCCGGGCTGTTGTTTTCTCCCAGTCCGTCACTGGAAAATGCTATATAATACTTAGATAACAAGTAAAAAAAAAATTATTTAAAACACACACATACAATACTATACACATTAAACCAATAATATATTAAACTAGCTGATCCTGTGCACTTCGTTGCCGGTTAAATGTACCAACTAATTATGACTCAAACTTTGTTCAATTCGTTATTTAATATTCGGTGTATGGTGTTCAAAATTTATCTTAACTTTTCTGTTGCCTGGAATAGACATTCTGATTCGCAGCAGTATATTATCAGGTAGGCAATCTACCTGCGGTAGTTCGCGGACCCAGTGCTGTATGATTTAACTCTAAAGTATCAAAGTTATACCAAGTTTATTTTAATATAATAAGGTGGATTAATATAAGCTTGTACCTGTTCTACGAATAACCAATGGCAACCACTAATAATAAGTAAATACTAATTTCTACTGTAAACTGTAACCAATGGCAATTATTAATAAATAAAAATAAAATTTCCAATTTTCATCGTGAACCTCAATGTCCTTGTTTGAGCACCTATTTAAAATGCGAATTTCAGCAAATCCTTTCTTATTGCATGGTGAAAATATGAGAATAACCTCTATTCCAAATTTCAAGTTCGTATGTTGCCCCCCCCCCCCCATATGAACGGCCCTGATAGGTCAATTCACTCTAATATCAAAAATGACTGGCAAACAAAAATTTGCAATGTCGTAAGTGTGTAAGGCGGAGACAACACATGAGGGTGCGACGTCCTCTTAAGTGCATGCCTATATATACTTTGACAAAAAAAACCGTGAAGGTAATGACATTGTAAATGTCGAATACCTTACGATTTTGTGGAATTGGCGTGCCTATAATATTCAAGTCGAAAAATAAATAAAAGTACAAATTCACAGATATAACAAAAACAGTTTCATTTTTTTTCGAGGTTATTATATTTTTTGGGACGTGAACAAAAAAATAAAAAAACAAACACAAACGGTTCCGTTTGCGATTTCGTAGTCCGACTGTTATTCGCGTGCAAACATTACTTTCGGCGTTGTTGTCGCTGTTATTATTATTATTACTTTTACTCTCATCGTCCTCGTCGTCGTCGTCATCGTCGTTTTTCCGTTTTCTTTGATCACCGTCCCGATATTATGTGTTCGACCCAATCGTCGTTATTCCTCTGAATGTTCTTTTCGCACCTGTTTCTATATCCGCCGTCGTCGTTACAATAATGCAGCTCTCGCGGACATGTTTTTTTCACGTCACGTATAATATACATAAAATATCAGACACGCGCCTGCGTACAATAATAAGCTGCAAGACCTATACAATAAATAGAACATAATATCCCATAGTTGTGCACTGCATTATAGTATTATTACTGCGCGGTATAAAATATATTTCAATTGCATTGTATTTCCGTAAACTTTGTAGGAACGGTCGGTAGGTCTGTAGTAGTTCAAATTTTTCCCGCCCCCTCTCTTGCCAAGGTGTTAGTGCGAGCAGTCGTTTTCGATAGGTGTTTGGGATTTCAGAGGCGGGATAAAAGTTCGTCCCGTAAGCGATTCCGTTTTCTACTTGAGTTTTTTGACTTTCGGTTCACATCCAATCACCATAATAAATAAGTATAGGTATTCAGCCAGGTAATGTGGATAAAGGGTAGTATAATAATACATATAGTTTGTAAGTCCGGCAGTGTGAACGATAATGGCGAACGTCTGAACCCGACGCCGGTTTATAGGTCGGATCGTTTTCGTTAAAGTCCCGTAGTACGCACATGGTAGAGAAATGATACAATATTACGTCATAAACTCATAATGTGTGACAAGACACACACAGTGTTGTAGAACAATCGTCGAATAGAATACAAAACTATTATTCCAACAATCAGAAGTTTTTAAAGGAAAACGTTTTTTAATTTTTTTCTTTCTGACTAGTTATTATTTACTTTATTTTAAAAATGTAATAAAAATAGGGTTTAAAAAAATAATTTAATTTAATTTGAATAGTAGTAAAAATATGATAATTTTATATCGAAGTATGATATCAAATTTGAACCTTTTTTATTGCTCACTATAATACTACCATAGTTTAATAATTTAATAGTTCACCCGGAATTTAAAACACTTCTAAATAGCTTTTTAATATCCAATTTTATGAATACATATTTTTTCTGATATTCTTTAAACTTAATTTATGACTAGCGAAGGCAATCTTAAAAAGGGTTTTCCTTCATATTAATGCGATATTCAAAGACATTTATAAAAATATGTTGCATCGTAAATCAAACGAATACAGATTATATTTAGTGTAAATTTTTTAAAAAACATAAAAGTAAATTGCACGTAAAACGTGTTAAAAATCTAATATAGGATGTGCCATACCATGAGCAACTTTTAAATATGAAACCATTTTTTTAATATTTTGTTGGTAGTCCTGTTCTTATAATTTCTTATCAATAACCACTAATTAAATTGGAGTTATAGTCACAGATATATATATAATACAAAATGTCTGACTCGGAGACCATACTTGAAGCCATTATACTTGTCCGATACAATAACCTATATGGCCTGGCAATGTTTACAAATCGGTGTTATCAATATTCTATCTATTATATACTATAATATTGATAACAGATTGTAAGAATTGACTAACCTTTGGCTTCAAAAACCCATACACAGTGGAATATAGAGTCGGGAATCTAGTATAGTAGTATATATCTGTGGTTATAGTATAGGTATACTAGAAATTATAAGAACAGGACTGCCAACAAAATTAAAAAAAAAGGAGGCAGATTTGAAAGTTGAGTACTTTATGGGACACCCTATAGATACTTATTTTATAGACAAAATATTAATTATCAACCAAGTGTGATATAGTGATGTAATTATTTATTTTGTTGTTAATAATCTTAAAAATTAAAAAATTAAATAAAGACTTAATGTTACATTATTGTAGTGGTCCGGTTGTTGAGATTCTACTTTTAGATAAGACGTTCAGCGCCAAATTCAACTCTCAGTGGGTACCGCTGTATACATACTAACTACTTATAGAAATTAATACATTATCAAGAAACCTAAATGATGTTATATCATGATGTGTAGCCGGAGATCATGAGGATGGGGAGCAGAGACACAGCAAAACGATAATTTCGAATTGTTTTAAATTAGGATAATTCTATGAATGTTGTATTTATGAAATTATTGAAATATTGAACATAATAGTCGATCAATAATAAACTATACGTCTATACATATTTCAGTCGATCATTGATGATTGTTTATAATAGTCTTTACCTATTTTATAAAGCTATGCTATCTATTATCGGGGTGAATTTAAATTTTGTATTTAGTTCATTGCATCTGTGCGATCACTAAGTACAATACCTATAATATACAATAGTTATTTATCAAAATTTACTGTAGCATATATTACCATCGATAAATTAGCATAGGACCTTGACGTAGTTAATTGGGTTTTAGCTCCAGACATGTATTTTTTTTTTCAAATACGTAAGACACGTATAATTGTGGCATTCCTGCAATTCACGAATAATGGATATAAACATTTTGTTCTTACTGAATTTAAACGAAAGTTTTCTAATAAATATTTATGCAAATCGATTAGTCTGAAGCAGTCTATTATTGATATTATGTGTACCTGTATTATATAAATTATTAAAATCGTTTTGTTCATTAATATATAATAATGTATACTCCTTTGGATTGAAATACATAATATTATTATCAATATATTCACGTTTGTTTATTATACTATACACGCAGACAGTCTATGGACCTATTGTAAATAAATAATATTGAGTTTACTGAAATTTAGAATGGAAAGTGGTTTTTATATAGGTACCTAAATATAATATATGCGGTAGGTATATAATGTATATTATATAATATATTATATCTTATGATAAATATATTCGGATTTTCCAAATACCATTCACGGACAATTTATTATATTATTATAAATTGCCCGCGAATAATATTATTACGTGTGACTATGTGCAATATTTGAAACGCTGTCGCCAAAACATTTGCCCTCGCATTTGCCTATATCCAACGACGGTGGAACCATAAATCCTAACAGTCGGTGGCATCGTAAAACCTTGCGCGGTAATCATAGAAGCAATTCGTCATACAGGCACCGGAATAATAATAATATACCTATAATAACTTTATACACACACACACACACACACACACACACACACACACACACCAAAGCGACCCACGGGCGTACCAGTGACATAAAAAATATATTCAATTTGATGGAAAAAAACAATTTCCGATAATAGTTTTGCTCCCGAGACTGCAACCAGCGCAACCCATTATTATGTCCCACGCCGATAAAAATATGTGTCAAAATGGAACACACTACGTCTGGCACGGGAGAAATGAACGGGTCGACTGTGGTTGTCGTGGTATGCTCAATAAATTATATCCAGTGAAACGATATTCGGTTCCTCATTTTCTGGTGACAAGAAATGTACTGAAAACATACAGTGCACCTCGTCTAGAATAATAATATTATATAACACATGATATATTGTCCTATTTTACAGAATCGGTAATACTCGGCAAAAGTGTGTAGATAGAGTGACAATGAATAAAAATTAAATATGATATTATTATACCGTAATAAGCTGTAATAGTGATAAAACCCTAGTAGAACAATAATAATAATAACAAAAAAAAAAACGTATAATTGATAATATCGAGACAATTGCAGATAGAATAATAAAATCTTTTTGATTTTATAATATTAATAACCAGTTGAATAGACCAAGAGAAAAGTTCCAACACGCATTATAATATATGATTTAACTGTATAACATAATACATATTTATATAATATATATCATAATAATAATGTTGCGATTTATCGATTTTTCGTTTCTAAATAATTAATAAAAAATGTATTTACTGCCAAGCGCCGACAATGTGAACGTATTAATTTTATATTTCATAAAGTTTCAGAAAATTAGTTCCTGGCACTTTTAATAAACTTGATTCTGTAATATTTGTCATATTGAATTAAACTTTGAATGCAAAACTGAAAGTTACTAGAAAACAATTAAATATAATTGTATAAAATAAGTTATGATTTATGATGTTTTAAAAATTAAAATATCGTGTAAATTAATTTATAATTTTTTGTATTGTGTGTAATAACATAAAAAATGCATAATATAATATTATGTTTAATAGTATCCTTTTACTAGAACATTCTAAAACAAATTTCACACAATCAATATAATCTTTGACCCTATTGACATAATTTAATAGCATCACATTCTAAGTACACATTGTAAGTACAATTTTATTTCTTAAGTGTATTAATTTATTAATATTTTATATTTTATTAGATCAAGCTAGTTTTTACAAGTATACACCCAAAGAGAATGATTTATTTTTATTTTAATAAATTTAAAGTGCAATTTATATTTATCATATTCTCTATTATAATAGTAATATTATGATGTAATTGAATTGTGTACTTTTGTTGATATTCCTGACTACAATTAATATTAAAGAGTGTTTACTTATAAATACAAATGTAAATACAACATTAAAAATAAATAATGACCTTGTGAGTTATATTAAAAAGAGTCTTACATTTGAAGAAAAACTTATATAAATAATAACTTGATTTACAATTTGTTATACATAAAGCAAATATTATATTACATAGGATTGAAAAAAATATTCGTCACAGTTCTATTTTTTCTTTTATATTAATCAATTACTACTAAAAGGAACACATTTTAACGATTGCATTCCGTCCAGCAGACAAACGACAAACTGGAAAACTTTATGCTTGTCACGACCCATGTCAAACGTGAAACGTGTTTGACTGTCCAGAACGGCTGCTAAAGTTACTGTTCGATTGTCACCAGCCTTTAAATAATTATATTATATATATATATCATGGTAAAGGAAAGTATTTTATTTTGTTGAGATCTAGTTTTAGGCTCTTGGACAATTTTTGAGCTGTACCTCAGTCGACCTGCTATGGGTCACTCGTATTATATAGAAAATACTACGGGTTTGCCTCCCTCCCACCTCAATAATTATTATGGTCACAAAAAGGGATGGTAATAATCGTAGTACATTTATAGGTACTAAATGTGTTATAAACAATTATAGTACAAGTTCAGATATATTATTATGACTAAGAACAAAATTGCACAGAAACACGAGATATATTATTGTAATTGAAAGGCAAAACACATTACTTATAAGTGAACCAAAAACTAATGAAATTTGATTGCTTGAGATTTTTACAAATTAGGTATAAACACTATAAACTGATAATACATATGTATGTAATTGACAACTTAAAAATGTCTTAAGTGATTCTAAATGTAACAATAAGGCGTTTCATCAAAACAATCAATTGACAGTTATCGAAGCTTGCACTTATGAACTAAAACTCTATAGTATATTATTGAATATTGTTGTAAATACGGTATTAATAACCTTAATAGAACATAAATAATACACTACCTATCTAATTCATGTAACGAACATCCCACCTTTATTGCTTAATAATTTTTATTTTTATTTAAATTACTTTATAATCTTGTAATTTTCTATTGATTTAATGGTTTCATACACTTGAAAAAATGCACTGATGAATTGTTTTTAAACACACTTGGTCATTGATAACGGCCCACAATCTACAGTGGATAGTGTAGCCTATAATTGGTATTGTTGTGGATAGTTAACTTAATTGCTCACACGGATACTTTCAACTTTCAAGCAGTATATAAGTAAGTTTTATGCGATCCTTTTAAAATACCTTGTCTGGAGCTATAACTTAATAATAGTACCTGCACAAGAAGGAAATATTACATGGTGCAAAATTGGAATAATTGTTTGATGTTGATTTATGCATTAAAGCAATATCGTTTGAGTACCTAGTTAATAATGTATCTAATGTTAACTAAATATTATCACGAGACGATCAATAGAAGCTGTTGATAAAATATATTCTAATTGAGGTTTGATAACACGCTTAATAATATATCTATTATTAATAATTTTGTTTTTAATAATACAATTTCATAAAATATATTTTAATGTCTTAGTATTGAAAAATTAGATTTATAATTTATAATTCGTATTTTAATGATGTGTACACTAACTTAAAATTTAATTTGATATCGATTTGTTATTAGAGGTACAGAAACTTTTTTGAAAACAAACACACAGTCTTACATTGCGCATGATAAATGTTATTGAAAACGAATCATTAGTACGGCAAGCTTATTGCTACAGTGTGACCTATTAATAATTCAGACATGTTCGAGGCTCTGTAATGTTATTAATATTTACGGTGAAGCGTATACAACTTAAACATGATTTTTTTTTTTTTACGAATAACTTAATACGATTTCCTATTTGTAAGTTTGATTGAATACGCTTTTGAAGTGTACACCTACACATTTTGCTCAGACTAAAATATTCCTCAGAATATTATATCTCGCATGTGTGTGTCAAAAGTGTCGGATAAATCGATTCGGTGTATTCTCGAAATACGAATATCGTGTCGCAGGCACTTACCCCCGTCGTTCGGAAATGCCCGGAGGATATGGAAGTAAAACTTTGCAGATGAAATTTATGATTTTCGATTTACAACAACTTTTATTTTAGTTTTTCTTTGCCTTTTCGTTTTTTTTCCTCCTCTCCAGTTCTCTCTCGTTAGACGAACTTTGAACTCGTTCACTTTTTTGATTATGATACTTCAAACGGTGTAGAAAAACGAGCTGAATAATAATAATAATAATAATAATCTGCATAGGTATTATACGAGACCACGGTGAAACTCGAAACGCTGGGGGAATTATCGATTTCGGTTTGAACAACCGTCGCCAGAAGGCATTTGTCACCGAGGTGTTTTATTATTATTATTATTACCACTGTTTTTGTTATTCCTTTTCTTATTATTATTTACGAGTAGCGAACGCCGCCGCGCCACCTCATCCGAGAACTCACGCACACGCATAATTCATAAAAGCGACGCAATCGTTTTCTTACAGATATAATTTACCTACGTATTGTCGACAACAATGGACATTTTCAGTCGGCCGACCATGTGCTGCACTCGAAGGGTCGGTCGGACGTCGGACACGAATTAAAAAAATTACGAGCTGAGTCGGTTTGTTTTTATTATGTGGGCAAAAATAGGTACGCTTTTTTCTGCTCTCCAAACACATAGTGATAATAGTAATGTGCCATCGCCTAAGAATATTATTCCGTTCAGACGAACGACAACGATTTAATAATAATTACCATAACGCCGTAGACTATCGACGATAATATACTACATATAAATACCTATATTATGGTAGTATGTATTATAATGATAATAATTCGTACGGCTGGGTACATTTTATATTTGAGAAGAAACCAGTCGTCGGTAGGACGTCGCTATTAATTATGCATTACACTAAAACACCATTAGAATAAATCGGAACTGACAACTACTACTACGAGTGCGTTTATGTTACTCGCTACTTCGTGTACCTAACTATATATTATATGATACCGTGAAAGAACACGGTGGCGCCATTATGCAACGCGGTATCTGGTCGGCTTAGGTCCACAAACAACCGGTACGCCAACCCACTAATATAATAATAGTACTATAATACACGGACGAGGCTTTCGTGTTCGTCGCATCGATTCAAAGAGACCTTTCCTAGTCGGTGGGAACCGTTTTCAAAACAACGACTGCGCTTGCATTTTATACCTCCGGACGACAAACGTTCAGATCACTTTGTTTTCCGACCTATTGGCGACAGACCTGTTATACCGCGATATTGTTATTAGCTGGTATAGGACATATGCCGCCGGTTGAAGATAAATTATAATAAATAAGTGGATCCGTCGTTGTTTTTTTTTTTTACTCCTTATATTTGTTTACAGCAATAGATTTCTGTTCTGGATATTATACATTGCGAAAGGGTCGCCTTTAAGAGGGACTATTTTAAACATAATTTATGAGATTATTTAATACATCTGACTATCTTAGGCGGTTTGTATATTTACAAACATTTTCGGTACACATTGCGAGTAGTTATAACCTTAAGTATTCAATAAAATTTTGAGAAATCGTCAATAGTTCCCATTTTACAATGAGACGTGTCAAAACTAATTCCTAGGTTATGAGTTCCGGCTGTCTTTCAATTGTACAATTATTATTTTATAAAAGCATCACATTTTAAACGATTCTTGAAAATTGTTTAAATCAACTTACAGGTAAACGTTTTTCAAAAATATTTTAAAATGAATTATTTTTCAACATTTTCACTATATGCATGAAATCAAACCAAAATTGATTATGTTAAAAATCACCTATCCCCTTACAGTATTTGCAAGTATATGTACATTATGTTGCATCCACTTAGTGAAGTTAGACTATTCATAAAAATGATGTCCAGTTCATGAATATTGACGAAAATACATGATATGGCTATGTATTAACCATTTCATGATATGGAGAATACCTATAATATTTTACACTTTGTATAATTATTATAAGACAAATAAGTTAAACTGTATTTTCCAATATTTATTCTATGATCAAAAGTTCAACAATATGTATTATATTTAATATTTAATACATTTATTATTTAGAAATGAGACTGATAATTATTAGTTAATAGTTTATTTATTTTGATTAATATTTTAAGTCATGAACAATATTTCATATATCGAATTTTCATCCACATGTACTCACTATAATATAATACATGCACGATATAAACACATCAAATTATTATGTTCTCAATAATAATATTGTGAATAAACAAAAAATTACACATACCTATTCATAATAATATTATGAAAATAATTGAACTAGTATATAACAATAATACTATTATTGAAATATGAAACATGAACTCATACAAAGTTATAAAGTAGATATTAAACAGTTTTATCATGTAAACTTTTTATCTACTTTTCTATATTACTATATATTTTTGCTAACAGACAACAGTTGAGTATTTTAAATGAAAATTTTATTTTTAACTGTTTCTAATCTTGATATTAGATGTAACACTGAGCCATTTCGTAATTAATTTACAGCTATAACAAAACTAAAATGTGTCAATAACAGCGTTAGATTCGTCTAGAATATAAACTGCTGTAATATTTCGTAAGACTTTAAGTACCAAATAATGACTAGGTATATAAACACTTTTTCATAATTGAGATGAAAGTTTATCGATTAAAAAAAGTTTCTAAAGGTTACTAAGGGAGGTTAAGCCTCCAAGGACCTTTTTGGTGTGAAACAGTTTAGCTCCACTTAGAAACATTTCCACCTTATTGAATCGATAGCCGATAGGTAACAATTATTGATGTATCAAAAGTGTGATGGACGAGAATTATTCGTAAATTGACTCGTTCCGAAAATGTGTCAATAAAATATAACGGCCATCGATTAGTAAATATATTTTCACGCCGTCACTAGTACATTATGTGTTATTAATAAATTAATATGTGTCCATGACCGATAGTTCAGTCAGGCCTGTTTAAAGTTGTATCCACCTATCAGATAGAAGGTGAATATTTCTAAAATTTAGTATGCGACAACCATGACCTTAGTTTTTTCTTTTTCGTACCACATGATGTTATTATTTGTATGATTGTGGTCATCGTTTTATTTTTAATCAAGATCATTAAAATATTTTTAAAAAATTGTACCGCTTATTATATTATTAGTTTGCAGAAAAATGCTAATAGAGATGTTCCCAAATAACACAATCTTGTGTTTCTTACAGAATTATGAATATTATTTTTATTATTACATATTTACATGTAAATGATCTAAGAACGATGTAAGTCTCTAATTACGAACATGGTATGTAATTCTAACCGGTATCCTATGTACGAAATTATCATAAAAGCACGTTCCTCTCATGGACGTTTGTACTGCATCGTTGTCACTAAAAAATAACTATATTGACTATTATTTATGGCTTTACAAAAGTTCTACAAAATAATAAGTTTTTTTCATTGTGATATTCCCAAATCCCCAAATCTCATTGAGACTCGTATTATAAAAACCTTATATCAGTCCACCAACAAAGTATAATTATAATTTTTTTTTCTAATCTACCACAACAATATGATTGTATATTATAATACTATTTTTAATCTTGTACACCTGTGTGTTAGCCTGTAAATAGAGTAGCGTAAGGTCGTTTTGAGATATGGATCATTATAGATAAAGTATAGAAAAAGGCAGAGCTGGCTTAAATAGTCTATTGATGTACATTTAAGAATATAAATCAATGATATAATAATATTTTTAAGTACCTACTAAATCAGTTAACACCAGTTATAATGATATTTAAGATGAATTATTTTAAACTGAACCGACACTATACAATTTACTCATAAGTAAGGGTAAATATCTTACCAATATAATTATTCGATAATCAATCTGAAACAAAATTGGCTGGAACTCATAAACTTAGTTCCTACTATGATAGTACGTGCATAATTAATAATGATAATTAAAAAATTGTGTTTATTTCATACATGTATTGTATTTAACAATTTAGTAATGTAATAAAATATGTAAATAAATCATAGATCATGATAATATTACGGTTAAAAGAATTGATCCGTTTGAAAATGCATTCCAAGAAAAATTTACTGTTATCGTTAACTCAACATTTTATCAGAAAACTATAGCTACATTTTGTACATTATATATATTTGTTCAGTTAATAATTATCTAACAAACAACACTTGGGGCGAATTACAATTGTTTAATCAAAAGACGAGCCTTTATAGTAAATCGTATTTCTATTGGAGCGTATAGAAATTAGGAAATACACAGTAGGTACGTACACATAAATACTTTATGTTATTAATATATATAGTACAGTGTACGTTGTGCCTCGAGGATAATTACGAGAACACACGTTAAATAGGTATTTACAAAATAGAATATACATCATCTGAAAACAAACATTTTATTTTTTTGCAGGTGGTTCACAGTCGTTTTGATTCTTAGTACCTACTATGGCATCATTTTAAACGTATTTCCGTTTCAAATATATACGATTGCTCATTTGTACGGATTTAGGTGTAAATATTTATATAGTACACTATTAAATAGTATATATTATTATTATGAAATAAAATAATATTTAACGATGATTCAGCACAGACTTCGCGTACACCGTTGCAAATTGCAATATTATGCGGTCCGTGTTCCACACTTCTGTAGTTCCCGGAGCTGGATACGTTCAAAACATTCAAGTTTGTATGTGTGCACTTAATATATTATATGTATGTATATAACATCATTATACAATTATAATAGGACCCTGGGGCCAAAATAAATTAAACTGAAAAAAAAAAATGAACAAACAAAAAAAAACCCTCTACACGGAGACCTACAGTAATATAATATATGTATAATATAGACACTGCAACGAGAGGGATGCACGCGTGTGCGTGACGGCCACGACAAGGACAGCTACAACGACGAAGATTGTTTTCACAGTAAAACGGCAACGAGTTCGTTAAAATTGAATTAAAAAAAGAAAAAAAAACAACTTAATCATTATGGTTACATTTTTAACCCGAATACTCAGAAAAGAGTAAACCAGAGTGTGGCTGTACACAGTCGTACCCACACGAGGAATCCTACGGTGGTTGTCACCGTCAATAATCACGATTATTTTTTTTAATAATTAATCGAAATCCATTTAAATTACGAAATATTTAGCGAAAAACAACCAAAACGTTGTGAACGACAATGTTGTAATCCGAAAATTAATAAACCACTCAACTTAGCGAACATATTAATATTATTAGATACACAAATCGGTATACATAAAACACCTACACCTTAAATATTTATGAAATCGGCTTGGCACTATTTTTACTTTTTATATGATAATTCATTTGATCAAAACGGAATTATTCACTAATTAATCTGAATACATTTTATACGAGTTACAGTATATTATATACAGGGTTAAATACAGTACCTATGCACACAACAATTTCGTTTATTTTTATTCATTAAAGATATACCCTAATAGGTATAGTAACTTTTTCAATCTGCATCCAAGTCAGAAAATAACTGAGGGCTGCAGCTTAGTATTTTCAAAACCCCACCCCCTCTCATCAGCGATTGCATATCAAAAATATTATAATATTAAAAATTATATTTTATTACAATTTAGTCTAAATATATTGTCTAAGACACAGATGATACATTTTTCTAACTTTACTCATTAAACATTGACTGATTTGTTTTTCCTGGCTGTCATTGTATTATGAACAATATTATATAATATAATACATATCTATAAATAAGAAACAGTTTAAATTAAAATGCATTTATTGAGTGATCTTATAATAAAAATAATATTACTAATTATTAACAAACCGGCAACCTTTTTTTTTTAGTGCCATGTTAGGCCTCATCGGCATCCCGTAACGGATTAGCCATTCCTGCTGGCCTATGAGAACGATTCGGTTAAAATGTACAAATATGATAACACAATATTATTACATAACGTTATTTATTCAGTTGTGTTATATTTTTTTCTAAACTATTCAATAAAACAATGAGACATTGTTATGTATATGACTAGAGTTCAGCAAATAGAAAAGCATATCTCCGTACTGGTACATAATATTAAGAGGTACAAGTGCAAGTTCGTGCATCCCTTTAATTACGCCTAAGTTCATATTATTAGCTTTAATTTGTTATTTATGCTATATAAGTTACACAAATAACTAGAAAAATATGTAAGTATTCTAAATTCAATGGATAACCGTAAGGTTTCAGGACTGATTTTGCTAATGCATAGTAAATATTTACTTGGGGAACTTTAAAATATGTATGTTTGCGGGAGAGGGTTGGAGCTTTGAGACATACAAACAACAAACTAATTTTGATTTATCGCATACAGAAAAACAAGCAAATTATAAACTTAAAAATATATATTACAATTGCATGTTAGATACAGGGAAAAAAAAAGAAATATTACATATTGTAATGAGGGAGAGGGGACACGTACCTACTTATCGATTATGTCCTATTGAAAATCAACTTCCGTAGCTTTGTTACCTCACGTGTTAGTTTCAATCTCTTCTACAATCCCCCCACAACAAACATCACTCTAAAACCATCCTGTGTATACACTATACACTCATTATCGGAGTTTACCACAGAAAAGCGAGGTCAAAGAGTTTTGTGCGTGTGAGTGGATGTGCGTGGTCGTGTGCGTGTTTACGCACGTGTGTGTTTGGGGTTTTGAAACGCACGAAAGCACCCCCCTCAAGAAAATCTTGGCTACGTGCCTGCGCATAATGGTCTTTTATTTTTCGGCTTCCTCCGGTTGGTTTTTGCGCCACCGCAGCCACCTAGTGTCAGATCCTCCAGCCGGAAAGTTGACTTTTATCAACTCACGAACACATTTATTGTATTATTATTATTATTAACACCGTAGCCATCATTATTACGAACATATTATGATAGAAGGTATCAATAGGGCCGCATTTAGGGGGGCTGGGTTCAACTGCCCAGGGGGCCAGTATTTTAGGGGCGCCAACATTTTGTGGTCAGAAATTTGTTTACTTGTGAATTATTAAAATTTTATAATTTTGATTAGGTACTTTAATAACAGTATATTATATAATATAATTTAGTATAATAGTATTATATATTATATAGTATTATGCTGTTTGAATTTGTTCATTAATATTAATTTGCATAGTTTAATATACATTTTATTTTATTTATTCATGAATTACCTATTTAAATATGTAAACAAAAACAACTTATATGATGAATTATAAGCAAGGTTTAAGTGACATAAATTTAAATGTATCGTTGCGGAGAGAGGATCAAGCAATATCTAAACAATATTTTTAAAAAAAGCACAAATCGTAAAACAAATATTCTTTTCTGTGCTCAAAATCTAAAAGGTTAATGAGGATCTATCTCCCATATTTTCCATGAGTAGGCTCCTTAGGGGAAGGAATTTTTTTCACCGGGGTTTAGGGGGCGTCAATTTTTTTTTGCAAAATGTCTAAATGCGGCACTGGGTTACTGAGGCACTTGTATTAGTTACAATGTTATTATATTGCATGTAATGTGCACACTCCTAAGAACCTCCGTCTGAATGTCTAGTTATATAATATTACACGCTATCTCCATGAAGCACATAGTATTCGATGTATATCATATTATTATACTATAGGTATCATGTAGGTGAATTCATTATTGATATAATCATTTGTGCAACTACAAGGGGATTTTGTAGATATAAAACAACGGCAATAATAATAGTTATAATATTATTATATTAAAATCAACGCGCAATCGTCATTCGTGGATCGTATATTTGTATTAATCAGCTACCAATATTGCAATCATTGAGGAAACCATTTTTGTTTTTATAAGCCATGTTGTATTTATTTAAATGAACGTGTAATCGGATTAACTTATTTCATTATAGATTGATTTTTATTTATATGTATCTTGTCTCTAAAACGATTATGAAACCGAATTAAACAATATCATCGAAAATAAAAATAAATCAGTAACTGTATAATAGGTTTGTAATATGTTCAACATAATATAAACTATAATATTTTAATATTTAAGTTTCATAATAATTTGTGTATTCCTATTTACTATACAGAATGTATCTTATGTCATTATTAAAATAATAACAATAGTATAGATGTAACATGATATGAGAGAAGTATAATTATCGTGAAAGTTATAATAATGTCTAAGATGTATTAATCATACCTACAATTAGAATTAGCTAAAAAATTGATTTCAAATAACCATGTAATATTCTTCAAAATAATGTTGTTGAAAATTATATTATATTAAAAACAAAAAACCAATAAATAATACCAATAATAAGATATTAATGAAAATGTATTATTTGTTATGTTTATATTAACACGTTAAACGCGGTGGGCCTCGGTGCAACTCGTTTGCGCACAATCCAAATTGTTTACCTAGATATCGATGACTCGTTTGCGCACAACTAATACCGTCGTTAACCTAAAAACGGACGACTCGTTTGCGCACAATATAAACACTGCATAACATAAATTTTATATTTTTAAATTTGGACTTATCTAAAGTAATTGATTATCGGTACAAATTATTAGTGCAAATGACCGGCATATCAATATTAAATATATCATTAGTCATTATCATCATTGAAAATAATCGACGTGTATTAAACATAATATTTTTAAGCAGTCGTTTGCCAGAAAGCGGTACTACCTATACTGACTAGTGACTATGGATATCGAAATTTGTGATATTTTTGAAAGGCGTCGAGGTAAAAAGTGTATAAATATAGATAGTTATAAATTTAGAGAATTTCGAACTTTTAAATCTAGTGTTACACATTTTAGGTGTGCAAATAAAAAATGTTCCTTGAGTGATGTATGAAACGGTGTATGAAATGTTGAAGGTTGGTGTGTTGAGAGAAGACTGATGTCGGTGCGGTGAAAAAGTCCGGTATATATACCCGGCGCCGTACCGACTAGTAAACTCCCGTGTTGCCGCCGCTGTCGTTGTGTTTAGGTTCTGTGCGGGAAGTGGTGTCGTCCGCACAGTTTTGGGGCTCTAGGTATGGGGATGGTTTTGTTCGATGGGTCTTGTTCTCACCTTTGGATCCCTTGTATTCCAGAGTGTGGAACAACCCCGGACCCCCGTACTGAGGGCGCAAAGTCATTCCGCCGGGATGTGCTGCCGTTCTGGGCCCTGATTGGTGGACCGTTTTTATATGTATGACGGTGTACTGTTACATGTAGTAAGGTTAGTTAATAATAAAAAAATAAAAAATTTTTAAAATGACAAACACTCATAGAACTTCTATTACTTCTTATTAATTGTACAATTATATATTTATTCAGAACAGACACACACGACATGCACTTTTTTAATCACGCCTGTACAAAACAGATGGTCCTAAGCCTATATTAAAGTAAGAAGGGAAATGTGCTGTTCTGCATCATATCAATTGACGATGGGAAAAGCGTTAAGAGCAGCAGCAGTTCCAGCTAGTTCCAGCAGTTCCAGCAGTTCCAGCAGTTCCAGCAGTTCCAGCAGTTCCAGCGCTACTGTCCCAGCATCCCAAGCAACATCGTACGATCCCGTGTGCAACCCTTGATGAGCATCGCCACAATTGATCACACGCTTCAACATACCGACCAAACATTGAAACGCACCTCCGCTCTACAGCACTCATACCATTGTAAGTAAAAAATTTTATTACGCCCCCTCCGACCACGAGGCAAGTGCACCTGAGGGGTGCACGTAGCCGGGTCTAGCACCGGGACGCACTCCCATTATTCGCCAGCGTCAAACCACCGTCATGGGAAACCATCGCGGAGGCACACGTCGCAAGAAAATCAACTCACCAACCCACATGAAGCTCCGACACCGGGAAGTTCCGTCCTCAACTGAACAAGACAACCAACTTCCAGAGGAAAGATCACCAACTCCTACTTCATTATCCATCGGCTCAGCTGACAGCTGGGATAGCAGTGTATCCTCACGCTCTCTCACTCCAGTAACACCAGAAACCAAACCTTCAAAAATTACCCCCAACTCAACCCGAACTCCGCTACCTCCGCCAATCATACTTCCAGCCTCAGCATGGCGTAACACCGCACCACTGATATTTCAAAACCCAAACTTCTCCGCTATCGGGCTCACCGCTAAATCCACAGCTGAAGGAAAAATTTTTATTAAAACCGCAGACGCTGCTCAATTCCGACAAGTACAAAAAATCCTACTTACAAAAAACATCGAATTCCACACCTTCACTCTCGCTGCTGACCGCCAACTCAAAATTGTACTCAAAGGCATCCCCACTGATGTCACAACTGATGAACTCCAAGCCGAACTTGAGGCACTCAACTTCAAAGTTCAACTAATCAGACGTTTTGGCACTACTGACAAACCTATGCCCTTATGTCTGGTCATCCTTTCCGGCCCACAAGCCAAAGAAATCTTCGAATTATCTGAATTATTTTATCTCAAAATCAGCGTCGAAGCCTACAAAAAAACCGGACCCTCTCAATGCCATACATGCCAAAAATTCGGCCATGGCTCCCAAAACTGCGGCAACGCACCACGTTGCGTTAAATGTGCCGGCTCTCACTTGACAAACGCATGCAACAAGACTCTTGACCAAACACCGACTTGCAGTAACTGTGATGGTCCACATACAGCAAACTTCCGTGGATGTCCTGCATACAAAAAAATCGTAAACATCCAAACTGCCAAGCAAACCACTCCCAAGGAACTTCCAAAAGATCAACTCTCCGCAACTCATACGACTACACCAGATAATTCTATCTCCTTACCCAAACCGGGTCCTAAGCATCTAGACTACGCAAGTGCCACCAAGAACAAGCATACTATTAACAACGAAAAAGTCGTAACCCTTCTGTCAGAGCTTCTCACGGCTATCTCTTCGGCGGAAGACCCCAAAGCAGTTATCTCCTTAACAATAAAATCCTTTATATCTCTCTTAACCAATAACAATGAATAACTTAAAAATTATTCATTGGAACTCAAACGGAATCACAAAACGACTAAACGAACTCCAGGCTCTTGCATCCACATTAAAAATTGACATTATTCTCCTAAGTGAAACTCGACTCAAACCTTCGGCGAAGCTAAAAATCCCAAACTACTTCACTTACAGAACAGACCTGCCTCCGATACGAGGATCTCCCGCTCACGGAGGAACGGCTGTATTAGTTCACCGGAGAATAGTTCATACCCCAATATCTCTTCAAACCAAACTCCAATCAACATCTATTAAAATTAAAATAGCCAACGCCGAAATAACCATAAGCTCAATATACAAACCACCACAGGTCCCCCTTGAACCCTCTGACCTAGATACCATAACCAACACCGCAGAATGGTTCATCGCTGCTGGAGACTTCAACTGCAAACACACTATGTGGCACAGCCGCGTTTCAAATCCTTCTGGTCGAATCCTCTTCAATCATCTTTCTCAAAACGACTACGTCATAGTGGCACCTAGCACTCCAACTCATTTTCCAACATACATCGGTCACCGTCCGGACATCCTAGACATAGCTTTAATCAGAACTCCGTTGCTCACTCGTCAAACTAATTTAAATCAACTGTCTTCAGACCACAACCCAATCCTTCTAGAGTTTTCCAGCTCCCCCATAACATCTTCACCGCCTACACAAGGTAAACAAGTAAACTGGAAAAAATTCTCTACCTTACTCTCCAATGATACTACAAACACTCACCCATGCACTGCCTCCATCCAGGATATAGATCATGCTATATCAGCTTTCACAGAAACCATAAAATCGGCGGTCGAAGAATGCGCTTACCAATCCATAACAGGACGGAAAAGGAACACCCTCCCATCTGAAATTCTTAATGAAATAAAGGCCAAGAACAGGCTACGACGGGAGTGGCAACTAAACAGAGATCCAGCGGTCAAATCCAGGCTGAACGCTAAAACGAAATTTATCAGATCTATTTTAAAAACTTATAAACAAGACGAGTGGGACAGGTTTCTTACCTCCCTTGACACTAGTGACGGATCACTATTCAAAATTAACAAAAGCTTACTCAACAAAAAACCAGCGATTCATCCTCTCCGAGGCCCAAACGGTCTAATTTACGACGCAAAAGCTAAAGCTGAACTCATAGCGGAATCCCTAGAAAGACAATTTAAGCCAAACCCCGGCCCAAACATCTTAGAAGTAGAAGAAACGGCTCACAACATCCGTACTTCACCTGTCGCTTCTTCCGACCTCTACACAACACCCGGTTCAGTTCAACTAATCATCAAACACTTGCCTAAAAAGAAAGCTCCCGGTGAAGATCTCATAACTAATACAGCTCTAAAGCTCCTCCCTAAGAATAAACTATTGACCCTTACAAACATCTTAAATGGATGTTTAAGACTCAATTATTTCCCTTCCACATGGAAAAAAGCAGTCATAATCTCGATCCACAAACCGGGTAAAGACCACTCTCTTCCTGAAAACTACCGCCCTATTGCCTTGCTGTCCTCCATTTCAAAAGTCTACGAAAGGGTAATCCTTGAAAACATCCAAAAAACCACTTCTAAAACAACTAGGAAAGAGCAGTTTGCATTTCGTCCAGGTCACTCGACGGTTCATCAATTGACCAATCTGATAGATGATATAACTGTCAATTGGAACTCTAAAATAAATACAGCCTCAGTTTTTATTGACGTGGAAAAAGCTTTTGATAAAGTTTGGCACGATGGCCTCCTCTTCAAAATGAACAAAATGCATATCCACCCTGCTTTAATCAAAATCATACACTCATTCCTTGAAAACCGAACATTTGCAGTCAAACAAGAAGACCAAACATCTACAAGCCGCCCAATCCTCTCTGGAGTACCCCAAGGCTCATGTCTTTCACCCACCCTATTCCTAATATATACAAATGATATACCATTAATTCCAAAGGCAAACCTAGCGTTATTTGCTGATGACACAATGTTTTCCGCCCAAAACCATAACGCCAGATGGGCAGCATTCATACTGCAAAAACAAGTAGATCTGGCCGCAGAATGGTTCAATCGATGGCGCCTAAAGATAAATGAACAAAAAACCGTCGCACTACTTTTCGGAAACAAAAACACCAAAAATATTCCTCCTATTAAAATTAACGATCACCCAATAAAATGGTCTGATAACGTGAAATACCTCGGTGTAACACTTAACAGACGCCTTGGTGTAACACAGCACATAAACTCCATCATAAAAAGAGCCACCATTGTCAGGGGCATATTATACCCCCTAATCAATAAGAAAAGCCCAATACCCTTAAAAACTAAAATCTTAATTCTCAAAATGTATGTCATCCCTATTCTAACATATGCTGGTGCAGCTTGGGCTCCCCTTGTTTCGACACATCAATGGAAACAAATTGAGGCTGTACAAACAATTGGCCTCCGCACCATCACGGGCAACCCCACGTTTGTCAGGAATGAAATTCTACGCGGCTCCGCAGGATTAAAAACCATCAGAGAAACCATTACCAGTCAGGCTTCTGCGATGTTTCACAAGAACTCCTACTCTAAGTACCCACATATAAGAAACCTCGGTCACAAACCTGGTGAAACACGTCGTAAAATCCCAAAAAATCGTCCGTTAAAATGGGCAACCACTAATTAATACCCATACATCACTCAAAAAAAAAAAAAAAAAAAAAAAAAATTTTCAACCCACTGGTATAGGCTAAACGCCTGGCACAGTAAATATGCCCTAGGGCAGCCACACAAGCAAAGCAAAGCAAGCAAAGCTGTTCTGCTCAAAGTTAAATGTGCGCAAATGAGTTGTACCTTTATAATTTAAACCCAAAATATGTGTGCGCAAACGAGTTGTGATTTTGTGCGCAAACGTGTCGTAAAAAAGGTAAATGTGCGCAAACGAGTCGCACCCCGTTAAACGTCATAATTGAATATTATATAATTTCATTGATAGTGACCGATAGGTTATATTATTATCTTAAAATTAAATATACTTTTACAGTTCAACGACTGAAATTGAAATGATCTAATTTAAAGTTCTTTATAAATTATGACATAAAGGTTATCATTATACTTAAGAATATCATGGAATATAACGTCGTTTTAAATTATTTCAATATATTTTTCATCGTATAATGCTGGATATTTGACCTTGTATTATAAAGAAAATATGTAAAGTATGTAATTTAAAAATATGTAAATATGTAAAAATATGTTAACGAAAATATGTAATTACGAACATTTGAAATTCGTAGATAAACAAACAAACAAACAAACAAAAAATAAATAAAAAATAAAATATTATATGTATACAAAGTATAGGTACCACAATAAATTCGAACTCGTGTCGATTTAAAACGTGTTACGTCGAATTGTCACGTCTACGTATAATTTAAATTTTACACAAAGAGTAAAGGATGTATATATTATATGTATACTAATTATATGTACATTATACATAGGTTCAACCGTTAATTACTAATTGTACGGATTGCATTATTCGGACGTGTACACTATGTTTACGATGTATAGGTATACTGCTATAAACATGGTAACGTGCGAATATAGTAAGTTCAATTTCGTTGTATAATATATAACTATGTACGACAGAGAGTTATAAGAGTTAGGGTATCTTCAATATCTACATCCCATTATTATGGTATTGTGAATATTATATAATTGACAGTGTCTAGGTTTGGGAAGTAATCAGTTATATATACCAACGTTATGCAATTTATAAACATTTGTGATCATTTTTGGTTAGTTCATTTTTAAGAAGAGATTATGGAACCAACGTTGATTTAAACACCGAGCTGGGTTATAAAATCTAATCTGATAGTGTAATTGTTGTGAGATTTTAAATTAATATATGTTAAGGTGGGATAGCAACTTTATATGGAAATGTATACAGTTTTATATTTTATATACGTTATTTTAAATCCAGATAATGTGCATTTAACACTTTGAGAAGCTAAGTGTAGTTTAGTATTGTATAATGTATAGTACCTATATATTAACATAACCATTGTAACCTTATGAATAAACCTATTTCCGATTATTATAATAATAAACCCATACAATTGATACCGTGTGGCAGGTTATGTTATCGATCGTCTCTTGTAGAAATGAATATTACTCAGTCGTAGGTATCACATCGTATCCTTTATTTATATATAAATATATTTATTACTGATAAGGGGCGAGTGAGGTTAACGGGTGTATCAGCCAAGATTACGCAAGCTGGATGACGCGTCGAGACCTCGTATTCGACCGTCGATATTATTCTTTCGATCATACAACATATAATAAAATATATATAGTGATCAGGGTTAAAATGGGGGACGGAAGTTAACTTAAGCAAGCGGTTACTACTCGGTGGAAAGGAGCTTGGAATTGCGGTACTTAAACAAATGGCCTTGGTTAAAGCGGGGTCGGCGGCGGCGGCGGCAGTCTTGTATCGTGCTGCAAGATTTCCGGTCAGGCTAATCCTCTGGTATCGTATTACGTAGGCAGCTGGAGATCACCGCGAAGATATATTCCGGTTTTCCTGGGATTCATGTGGCGTCGGGGAGGTTGTTGCTGTTCCGAATATGTGTGTTGTTGATAAATCAGTGACCATATATGGACTTATATCGTGGATCTTATCAAGATTCGTTCAGATAGACTGAGCGATTGGTGTGGATGATCGTCGAGTCTCGGCTTCGTAAAGATGGGTAGATCGGGAGCAGTGGTCGAGGATTATACTATACCATGTTCGCTTCGTTGTCCCGAGTGGTCAGCGTCGTCGGGTTCGTGATGCCGGCTCGATGGTCGCCGTTCCACATCAACTATGACCGGCTGATTATCTGGTCTCTTCGAATCAGGCGTTCGACGCTGGTCTGTTCGGCGATGTGAGTTGAATCGCCGTCTTCGTCCGGTTTACACTGCAAACTGCATAGTCAGCATCCGTCGGTGTTGGTCTTCTGGTCTCCAAGCTAAGTGTTTGAAGTTCTTGTGAAAAGTACTTGTTGACGATTAGAGATGAAATTGATGACTGACTGAGTTTGCTTGCTTTGCTTTGTTTGGTAGCCGGAGGCTATGTTTTTAGGTGTCAGGCAGTTTGCCTTTTACTTTTGTCTGAGTTACTATGGTGCGTTTATGTAACTTCAAGCCGTCGAGGACGGCGTAACTTGATTTGTGGGGAGGGTAATATACCAGCTAGTTCTTATGTTTTTAAAAATGATTGGCCGTTTCGATGAAGGAATACCTTGGTAGCTTTCTCCACTTCATTGCGAATAGAGACAATGGGTGGACTTAGAGTTCCATTGTTTCTTGTAAGGAAGTGGGCACCAGTGATGTTACGTACTGCCAAGATATTTCTCCAATATGACTCCCTTATGAGTGGGCCCCAAGCTGTAACAGAATATAGAAGAATCGGTCTAATGTAAATTGTGTATATGGAGAGTCTGGTTCTCATCAGTATGTGATCCATACCTAATTATTATAATTTTACACAAAAAAATATTTCCTATCGATTCACATTAGCTGGGCTTCAACCAACCATAACGGATTACCAGTAGTTTTTTATTTTTCATATTCATATCTAGCGACATAATTTATTATAATGAAAACATTTTATGTAAATAATATAATAGCTATTAGTTACTAAATAAATGTAATAAATAATAAACATGTATTGTCGTTTAATAAGATTAATATTTTCATTTATTAAGAATTGACATCAAACAGATAAACATGAGTGTATTTTTGTTCAAACAAAGAATGTAAATATTTACTATTTTAGATTCTGAGCGGAGTGATGAATGTATTGATTTTGCAACGATGTGTGTTTTTTTTTTTTTAATTTAATTTTAATTTTTATATCTGTCATCACCTTTTAGGACAGTAAAAATTCTTAGATTTCGATCAACGGTATCTTTTCTGATAGGAAAGTGAATCTAGATGATACTTTTGGGGGTAAAATTTCCCAGTAATTTTCAAAATCGCCTAGAAAAACCAAATAAAATTAAGGCAACTGGAATATTCACTCAAAAGTGTTATTATAAGTTAATTTGCATATATTTATTTTTTTATGATCTAGTATCATATAATAATATACAATATTATATAAATGTGATGAATTAAAAAATTATATATAATTACTGTTGATATTTAGCTAAATTGGTTTACATAAACACAAATAATTTTTTTATTATTTCAAAATACCTAGCATGATTTATTTATATCTAGAGTGACAATTTGTACATATTTAGTACTGCTCAGTGTGATAAATGAAACACATTGAAAAATTATACTAACCATTTAATAACAATCCAAAAACAAAATTTAATAAATGTAACGGAGTACTACAGTCCTTTTCAGGACCACTAACAACCAATAAGCACATTCAACAAATATAAGACGCAGTTACAAATAGCAGGTTTTACACAATAAAGTTTCATTGGTTTGACAGCACCAAGCTAATGACAACAATCAGGAAAGGTGCGATTTTAATAGAAAAACAGAATAATTAGAAAAATTCAAGTTTATGAATACCTCAAAAATATTCAAAAATTTTTGAAAATTTTATAGTGTATAGAATATGGTCGTAAAATGTAATCATTATCTAAACAACCTAAGTATATGTTTATTTATTTTTAAGTTATTACAAAAAAATAAAATTTATTTATTTTTAAAAACTGGTTTTTAGTAAAAATTCCCGTTTTCACCAATTTTTTTGTTTTTTGTTTGTGTTTTGTGAAACACTTTGAATCTCTAATATTGACACAAATATATTCAATTTTCTTCCAGATTCCTCCCTGAGAGATGAAAATCAATCATTTTTTCGACTACTTGTTATTACCATATACACACATAAAATACATCATTATTTAATCGATACAATCATAATTTCGCCTAGAATTTTAAATATGGAAAAACTGGAAATTTTACAAGTAACTAGATTTTGAGAAACATCGATTTCCTTATTTTTTGTTGCATTTACGAAAATGCATACCTACACATAGTGTATAAATACTTTATTAGGTGTTTATTGTAGATACTTGAGATACCGAATATTGCGGTTGTTTTCATGTATACCCATACAAGTCACAATTTTCTGGTAGGCCTCTTCACCCTTGTGTATAAATTATTAAAGACTTTTTTAAATACAAAAATAAGTTTTTTAAGATCCCCTAACTTTATTCCTAAAACCAAGCAGTAATATAATAATATCGTGTAGAGAAATGAAGCATTAATCTTGAAAACAGAACAGTTGAAAATCACTAATTATCACTCAATGCTGATACAATTATTGTGAATTTAGGTACTAAAATCGCACCCACAATGGATTGTTAGTGGGGAAAGGTAAATCTCCACAGTACCTTTTAACTTGTAAAAGCATTCATTTTGAAATTACTATCATTAAATAACACTAATTTATCAGTTAATAAAGGTATTGTAGTAACTAGTAGAATTTTGGTACTAGATTTTCATACTAACTTCAACCACCTGAATTAGTTTTCAACTACTATGTAGATTGTAGGTATATTATTATGAGTTATGACTATCATTTAAGTATATATAGATTACATTAATTCATTTGGTTGGATTACGTTGAATTTTAGGTTTTTTTCGTATCGGAAGTTAAAATCAGTTTTATACATTGAAATATATATGTTATATATAGGTACCATGGAATTCATACTTGGTATAATTTTTATAATTGTTTTGCAAATTAAAATTTGTAGAATATTTTATAGGTAGGTTTATTTATTAATTATATCAAGTTAATAGATACATTTTTTATAAATTATTTACCTACCAAATTTCTTATGGCATTTTCAAATTTTATAATAATTTTGAATATGCCTTTTTTATATGTTATACTAGTGACTAAAGCAAACCTTTTCATAATAAATACAATAACAATTTAATAATAATTCAATATATTTATTTTATGTTGTTGCCTGCAATTGGTTTATGTTTAATAAGTTATATTCATTATGTAGAGTACATCCGTGTTAAACCAGTTTTTTTTATGTTAATCTGAGTAAGGTAATTAATCGTTGTATTTTGTATAAATTAATTTATTATGCACCTCCTCAGACTGGTATCCTATATGAGTATACAGATTACACACGTGCACAATAAACCCTCCATATATAGTGTTTAGGCAATCAAAAACTATTAAAAGCTTTAAATGTACAGATAATCCTCATAATTTTCTTAATAGTTTAATTCCAAAATAAATATCTCACTTTAAAAACTGATCAAATTATTAGAAGTTATTTCAGAAATATTGAGAGTTCATTAGCTTAATACATTTACAATTACAGTTTTAATAAAATTATAAAATGTGTGGATATTTATTGTTTTGTTTTGTTTTTTTTTTTTTTTGACGTATAATTTTATAACCTCATTTAATTTAAAAATTTTTATTCTAGAAATAAACACAGCGGGTTTTGTCATAATTAATTTCCAGAAAGTTAATATTAAATAATTTATTAACATCATCCATAATATTTTGACCTTCTTTGGATATACATTTTGGTTTTATAGTTCAGATATTGGGATTTGTATGGTCTAAAACAAAAATAAATCTAGACATCTTATTGATATTTAACAAATCATTAATATAATATACTATACAAAGCAACTTTGCCGAAATACTTCTTTTAAGATTATTATCCACATAATCACACCATATATGACATATTTTTCGAATTTATTCAATAAAATATTATGCAAGAATCATACATCATGCAGTAAAAAGCTTTTAAGGGGAAAGAAAAATTCAAAGAACAATAGTGTTTGAAAATTTCATGAAATTTAAAAAAATGAAATATTTCGTGAAATATTTCATGAAATATTTCAAAATATGTGAAATATTTCAGTATTTTAATATATTTTGTTTTATTTTTAAATAATTTTTATATTTACATATAATTGTCATAAATTACCTTCATCACTATATGGTACCTGTATGTATACCTAACCTTTGGTATTATACATTTAAATTGGTATTCAAAATGTTTAAATATTTTAATGTTTAAATGATACAAGTAGGTATACAATATTACAATATTATACATGTATATTGTATACTTACTGAATTCTGACATTAGAATTTAGAACACTGAACATTGTATTAAAAAAATAAATAAATTGTGTTTTTATTTGTGTTAAAAAAAATTTCAATGTTTCACGTTTTTGTGAAATATTTCACAACTTAGTGAAATATTTCAAAATGAAATATTTCATTTGAAATATTTCATGAAATATTTCTCGTACTTCAAACACTAAAGAACAATATTACTTTTAACCAGTTTTTCATTATATCAACTAACTATTTTCATTTATTTATGGTACCTATTGTAGAAGTACTCTAGTTATTTGTAAAAGTAATTGTTCCTCAGAAAAAATACACACACATTGATGAATTTTTGTTGAAAGAAATGTTTAATAAAACTCACAATGATGAATTTTTATACACATTTCTAAAACTTTTGATTGAGTAATGGTTATCGTCATATAACAATAATTTAAACATACAACAATTATTGTCACTTCATTTAAAAAATAAGTGAACACTTGAGTATTGATCAGTGATCACTATTGAAACTTACAATAAACAAAAAACAAAAAGATTTTTGTTATTTTTTCATTATTCAAAAGATATTAAGTAATCAAAGAAACTTGGTAAATTATTCAACTTACTTCATTTATGTATAAACTAAAAGAAAATTGGTTGAGTGGATCTCACTCTGCTGCACAGTAGGTTACAAGTGGTTCACATTTATGGATATAGTGTTAAATTTTAATTCAATGATATTACATCATTGTACAGGAAAAATGATTAAGAGCGAAGACGGTCTGTCAGCCTTTATTATTACCAAGTAGGTATATTTTATGATATTATTGTGATTAAAGTAATGTTCATTTTAGTATTAGACATTAGTATTTACTACAGAATGTTAAATTCATTTTTGACAAAAAAAATTACATTTTAAAATGAGATCGTGTTGTGTATAAAATATTATAATATTCCCTAAAAGTATCATATACACAAAAATAATATTTCTAAATTTAAACAAAATAATCCAAATTATCGAGATGTTGATACATTTTGTCCACGTTTGAACTTTAAAGTTTAAATACTTATAAAAAAAACATGCCCATGGATCTTTAATATTTACTAATGGCTATTATAACAACTTATAAGAAACCTTGTACATAGTTTTCAAGCTTTTTAACACAACAAAAACAATTTTATTGACATTTATAGAATAAAAAAATAAAAAAATATATAAAATTTCAAATGTCTATAAATATCTTAAAATGAGTCAAAATATTTTTAAAATGATATCTTGTATAGAAAATGATAAAATAATTTTTGATAAAAATGTTATGTACCTACGGTTATTAGTTTTTGAATAATGACATAATTAGAAAATCGTTGACTGAGAATATTTTGTTAATGCTTCAGAAGTTCGTAAAAAATTAATTGAACTTTCCGGTAAACTTTTATTTTTGTTGAATGTAAAAAAGCTTAGGGGAAATCCTATAATACATTTTCAAAGTTTAGATATAAATAAATTTTTTTTTATGAATTTCTAACCAGAAGTAATTTGACAATTTTCGTGGTTTACTGAATTTTGTCAAAATTTTAACTTTAGACGCTCATATTAAATTATTGTATATTTACTATCAACATTTTTTTTTGATTTTTACTTACCACAATTCATTAGGAACATTGTATTTCATATTCAAGTTGTTGAACGACCTAAAATGTTGTATCTAAAATTAATACAGATTAATTATTTTAACATCTATTATATTATTACCTATTTAGAGCGAAAAAAATCTTAAAAAGCATTTTCGTTATATTAAACTAAAATTAATTATTAACAATTAACATAAAATGAATAAGTTATTAGCTATATTATTACATCTATGCATAACAATATAAACATAACTACATAAATCCATAAGCATAAGTCATAAACATAACTCATACCTAATATAATAAAACATTTAGTGTTTTATATTAATTATAAATATAGTCTTTACCTATTTGTTACTTAAGAGGACGCCACACGGGCAAACGAAACCGAGCAATGACTCAGTAATTATTTGATTATTACTCAAAATCATGATATTATATTTGTAAAATTACAGTGGTGTTATTAGTTATTTATTTTAACTATTAGTATATGTAAGTAATCAATGCTAAAAGCCTAAAATGCATTTATACAAATTACAAATAATAACTCCAAAAAGTATAACAAATAATTGAGATACAATTGATGAATGACTACTGACAATGTTATACCCATTAACCATAGATAATAAAATAATGGATATATATTATAAAAGACCTTATCAGGAGACAGTTTTAAAGCAATGAGAATATACCTCATGATAGAAAGTGAAATAGATAACAATATACTATTGGTTTTCCACAAAAAAAGAGCACCATTTAGTTTGATATAGCAATAAAAATAAAATATATTTCTTAATACCGTTGAAATATTTATGGAATAGTGAATATTCAAATTCAGAACACTATTAAAATAACATAAAAATACACTACAACTATTATTTATATTTTTGTATAAAAAATATATATACGATACATTATACATGTATAATACTTGACGTTGTTTCACCTATGTAATTAAGTAATATTTTACGGTAATAAAATTGTGTATTGTAAACCTTGATTATATAATGTATTTTGGCCGTCGTTTAATATATTTCGGAAGTCATTGATGATGGTACGCTTGTCATATTCGATCACATTGTTATGCATAACGTTGGATGGATAACGTGCATCACGAATCCGTCTAGTGTTGTAAAGTTTGCCCTAAAGCGTTGCAATGGATATTGACGCGTCCGCAAAACTTGTGCACAACTACACATTCATAAGACGACAGGAGTGGCAGCGCTAAACTTCGTAATATGTATTAAACGTATTATATAGATAAATATTATTTGTATATATTTTAATTAACCCCGAGGGAGATGAGGTTCAGGCACTCCTCCGTATAATAAAGTAACCATATGTACACCGATAACCTAATACGAGGTTATATTACAGTTATGTTCCATAAAGTCCATCATATTATTATAACATAAGGTTGTAAATACATTTTTTTTATATATTTTAACTAACTCTTATAGAGAGGAGGTGGTAGACCTCAATATATGGTAGCTATATATACCCCGATAATCTCATACGAAGATTATTATAGTTATGTGTTATGAATTCTGTAATATTATAATATATAACTACCTATAATATACGATTGAGATTAATTTAAAATATTATAACTTAATTTATTTTGCATGTAATCAATGTCTGCGTCTGGTGTTAAATGTTGTCAACTAGGACTATTCTATTTAGAATAAGAAAAATAGAGGGTAGCCGACTTGTGCGCACTGGGGTGGCTTCTTTCTGAGTTTCGAACAAGGTGGTTGACTTGGTGGAAGAAGCATCTGACGGAGGAATCTGAGTAGATTCGGGGTCATTATATAATATTTTCATTATTTAGTAAATTATTCAGCCTATTAGCCTAGCCCAAGAAACATCACGAGGAGGTTGGCTGATAAATTTCTCAAAAATGTTGTTCTTTTAAGTTTTTTCATATTTTGAAAATCATTCAATTTTTTGTTAAAAAAATATAAGTAAAACAATTTAGTAGGTAAAAAATTATTATTAAAATAATTTAGTAATTTGGTAAAAATGTATAACACATTGTTTTTAAAAATTTGTACCTGGTAATGCGATTACCAGTATACAGTGACATATAATGACCCGGAAATCAACTCGTACATACAGTAGGTCTCGGGAATCAACTCACCTACTGCGGATTAATATGACTATGAATGTTCGTATACCAACAAACGACTATTTTTAGATGTCTCAAATCACCCGACTCCGCAGACCCGTCAACCACGTAACATTGCCTAAAAACAAACGTTTCACAAAATATAGTTTGTTCCGAATATTTGAATGTATATTTTTTTTTTAAGTAATAGTATCCATCACATTAGGGCTTTTAAAGTTAAAAGTCTTATACCAAGATAGTGGAAAATACTATACCGTTTGTATAATAAACTATTTTATTTGGTTAGTTTGCTTATGGGGGACGGAGTGACCGAGGAGTTGGTTGAACATGCACAGTCTCCGGTTCGAATCCCGGCCACGGGTGGCATCGCTGTTTGAGCAGCCTACTGTTTAGAATTCGTTGAAATTGTAAAATTTGTAAAAATTGTTTATTACTACGCGTGGTTGATACGTGGTTGAACCCTAACCTCTCTTCAGATACGTCTGGGGTTTTACAATTAAATTAAATATATTTGTTTTTATTTTAATTATTTTATTTTTATGTCAAATATAAAAAAGGAATATATTTAATTTTCATATTAAAAACTATTGTAGTAACTACAGCAGAAACGTACTTGAATGCAAATGTTTTATATAGAAATACATTATTCAAATTACTATATTGCATACCTTTTTAATAATTTGTTACGGAGCAAACATACCACAACAACGAAAACGGTCTTTATCAAGACCAACAAACATAATTAGACAAAAAAGAACGGTTTGACAAACGAAAACCACACCGAACAAAGGTAAACAACAAGACAACGGTGTGCTTTTCATCTGTCATAACGAAGAACACGGGCCAATGAGCGATGGGCTAGATTGTCGAAGAGGGTATAAATACCGGACATTTTCGACAATCTAGTCAGTCTATTCATTACCTTCAAACCGTCAACAAGTACCTGATCAACAGAAACAAGACGAACAGAAGGACCAGACCAGACCGCAAACCGACTACGCATCCACGGCCGCAGACCGCCGCATGCCAGCAGCGCCACCGCTCCACGGTGAATAGTCGCATTACCCGACTACGCATCGACGACGCGCCGCTCCACGGCCGCAGACCGCCGCATTCCAGTTGCGCCACCGCTCCACGGTGAACAGTCTCACGGACCGACTACACGTCGACGGCACGCCGCTCCACGGCGAAGAGTCATACCGGCCGACGGCATATCGACGACGCGCCGCTCCACGGCCACAGACCGCCGCATTCCAGTTGCGCCACCGCTCCACGGTGAACAGTCTCACGGACCGACTACACATCGACGGCACGCCGTTCCACGGCGAAGAGTCATACCGGCCGACGGCATATCGACGACGCACCGCGCTACGGCAGTATACATCAACCAATCGCCGAGCACCAACCACGTTACCGTTCCACGACGCGGACCAGCATCGATCGGCACCGCAACAACGACGATACGACACGCCGTTCCACAGACTCCGACGTCACACTACTAAACGGCCCTTTTCAGGGCCACCACTCACAATACCTCGACACTTACTCAAGTTGTTCGACCCGAGTTTGGTTCGCTGTCGGAGTACCGCTTAATCAAGCTTGTACCGACGGCGGCCAACTCCCTGGCCCGTTCAATTTTGTACATAAACAATCAATATTATTCATCACTTTGTAATATAGGATCCGGCACTTGCCCGATCATAAACCAAGCGCCCCCGATTGTGTCGACCCACTTATCAAGTCTGGTCGACACAAATCGACGCTTTACGCTATCCCTATTATAATTAAAATATATTTCACATAGCAATAGAGATCACTGATTACCAATAAATCCAGCGTTCTTTATTTCAAGACGCGGATCGCCCAACCGGGTGCTCCGTTTCAACTGGCGCCCAACTAGTGGCTCTCCGACGACACAAGAGACCCATCAAACAATAAAATGAAATCATTACCAGTTAAGAAGAAACGTCCACCGGACAAGTTAATGTTTAATTATATTAAAAGCAAATGATCTAATAAACAATGAAGACTTCGATACCGCAAAATACAGACCACATAATAAATAAAGACAAACATTCATACATCACTCAATGGATCACGGAAGTAAATGCCGCGAGAAAAAAACAGGATACTGATTGGAACCAACCGGTTGACTGGAGAATGGTAACAACCACAACATTACACCAATATATCCCATTCGAAAAACAAAACATCAACATCGCTCAAGCACTGGATTACGTGAAGAATCAACTGGCACAATATGAGCGTCCAATGAAAAAACACAAAACAGGAAAAGAGCCAACACTGATATGCCACATGAGCAATAATCAACTACGAACAGCTATTTACAAAGCAGCCCAGAAACGAACATGTTTGTTCCGAACGGTTGAAAATTTGTGCTAGATGATTCCCACCCCGGCACAAATCTGGGGGGGGTTCTGTTACGGAGCAAACATACCACAACAACGAAAACGGTCTTTATCAAGACCAACAAACATAATTAGACAAAAAAGAACGGTTTGACAAACGAAAACCACACCGAACAAAGGTAAACAACAAGACAACGGTGTGCTTTTCATCTGTCATAACGAAGAACACGGGCCAATGAGCGATGGGCTAGATTGTCGAAGAGGGTATAAATACCGGACATTTTCGACAATCTAGTCAGTCTATTCATTACCTTCAAACCGTCAACAAGTACCTGATCAACAGAAACAAGACGAACAGAAGGACCAGACCAGACCGCAAACCGACTACGCATCCACGGCCGCAGACCGCCGCATGCCAGCAGCGCCACCGCTCCACGGTGAATAGTCGCATTACCCGACTACGCATCGACGACGCGCCGCTCCACGGCCGCAGACCGCCGCATTCCAGTTGCGCCACCGCTCCACGGTGAACAGTCTCACGGACCGACTACACGTCGACGGCACGCCGCTCCACGGCGAAGAGTCATACCGGCCGACGGCATATCGACGACGCGCCGCTCCACGGCCACAGACCGCCGCATTCCAGTTGCGCCACCGCTCCACGGTGAACAGTCTCACGGACCGACTACACATCGACGGCACGCCGTTCCACGGCGAAGAGTCATACCGGCCGACGGCATATCGACGACGCACCGCGCTACGGCAGTATACATCAACCAATCGCCGAGCACCAACCACGTTACCGTTCCACGACGCGGACCAGCATCGATCGGCACCGCAACAACGACGATACGACACGCCGTTCCACAGACTCCGACGTCACACTACTAAACGGCCCTTTTCAGGGCCACCACTCCCAATACCTCGACACTTACTCAAGTTGTTCGACCCGAGTTTGGTTCGCTGTCGGAGTACCGCTTAATCAAGCTTGTACCGACGGCGGCCAACTCCCTGGCCCGTTCAATTTTGTACATAAACAATCAATATTATTCATCACTTTGTAATATAGGATCCGGCACTTGCCCGATCATAAACCAAGCGCCCCCGATTGTGTCGACCCACTTATCAAGTCTGGTCGACACAAATCGACGCTTTACGCTATCCCTATTATAATTAAAATATATTTCACATAGCAATAGAGATCACTGATTACCAATAAATCCAGCGTTCTTTATTTCAAGACGCGGATCGCCCAACCGGGTGCTCCGTTTCAAATTAATGCTTTAAAAGTTAATTCTTGAATATATATTATTATTGAATCAATAATATATTAATTATTTATTTGATAATTAATGTAATCAAGAAAGATGAAAGATATTATTTTATTTATATGAATATTATCAATGCAGCTAAATACTTCATAAATGATTATACCATAATATACAGTTTTCAGTAGAGAAAACTATATCATTTTCATAGTAATTTTATAACAATGAAGATACATAATATTATTATGTTAATGATCTAAGCCGTTGTTATTATTATCTTTAAGACTACAACCTATAACATTTATAGTATTATTTTTTAATCAAAAATATAGAATATCAAATTTTATATGTTATATTTATTGGTAATAATATGCATACAGCATATTATATTGTTATTTATACAATATGCTCATAATATTAAATTTTCTTAATTGGGCTATAGTATATCAATATTTGCATTTGCTAAATATAATTAATAAACAGTAGGTAATACTTTTTTTTTTTTAATTTTTAGTTTTAAATGAACTACGGAGTATACAGTTTATATAAAATATCTAATATTGTAATAGTCGCAATTGGCAATAGCTTGTTTTGCGATTCACTGATCGAAATCTGAATTTTGTGCATGATTAATTAGTTGTGAATTAATCATTTTTTCATAGCTGGGTATATTATAGCTGTGGGATTGTGTGGTCATGATTTCCAACATTAGACTTGTCAACTATTTTGTGGATTGGTGTTACGATCAAAATATAATACTTCTGGTACATTAGATTTTACGATAGCTAAATTTGAAATATACATATCCCAATGGTTTAATTAAAAACCTATTTTTAATTATTTCATATTGTATACTATAATTGCATTTAAGCTACTTGAAATATCATATATTAAGGAATTGATGGTTTTTATGATTAATTCATTATTAATTAACGAAATTTTTTATCAAAGAATATGTTAAAGGTATTTTAATTTTGTTGTTTAGAATCTAGTCTCTATAATATACTGTTATACTACACATAATTTATATTACACGTGTATACGTCATGTTTGTGCTGAATTAGTAAAGTAATCATAGAAGTTAATGAATATTTCTTTTGATTTATCTCAAGTATTTAGTGTTTCACTAAAAGTATTTAGTTTGAATAGGGAAATTAGTTTTAAAACGATTATAATATTTTGTGTTTAATAATTATTTTATAATTTAGTTTAGAATCATTTCCTGCTCTATCCAATCAGATTTAAAATATAACTTAACTTTATAAAGAGTTGTATCAGTTCATCATAACGGATGTTTCATTAGTGGTAAGTGTAATTTATCTCTATGACAAACTGATACAAATTTTGAAGTTGTTGCCCATTTACTTATTTAAATGTCGATTTATTTATTGGTGAATGTTATTCAAATTTACATTGGTATAATTTTTTATTAGTGATCAATAAATCAAAAGTTTTTAATTCAAATAACAATTTTATGCAATAAAGTTGTTTTATCATATTATTTGGATGGATAGATTGTGCTCACTGAATATTAGTTACCTAGTTACTAATATAGTAATATATACCTAGTGGTTGAAAATAAGGATAGTCTATTTTATGTTATTCGTACTAGGTATACCTAATATTGGTACTAGATATAATGATTTTTTTATTTTTTTTATTTTGGTACTCAAAGTTGATTATATTTGTTAACTAATATAATTATTGTGATAAGTAAAAATAGCTAGAAGCACAAAGTCAGATGCGAATTTTCAATATAAATTGATATCCAACATCAATTTGGCTCCAAAATTAGTGATTAGAGATGCTCGATAGTGGTGACGAATTTACAAAAAATTGTCTGACTCATAATTTTGTTTTAGATTTTTACAACAAATCAATTAGTTATATCTGCATCCATTAAAATTAGAGGAATTGGATATTTCATTTAAAAAAATTTATTTATTTTCATATTTTATTCTGTTTCAATAATACATACACGTACTACCGGTTTTTATCATAAATTATGCTTAATTTGTTTATGGCATGGTATCAACACATTGTACCGATATAACCGCTAAATTATTGTTTATCATCTATGGAGTTACTAAGATGTTTTTCATACTAAATACAATATTTAAAGTGCATGGTACGTAAATGAGTCACGTTGTAAAAATTACAAGCTTGCATTGCTGAGAGTACTAAGTAAACCGGAAACGATAAATTCAATCCAAGTGAAAATGGAATTGTCTTGTTTTCGGTCTTCGGTTGAAAAATAACAAGAAAATAAAAATAAATAATAAAAAAAGGTCCCACACAAATATAAATAACACAATAAACCAAAAAAGGGGGACTACCTTTTCCATTAAACCATTGGTCGTATATACATATATTGCGCTTAAAGCGATCCAAATCGTATCATCCATCAGCAATGAGATCACGCGCATGGCTTCGTTCTTCTGCGTACCTATAGATATTTACCCAAACAATATTTACGACTAAGTTTTGAGAGTGGAAAATTTACATTTTCTCATAGTCGCGTAAGGTATACATTTCTAATAATATTATATTATCTTATAACGTATTACACGTGCCTGCATAAAAATTATACGATGTACGTGGTCGTGGCTCTTGTCTAATCCCTCCCTCCTAAAACACAATAATATTGCCAAAACGTTCATACAATATTGTACACTATTTAATAATATTATAGGTAATAATATTGTTTCAACATAATACACGTAAATGTTTATCTGAATATTTTTGTCAGTGCTATCCAAACGAAAACAATAAACATATCATAGTTTATTATTTTAATGTGCATATACTATTTTTTTTTTAATTTAAAATTAAGTATGTGTAATCCATGTATTAAATAATGGATAATATTATCATGCTGGTACTCAAAAAATTATTTATCACTGTATTGCAATTACAACATACATTATTGCACTTTTTCATTTAAAAAGTGCACAGTAGTATATAATATTAAAATATATAGGTAACTCGATTTTTATAATTGTGGCCAATCCAAATGATTTCTAACATATGATATATCGGTAAAATAATATTCAATTTTCGATAAAAATAAAAATTAATAGGTTCATAAAACGTTATTTGACAAATAATGTATGAAATAATAAATATTTTTTAACAAATTGTAAAATAGTTATATGCATTTATATTATGTTTTTAATTGTATTCGTTCATATTCCATTTGTTGAATTATCAGGAATTTTCAATTTTACAATATTCCCTCTAATACAGCAGGTACTCATCATAATATTTTATTAAATAAATTGTATGCTTTAAAATATGTACCTGCAATCGAATATACGTTGTGTATACGGTATATAGGATATTTTAATATATTTATGATGAATCCTATCCTCGTCATCTATAAAGTATGAGGAGTTTAAAAAATTACAACATAAATTTAATGTTTTTAAAGTTGGAAAATATATTTAGGTACTACGAATTTTATTAAAAAATAAAATAAATAGTTAGTAACACAAGACCATCAAGCTAATAAATATTTTTCCAGTTTAACAATTTGTTAGATTTGAAAATTGTTAATAACTTATGACGAGATAAAGACTTGTACATTTTTTATTTTTAATAACGGAATTTTGAACGTTTTAGAGCGTTAGTTTTTTTTTTATAATTTTATCAAACATCTAGTAAACAAACTTAGTAATTAAAAAAAAATAAATATTTTTTTTATTTTGATGATCATTTTTTTTAAGATATCATAAATACTTCATAATTAAATTATATGAACCACAACTTACATGCAATGGTATTGTTAAGATTTGTTAAAATACAATTAATATAAAAATAATTTTATATTATTGCAGATATAATGTACAAATATGTAGGTGCGCATATTATAATATGTCCATCTGATAGTCCATCTATATGATATTTAGATTATAATACGTGATTAACTCATGTCAGGTATTGTGGTATCGAAATAAAAGGATTTAGTTAATTAATATTTAATTGCATATCTATTTTATATTAATCCACCATATACATAACAATATTAATAAAATAAATTGAAATTTATAGTAAATAGTTAAACTTTTAAAAAATTCCAAAAACAATTATTAACGTAGTTGTTCCTACTATTATTTAAAATTGTGCAAGTAGCGTTGGGGTCGTTAACATTATTTTGAAGCTGATATTTGACTGTTCGTTTTATTTGAGACTAGTTTTATGAAAAAAAATTGAAAACGTGACGGAAATTTTTTTGTATACATAAAATAGAAAATTTCTCTCTAATAATTTATACGCTGTATAATATTTTTTCCATTCACGGACATATATCACGAAATATTTACGGTCTTAAACTGTATTTCGATTGCGGTTACCACTGTTGTGAGTGTGTGTAATAATGTAGGGTTTGATTGCACTCATATAACGTACCAATATATTTAGAAAGGATCGATAGAAATATACAAAACTGTTGTATTCACATTTCTCAATAATAATTAAAAAACATATATAAAAATAAAATACTGGTTGAATCATGAATCATTTTTTTTTTTTTTAGTAATATATTATTGTTACGTGTCGTGCAATTTGTGCTCAGTGACAATAAAAGCAATTAATGTCCTACATAAAGAAATCAATTTTACAATTGTTATACAATTTACTTATTGAAAATAATATTTTTTTGGTTACTTTATATTCATAACATACGCAATTGGTATTCACTTTTTTTCCGCATTAATATTATAATTATAGTGACTGATTGGTTTACACACATACGTTTCATAATGTTGTATCAAAACTGTTGTAAACAGATTAGGAACATATAGTTTTATGAATATCGAAATTAAACGTTTTTTTAGACCACTATAGTATACATATAGCACAATATCATAGTACAGTTTTTTATATTTTTGAAAATACTTGTGTGGTAATAATATTAATCATGGAAAAAATTAGGATTAGGTGATACTGACATGTTGTATCTTCTACTTGTATGTGATAAGAAAAACTATAACAATAATGATACCTATGTAAAATATGGTGAAAAATATTTATTTTATTTTGTCTGTTAGGTTAAGTTAGGACTTTTTACATACATTTACTGATGATTTTTTTTGATTAAATGTTGTTTTCAGAAAAAAATTCAAGGGCGTATATTTCAGGGTTTTTATTATTATAACTCATAAATCCCGTAGCGTTCGTATATAAAATACATCATATAAGTATGTGAATTCAAAACGTTAACGCTATAGGTTATTTTAGATTATTAGTGGAGAGATGAATGTATTGATTTTACAATAACGATGTTTTTTTTTTATTTGTGTACACGATAAGTAATCGAAATAATACTTCAATTTTCAACTTCAGTATCTCTTTCTATGGAAAAGTGAATGTAGTCTGTGAATTTGGGAGATATACATTTTCAGTAATTTTCAAAAGTGCCGGAAACAACAAAAAAAAATTAAGAAAAAACGAGAATTTTTACAAAAAATCGGTTTTCAACAAAATCAACTTTGGTTTTTGATGTGAAATGACCGTTGATACATGACATTTTCATTAAATGTTTATTAGCATTTTTTTTACTTGTTTTGAGCTGTTTACGGACATTTTCAGTTACCAATAATTTTAGTTTTTTTTTTCTACACATGTCAGGAAAATTTTACCTATTCGTTTTAACTAACTTGTTTTAAAATTAAAATATAAAAAAACAGTGTGAGGTTCACTAGATAATATTCTTACTTCTAAATAAATTGTATAATAAGTCAATTCACGCTAATTTTTAAACTAACAGATCTAAACGTGCTCAGATGAGCTTACAATATTAGCTATGTTATGCGTTTGTAAGACTCTCTTACAAGCATGCGGTTGTAACTTCTTCTTAAGTGTTCGAATCGTTAGAAGAATAAAATATCTTTGTTATAATTGAGTATATAATACATAATTTAAAAATTGTTTTTTAGTAAACAATGCCCTATGCAAACAAATTGGATTATACAATTTTTCAGTAAAATTTGAAAAAATTGAAAAATATGCATTTTAAATTGTTGTTTTTAATTTCGTCATTGTGTAGTATTAGTTTCTATCTTGGTTCGCTATAAAAAAAAAAAAAATAACGAAAAATATGTAGCTCCTATAACTTCCGAGCTATACTCATAACTAACACACAAGCGCACTCGGTGTAGTATAAGTTTAGTGTAAGTATTAGTGTAGTATAAGTTTCAGGGACTGGAACCTTACTGGAAAGAACGAGTTTTCGAACAGGAACTCTTTGAATATTTTGGAAGACTAACCGAAATCTTTATTTAAATTAATTTTATACTGGAACCTTAACGGAACCGATAATTTTACTTTAAAAACTTTTTTACATAAGAGGATGTCACACCCGCATGTGTTGTCTCCGTCTTACAAATGTACAACATAACAAAAACTGTTACCGGGACAACTTTTCTCATACATATTTGTTGTAGAGCTACCAAATTTTCATAACACTTAAAAAATAAATTTACCTGTGCAACAGAGTGCACTTTTTTAATAACACTATCCAATAATATTAAATAACTTTTATTGTATTTATACTATCTAAAATATGGGAACTAATTTTCCACCCTTTATGTTCAGAAATTTTGGAGCCACTACTACAAACACAGAATGATAAAAAATGTGTCGAAAAACAGTTTTGTTGTTGTGTTATGTTGTACATTTGTAAGACAGAGACAACATAATATGCTGGTGTGATTCCTCATAAGTATAAAACTAAAAAAAATAAGGAATTTTTCATTTTTGATGTACTGAAATGAAACCGAAACTTAAATTTTTGTTTTTCTGGGAACTGAACCGGAACCAGAATTGAAATTTTAATTTTTATAGGAACCGGAACCGTAAAAATCATCAAAGTTCTAGTCCCTGGTATAGTTAGGATATAGCAGGGACCAACGGCGTCCCTGATTGTTTTCTAAAGGGAAACAAGTATAAGATATTTGATCATTTTTAAATTGTCAATTTGTGATATGTATTGTGTAGGTACATGCTGTCATGCTGAATATTAAGTTTATATGTCCAATGCCTATCCGATGGTGTTATGGTATGTCTTAAATGATTATGTTTATGATTTATATGAAATATTTAATTTAATAAAGACATTTAAAATAGTTGACACAGCCGTTATAATAAAACAAACACATTGTAGAATCAACGCCGTTCTTATTAATTCATCTTATTTGTGGGTAAAGAAAAACCTGTCCACCATATACTTATAAATGTACTTATGGCAACGTATCTCTTCCGAGTTGGTGTTCCTTATTGGCTATTCGGGTATTGTACTTTTATTTAAAGTTTATTGATCATTATTATAAAATTCTTGAAATATCACAGTAGTTGGTGAAAAAAGTCATTATATTTATGCCACATATAGATTTTCAACTTGCTTGTTAGTTTGTTATCATAGTTAATATTCAATACAAATTATAATGTCATGATTTTAATTAACCTATACAACATTTCAAATAATATGTCAGCCACAGATGACTAAAAACTAAGTATTGTTATTCAAGATTTTATGGTGTACATATCACTTTTTGAGGAATCTTGAAACAAAATAGAAGAATAGTAGGAGAAAACAATTGTGCAGGTACATCGAATTTATATGTTTAATAATAAAAATAATTTCAAAAAAATATAGCTTATTGTAAGTCAAATAATTTAACTACCTAGGAGCAAGGTGAATACGAGAAAAGATAACTTAACTAGGTAGACTAACCCGTTGTTTAAAATAATCTGTTCAAAACAATTGAATGTAATATTTATTGTTATGTATTATAATTAAACGGACTGATATTAGTTTATGAATTACATTGACCTACGCGAAAGGAATGGTTATTTATGATCTTTGAACATTTACACAATGACTTTGACGATGCTTGAATCCGGAACCTTGCACTGAGTGAAATGCTGATGGACATCCAGTGCAACATGTTTGCGGACTCCATTCAACGAGAAGACGTCCTTCCGAGCTCGTCGACTGGTTGAAGACCTTGTTGAATCAACACGTGTCCTAGGAAAAAGAAGAAGATACAGTGTAATAATATACTTTTATGAATATGGACACAATAATAACAATACTAATATAGAGTAGGTGTACCTATTATAATATTATTACAGTCGTGTATACTGCAAACGTCATATGGGTGGACTTAAACTTTTGAAGGAATGTATTATTTTATTTTGATGTGATGTCCGGTAAAATGCTTGTTTTGACATTTTTTTTTGTACTGTTGTAATTACGTGATATCATTATAATATATATTTAGTCTATTACGTATACATATTATACATTTAGTTACTTGCGAATGTATAATTTAATATTGTTATAATCGTGTGTATATTTTCGTTATTTATATTTTTTTTTCTCTGTTTGTAGCAGCGTCCGATTTGCCTGGACAATTCCCGTGGGGGATCGGAACCGGGCTTTCGAGTGATATTTTTCGATCCTATCTCCGTTGGCCTTGTCATGCTGCGTTTGTCCGTTCCGTTTTATTTTTAAAATTTTAATATTTATCACACCCACCGCGACCATATCATTTGGAGAAGCGTTTTCGTCAAAACTAAATTACAATTTTTGTATAATATCATAATATATTATTATATAAACTTTATAAGCTAATAGTGTGCTGGATAATATTATTACAATATTCTGATAACATTAGTGGACAATTTTACCACGTGGTCTATTGAGAATGTGAGGAACATGACGTGACTTGTTCAAATAGTGTAAAACTGTATATATAACTGTCAAATCATCTAAATACACTATGTATGACATACAATTATAAATTAAGTAATTTAAAGGGGATACCACTATTAGATATATATAATAGTTAATATTGGATAGGGTAAAGTATGCAGTTATTGGCACCTTAAGAATTCGTTTTTGGTAGTTATTGGCACCCAAACTGCTCCATTACAAAATCGAATAGCAAATTATCAAATAAATAATATGATAACATCAAGATTGATAATAAAATAGTATCAATATGACCATATAATCGAAAAAAAATATCTCTAAAATTCATAATCAAACATTTTATATACGAAAAACAAAAATACTTGGTGCCAATAACTACACCCCTGCCAATAACACCATGCTTTACCCTAATACGATATTCCATAATACGTTTAAATATAATATATGACACGTACAACGTTCATTATAGTATGTACCAGGAGCATATTTTAAGTTTTGACGTACATTTCAATATGTTATCAAAAATCAAAGGATTCGGTAATTATTTTTATGAATCAAATTCAACAATTATACATAATTAACTTAGATGAAGAATGAGATATAATATATATTGGCTGTATTATTAATTTTTGTATACATATTATATAGATTCATTTTATCATAGTATTATTAAATAAACTATACAATGTGGACAACTGGAACCCGTTTTCCTTTGTAACAATTGAAAAAATTCAAGAAAATACTGCCGGCTACTCTGTAGTTTGAATCACATAAAAGCTGTTATGTATATTATTATACCGCGATCGAGTAAAAATAATAATCGTACAGGGTGTACAATTATACTAAACCCCTTTTTACTTTTACAATGCAGTTATTGTAAATTAGATTTTTGAAATCTTTAAATAATATATTATGCCTACTTAAGAACATAATATTTTCGAATGACAGATATTATTATTTTTATACTATAAATTGTCCTGTGGCGATACAAATATATGTGAGTAAAACTAACAGTCACAGGTATATACCACGATGCAAATGTATTATAAAGGATTACGGAAATACATCATATTATTATTACACTTTTTATTATATATAAAAAATACACACTCGCAGAATATAATAATAATATCTTCCATTCAAAAATATATTAAACGATTTTTATCATAACAGACGCATATAATATTATGTCACTGTAGAGTGTAGACCAACGAACTTAATGCATTTTCATATTTTTTCTGATCGTTTTTATTGTATGCTTAGTAAGTAGGTACATAATACAGTTCACAACGTTTGTGATCAAATACTCAAAATGTTTAGTGCATATTTTTTTGCATTTCTTGACATTTATTGGGATATATTTTTGATTATATTAGGCACAATGTAAATATTATAATTAATAATATTATTATGATTGTCGCAATACACATAGGTACGCATTGTATACATTGTGGCACATATTATGCAATAATATATTACTATATAACTAATAATAAAATAATATTAGTATTATAGAGCTACAATGATTATAATAATATTGTAATATATACATGGTTTAACATAATAATAATACATTAAGAAGGTATTTTAGTGTTACCTTTTGTCCGTCATTATCATATCGTGAGGATGAACTTTGATGCAAGTGAGTTTCACAGTGTCAATTATTTTCATATTTATATCTCATCTAGATAAAATAAATGCACACTATCTTTTTATCTTATCTGGATATTTATCTGCTAGATTATTGTTTTATTAACTATTAATTTGATTTTTTTTTCATTTTTCTACAACTCGTCATGTTTAAAATTTAAAACAACGTACCAAATGCCACAACTCGGTTATTTTGAAATGTTGGTGTGTTTAAACCCAATGATATGAAAAAAAAATGTAAATATAAACAACCACTGAAAATTTCATATATATACGTTCATTTGTTTTAGAGTTACACCAAAAACCAAAATCGATTTTTTGGAATACCGATTTCGAGTAAAAATTCCCGTTTTCCCTTAATTTTTATGCTGTTTGTCCCAGCGCTTGTGAAAACTATTGGGAATTTTAAAATTTGACCTCCTGAATGCACCAACTAGATTCACTTTCCCATCGAACAAGATACTGTTGAAGAAAATCGAAGCTGTTTTACTGCCCCAAACCGTGATGACAGACACACAAAAAAAATAAATACATATCATTGTAAAATCAATACATTCATCGTTCCACTGAGAATCTACAATTTGAAATACTTTTGACTTTAAAAATATAATGTTAATAATATGTATTCGTTAAAGCATTTAAATAAAATACAAGTATTTTAAATTTAATATTTAATTAATTAAACTTTATTTTTAAAATATAAATGAAATACAATTGTTTTTTTATATTCTTACTATAAATTCTACATTTAATTAACATTTTAAATAGAATAATAACAGAAAATAATAAATTGGGAGTTGAGTTGCGCTATGTATAAGATCAATACAAATTAATAATTCTATTCAAAACCTACTGACCATTATCGCACATTTTTTTTATAATTTATAGACGAATAATTGATATATTTTCCCTGTACCTACTGAATATTAAAAATTTTGACAATAGTCGAGTAGGTATTATACTTTTATCTTGAAAAAATGATTTAAAAATAATGAAGGGACGACGAACGATACATTGTTTATGATCACATACTATAATAGACCATTATAATAGTACCACGTTTAAGTAATTTAACTTTATCTTTGTGAAAGCAATTTTCTTTGTGTCGAAAAATTAAATATTATGAAGCTCTACAGTATACAGCTTATCTTATAATATACGCTACAGAGCTTGATAACTTATAGGCTATATATAGTTAGCGTACGTACCTATATACATTTGGTACAAAATACCTATAAGTCATTTATCGGTACTTAATAATCATTAAGTTAATCAAGAATCTAATGTATTCATTTCTACCATGTCGTTCTTAAGTTCTTTTCAAAACATGATTATAGTTTAGGGAGCATATTATAGATTCGTGTCCTTTGTTGTACGTATAGGTACCTACCACAACACAAAACAATTTGCATTGCGTTAACATACATAATATAATTATTGTTTGTAAGCTGATTGAATCGTATTTAATGGCACACTGATATATTATTACTAGTGTTGGTTTATTATCGTTTGTTCACGCGAGTATGAAACGTCAATTCAGCAGGTCGCTCTGAGTTACACGTTTGTTATACAATAATATGTGTGGTATAATAATATAATGATATGACAATATTAATAATACTTAATTACGTATGTATGTTCCAATACTATAGGGAGAAATACAACGAACGGCTGGAGGTATACATTATACCGTTTTACCGTCACAATGAGTTATAAGCATTCAGCATTCAAAGTAGGCAGTGTTGTGCAAAGATAACTTTAAAACTATCTAGATAAAAAACAGATAATTTTACAATTTTTAGGATTTTAAGACTTTATAAATAAAATTATAATGTATACACATATTTATAATTTTTAAGTTAATAAAATTTATTATTTTATATAAAAATCAGGACCTTGCACCAGAGTGCATTTTACACCCCTAAAAACACGAGTTAACCCGAAACCCCGATAATATTGTTTTTTACAATCTGCATGTGATATATAATTTTGTATGTACTTCTTGTTGTGAGTTAGATTCTGTACTTAGTTGCTTTATAATAATAATAATAATAAATTAACAGAAACAATTTTACAATCAATCATAGGTAAATTCAATAATTATTTTATTAGAAATAAAATCCATGGAAATCATTAATTGATTCTGATTAAACTAAATCCCCAAATATTAAATTATATTAATACCTAATAAATTTATACATATTTGTATAATCTATTATTTTATTAGTACATAAAATAAATCCAAATATAGCCAATACCAATGTAAAATATAGACACGGTCTCAACAAATCTGAACAACGTATTGACAATTGATTGTCGTGACCAAAATACCAAATACTAATAAGTAACTAGTCTAGATAATGCACAACAATGAAAGTAGGTCGGAACTCGGTAAATTAATAGATGATATCTGTGCCATTTACGAATTTGAAAAGGAAGGGTGCAAGGAGTTTTCTCACTTGGCTTCAAATTAAAACGCATTAGTAATAAAATTGGTTACTAAAAATATAATACATTTAATTACCATACAATATTTTACGTTTGTATTCATTAAATTAATATTATATTTTTAGGGTCACAGGTAATATTTATATATCATAAATTGAAACAATCAAAATTATATTAGACAATGAACCTTGAGTTCCCTCAAAACTGTCTCCACTAGTGATATTTATAAATAATGGCCAACAGGTATATTTTAATAATATTTTATAAAGATTGTTGTCTTAAAAAAAAAAAAAATGATTTAGTTTTGTTTAGCACTTGTTTAGGAAAGAATACTTTCAAATTCCACATTTACTACACTACTTCTCTGTCAGTTAATATAATAATTAGATTTATAAATTGCGAACCTTCATAGAAATATTGGGGCTCATGAATCGTTAACGTTAATGGAATAGTACTCAATACTCACGTTGTGAATTTGTGATAGGTACTAAGTACAGCTGGCGATGGATTAATTTTTCTATAACACTATACCGTCGTTTGGGTATTATTATTATAATAATTTAGCTATCATGTAGCCCACTCCACTATATAGATTATACATTATACAGTATATTATTATTATTATTATAGGTACATAATACAGGTTGTATAATAGGACATTGTTAAACTCAATAACAATGTTTTCTTTTTCTTTTCAGTCCCCTTTAAGAAGTTTGATTTCACCATCATCGTTTTGCTTGTCTATCTATGTATATCCAATAATAATAATAATAATAATAATAATATGCTTTGATCGATTACTGTTGGTCCCTAAAGGGTGGCGGGTCTGAGATGGAAAAAGAGAGGGATAGAGAGAGTGAGGGAGAGAGAGTAAGAGAGTGAGTGAAAGAGAGTGAGTGGAAGAGAGAGACAGACAGACAGACAGACTGACAGACGAACGGAGAGGATCAAATGGTCGTCGTAATCGATCACCGCCCTGAGGTGTATAACACTATAATATGCCCGCGTTAAATCGGTGCCGGTCGCCGCCGAGGCGCGTTAAACGCGTTGATAAACGGTATCAATCATCGTTATAGCGGTGGACGCGCGTGCGTATATAATACACCTACTGTATAATAATATATAACCGTAAATACAGGCACGATTACCGTGGCAGTAGTACGTTTAATAATAATAATAATAATCATAACCATAACCATAAACTGTATAGAGATTGGCGCACAAAGCTATAGACTCACTTCATATGCAGATAGGGTTCCATATAAGTTGTAGTCTTGATATACACTTAAAATAACAATATTCCGATCGTTTTTTTCTTTTAACTGCGGCACGAAAATTACTTTGGCTACAGCTTTGTGAATAACTTCCACGGCATCCGTGATGTAGTATCATAATAGGTGTGTGCTACCTATATCATAACGATTAATAGTTATTATCAAACGTGGATTCGGAATGAATGATAAAAGTATTCACGCAATTGTGGCACCGTTATTTTAATGTTTTGATATTCTACGTTTTTATAAACTACGTTTTACTTTTTTCATGTCAACAATGGAAAACAATGCTGCTATTGTGAGGACAGCATTTTTGTGGTAACATTTTCGAAGACTACGAGATAATGAAAAGTGGAACGAGTTCTGAAGTTTCTAGAAGACATATTTATTTTTTGTGATTTTTTAATTTGTGATTTTGTTTAGATTGATTTCAGTATAAATATACTAGAACCCAAATTAATAAAATAAATTATAATTGTTTACATAGAATGTGAAATTATTACAATTAAATAAAGAATTACCTAACTGTTTATCGTTTATTAAAGGGAACTTTTATTATGATGTATAGCATATTATTGTTAATGATAATTTTGTGTCAAACATAAGTAATAATATTATATATATTATATTTATTTTTAAATGTTTAGCAAATAATACCCCGTATGTACTATCGATAAAGATTAATATTCGTCAGAGATAAAAGTTTCTATGTAAAATGTAAAATGTATATTTATTATATCATAGTGAAATCATTTTTACGTTTAACACCATTGTATGTAAAAAAAAAAAAAACACTATTTAATATGATAATATTTGTTTGTAACCACTTGTTTTAAATATATTGAAATATATACAGTTTTGTTAATTGTTGGTGAGTTAATCAATTTATTGCCGATAAAAGCCATTTACGGGTGTATAAGAAGGCCCCCAGCAGGGTTGTCCCCTGGTGTACTTGCGCATGTCACAAATTGACGTCGGAAAGCCATCACGCACGTGCGTACATCCTTCGTCTTCAAATTTGCATTTATAACCCGACGACGCATTTAAAATATATACATTTGTCATGATGTATTACACTGCTCACAATACGATACTTTACCGTTTCTCGTTATCACCAAACCCGGATAAGGATCCCTTTTACCCCGGAGCGGAATTCGGTTCCCCTCTCTCGTTATCTCGCCTTTTACATTTTATTTTTTATTTATATTATATACACCTACATGTAAATAATGTATACATCTATATTAAATGGCAAGATTTCGAAACGAATACGTTACGGGACGTGCCCGACTTGCTTCCCTCCCAGGAAAATCACCCCTTAACAACGATTCTTTGTCAAAACACTAAGACATATACTTTAGCACATTCCCACATATATATAGTATCAAGTACGACCTACTCAAACGGCCTTCACACTCCAATAACGGTATAACCGCGTATGTATATCACGACGGCATACATGCGGTTATAATATATTGTGTATAGAGCCTTTGACATTTATAGGCATTTGATTAATTGCGATAACTAGGGAGGGATCCGTGCAGCAATGCCAGGGCGATGACACCGACACTATACCGTTTTAAGGGCTTGTAAATGCGATCCACCCCAACATGGTATTAAATTACGTGTGATTCTATATTGAAATACGCTCACGATACGTTTTGGTAGGACACGTTCTGGAGGGTACATGGTCAACTCAGTTTTTGAACGGGGGTCGCGTTTCAACGATGTTGTTAACCGACATTGTCATCAGTTCATCGCCCCATAACTTGGGTCACGCCCACGAGCTTTTTCTTGCCTAATTCACCAGCGGTGAATTGAATAAAATTATACCCTGTTATTCGTTTCTCAAAAATGTTGAAGTGGAGAACAGTTTCAAAAATTTTGTAATCTAAAAAAAGAAAAATCAATTTATTATGGATGGTTAATGTTCTATAATCTATATAATTAACGTTTTGGACCCGTTGTAAGTTTTTAATTGTTTTAAACTATTACTTATGAATAAAAAAAAAGTTTTCAGAACAAAATCGTATTTAATACTATATATTGACTGCTATAATTCCAGTATTTCAACTCGCAGCTTATAACATGACGTACACACATTGGTAATGTTATTATTATTTATTAATTATTAATATATGCTTCATCCATAATTCGACGAATATATTATTAGCAAGTCCTCGTATGTGAGTAAAATCAACGAATCGCAGTGTTTTTTGTTCTATAAATGTTGTGACTCTCGGTTGGATCCGGTTATTTGGTCACATGGTTATTTTATTAAAGAGTTTGTCTCCTATTCGTTGGTTTTAACCAGCCATTTCATCCAGTTTTATGCAAGTAAAGTATAGACAAATATATTAGATTACACTTATTAAAATTAACAAACTTCCAGTCCTTTGTCACCAACGTGATTCCAAAAAAAAGAATAAATAGTTAAACCAAAAACAACATCAGATAATTAGTAAATAATTTCAAATACACAACTGCTCAATATTGGTGAAATAATTTAGTTTGAATTCAGTGATATAATATCATAGTGTAATAAAAATGATTCTGAGCGAAGACGGTCAGTCAGCCTATGACATTATTCTAAGTATATTTTATAAAAATATTGCGAATAAAGTAATTAATAATATATTAAAACTTATTTACGGAAAACCTTGTTTATAATGTTCAGACTTTAACTATAAAAGTTAAACATTTTATACATTTTTAAAGAAAAAATAATGTTTACATTTTGAATTTAGAAAATGTTAAATTCTAACTTTGAATGCTTCTAAACAAAAATTGAAACAATGAATTTTTAATATTTTTTAAATGTCATTGTAACAATATATTAAGAGCCTTATTTTAGATTAAATACATAAAACAATTCCTAATGATTTTTTGTTACTTTGTGAAGAAATTCCACAAAAATAATAAAAGTCTCAAATACAAAGCACACAGGCATTAATTGTATACTTCAAATTTATATTAATGTTAACAACCAAAAAACAAAAATGTTACATTATGACATGATATATAATTAAGCACAAATAATCCAATAACTGCACTAATTGCCTACATATAAGTTTTATATATCAGTAGAATCAATAAATTCAAAAATATATACACACTTCACGTGCCGAAGAGAGTATACCAAATTATTTGTTATTATTTTAATATTGATGTAAGTAAATAAATGAATAATATCACAATTAAATGACATGGGATTATACAGGTTGTAACAAAAAGACAAAACAAATATGAAAACACACTGAAACTATAGTTAAATGTTTGACAATAATTACAAAAATTGTTTGGATAGTAAATAATTGAAGTAATATATTTGTGCTAAAAAGAATAATTCGAAAATAGTTATTACGTTTTAAATAAATTTACTCCAAAATTATGGATTTTTAAAAATAGTTTGAAAAATAAGCTAAATACTTGACTTAAGATTTTTGCATAGAAAATTTTTGAAAATTAGATTTACAAATTGGCAGTTTTGAAATTAAAAAAAAAATATGTTTAATTAAATTTAAATTTTTTTTTAAATACAGTATTAAATAAAAATAGAAAAGAAATGTTATTCTGTACTAGTAGCGCAAACTTCTATAAATTATTTACATAAAACAAATGTTTAAATATTGATTAGAACAACAATTATTTAATTTATCAGGTCTTGTATATAAGTGCAACACCACCAATGTTATATAACATTTTAGTTTGTATTTATTAACTGTTCTAAGTTGCTGGTATAATATTATGTATCTAATGATTATTTTATTTTATTTTTATTTTATTTTTTTTTTAATTGATCTTTTTAAAGCCCGGCGACTATGGCCATTAGCTTGATTGTATTGTTTATGATTGTAGGTAGTAGAGTTTGAAATTGTAGGGTTATTACACGTGTGTGTTGTGTTTGGCAGAATTTCTATTGGGGCACCCGTAGGTTTCTGCCATGCCCCGGAGTGGGGGATGGCGGCACTTGTTCTCCGGACACCGTGACTTGCCCGGAGAAAAATGCCGCCCAGTGGTCGAGAGAATCGAACCCGCTACCGCCAGCGCCGCAGACAACGTGTTCGACCGCTCGGCCACCTCGTCCCCATGATTATTTTAATTTACCACTAAAACTATTTTAACAACTCGCGATGAATAAGGATAATGGATCTACTTTTGGGTGAGTCTATATTTTAGATAATTTACTTAGTCAAATCAGTTGAGATCTGTAATAATAGATTCACAATATATTTATTTCTATTAAACTGTTTGATAAATAATAATATAATATATAATGTTTAAACATTTTAAATTAAATTAGAAATATTCAAAAGCACTAGGTATTATTTTATAGTAACTTAAATAGCACGCAGTCATTATACGATGTATAAATCACTTTAAATTATACTTTTTTATTTATTCACTTTGATGTATTTTATTAAATCATGATATTATTGTGAAAATAAAATAGTGAAATAAAATTGAACCACTATAAACAATTGTAGCTAATTTGCCTATACAAAGCGCCGTGTTACATTATTTAATTATTAAATAATATTATTGCCTAGTAATAAACAGTTTTATACGCCATCTTATATGATTTCAGATCAGAAGTTTAAAATTATAGATTGTAAATAGGTTATGCTTTAATAAATCCACTCCTAAAAATTAAATATTTTTATTATTTTATGCACATTACTATAGTACATAGACATCATATAAATATTGAAAAAAATTTATTAGTGTATTATAAGTTTATCATATTACTATATTATAACAATTTTAAAAATATAATACTCCTTATTATAAAATAAAAGGTGATTTTTTTAAAGATAAAATCTGATTTTTCTGAAACTTTTTAATACTTTAATATTTCAATTTTAAATAAATAAATAAATACTTTTCTTTCAATTTATAAATATTAATTTTTTAACTAGTAGTTATAAACGTATACATTTTATAAATGTACATTTTTCTGATCATTGCCTATTTTTATGTAGGGTATCTCAACGTTTTTGTAGATATCAATACTTAACTTTTTTTTTAATTTGTTATTCAATAAAAATGTTTAAATAAATTCAAAATTGTTCAAATGTGTACCAAATAAAATATTTTCGGGAAAATCTAAAAACAAAATATTATTTCATTTTTATGAAACACAATTTTTTTTCTAGTACATAACTGCATAAATGTAACTTTCCATTTATAATTGATAAACTTATTGTTTACATTAAATTATGTATCAATTAATTATACAAATTAATCTTGAAACAATTTATGTATTGAAAAGGATGGATAAAGTCGAGAGATAATTTTACTAATTTGTATTGTTGTAAATGTTTGTTGCGTTTTTGAACCAAATTTACATTTTTAATTAAATATTCCCTAGATGGAAATTTGTCTGACTCTTTTAATGTTTACAAATACAATTTAGAACAGAGACAGCTATAATTATTCATAACATATAAGTATTTACTGTTTGGTTGAGTGTATTAGAGTGACACATGGGAACCCAGCAAATTTTGAATTTTATATTCCACGAGTCTAAACTTTAAATACTTATTAGTAGGTAATTAACTTATAAAATATACTTTTTTTATACATTAAAATTCTCAAAAAAATATTGTGATATGGAAAATTAAATTAATATCATCCAACAAAATTAAAACTTAGAAAATGCATTTTAACAATACAAAATATAGTGAAAATATGCAAATATTTTTTTTAATGTTGATTTGTAATGTATTCATATAGTTATGTCAACAAATATAAACAAAAACATAATACTTTTTAGGATAATGTGTGTTTACTGTTTAAAAGGATCACCTATATTATATTTTTAATTTATTTATAATTGTTTTGTAGTAAAAGCTTTACACTCAGTACTACGTCTGAAAAGTAGTGAATTGTTATTTTATTTTATTTTTAAATGCCCGTAAAAAGTTGATTAACATTTTTCCTACGGGCATATAATGTATATTTTATTCAACAGTATTTTATATTTCAGACATCATTGAAGAAGCTCTGCTCCGAACACATTCGCTGGTCCAACAAAAGCCATGGCCTACTTCACGTATAAATTGTGTGCCTGGATTTTAGTGTTTTTCTAACCATATTCCTATAGACTGGCATTAAAACTATATGAACTCTTTCAAGTAGAAAAATAAACCTGTGTTTGTTGGCAGCTGTAAAAATTTAAATTGGTAGCATAACTAAAATATTCATTTTTACAGGGTGGGTGATTATTTTTATGCTCATAAAAATATAATAATACATGAGCAATATAATATTTTTAAGATAATTCTTTTGTATTTTATATTTGTTGCTATATACTGGTACCTAGTTAATAATATTTTTTTTTCTCGTTTTCCGATGTGGGTAGCTCAAACTCAAGTGGTTTTGTGAATACAGCCACTATAGTGTAGCTACTAGTAGATTGGATTTTATTTATTAATATTCTTCTTTTTTTTATTATTATTCGTGGTTATGTTTATTATATTATAATATCATAAATAGTTCTATAGTAGATACCCTTTTAAGTATTATACCAACGGAATTCTCGTCTGTATGTGTTGGTATGCACGTATGCATGTGCGATTGTATACACGGTACCTCTATATGGGTATTTAAAATAAATTATCGCCTAGGGACATTTGCGCTGGCGGAATCAAAACGTAGCTCCACGACTCTACGTGAGGTCGGACGGGGCTGAAGCCGCTTGCCGTCCACCCCCAAAAACGGCTGACGGGAGGGGCTGCTGTGTGACTGGGCCGGGGTAGTGATGAAGAATGGTAATGGAAAAAAACACAGTTAAGAGATTAAAAATGAATTATCGTTTTTACAATCATTTATCCGGTGGTTAAGCTGTAAAAGCGCGCGTGCGCCCATCGCACATTTTCGTACCGACGAGGTCGACCACGATTGGGGCTGTGGTGTATGGTGGAAAGAGGCGTCTGCAGACGGGGAACCGCAGCTCGTTTTTATACAGCTCGTTACACTCCAGATAAATGGCCAACAAGCTGTGTTGTCACACAGTTTTTCATGACATCAGATTTTCCAGAACCTTCTGAACCGAAAAAAGGGTAGTTAAAAAACAATATACGAGGTATATATATAAATATATAAACATTTTATATATCATATTATATACGTTTAAAAAAAAAAAAAAAAAAACAATAACAATAACAGCGACGGAATAAGAATTTAAAATTAATACAATACAAACGATTAACAGCGAAACGAAAATGCGTTGGAATAATATAATAATTATGCTTGGTCGCGTAAATCATAAAAGCGTTTTGTTTTGTTTAGGTAGGTAGGTAAATGGTTTTTTTTTTCTACCTGCAGATAATAATAAAGTACAGCCGGTACACTCCGTGACGAATGTTGTGTATACTACATTATAATATTTATCAACTATGAGTTGGTATATAAAGTAGTTGTAATAGCTTACAGAATTTGGAAATGGTTTTATTTTTGTTTTTATGGCTCTAACCGAATTTTAATTGACAAATCATTGTTTTTATGATAATGTATTGTAATTATACACTTAATATTGTTTTAGAGTATCAGATAAAAATACTGACAGTACTATTTTGAGGTGAAACAATAATGGTTAATATAACTATAAAATAAAAATGTGTAGTAAGTAACCACTAAATTGTAACAAAGTCGTTAAATTTGTATATTATAAGAACCTAACGTGGCACCTAACTAAATTGTAAAAAAAAATATGAATTATAATTTGGTTTAGAATTTATATTTGGAACTCTTAATAATTTTATTTTAATGGTAGGTATGTTGGTATGTAGGAAGTAGGTATGTGTGGTTTTATTTCAAATGATAATTTTTAACGGAACTGGCTATGGCTCTAGGTTCGTTAACATTATTAAAAAATATTTAAATGTGAACAAATATCGATAAGTAGGCAGCTCACTAAACAACACAAATATATTTATTTTGTAAAACATAATATTTCTACCGATTTTCTATTTGGTTATTTTCTTCTCTTCGTTGAAAAACACGATGCAATATAATATATGATATATATATGTTATATACATAAGTTATATGATCACAATAAATAATGTAGATAAACATGGACTGATATGATTAATTCTTCTTGAATCATTTTGTACACAAAATAATATGCACGCTTAGACAATACATCCGAAACATTTGAGCTTAATAAACTAACAAACCGACTATTTATTAGAATTGCAAACGTGAAATTTAATTTTAATTTTTCATCCAGTTATTCAATTATGAGTTTCAGTTGTTGCAAAAGGAAAATAAACTTTTGAACCAAACAACTATAACAGGAACATAGGTACTCAGACATTGTACATATAAACTCAGAATTTCCCAAGAGAAAATTTCAAAAAGTAGAATAAAAACTTATCGTTAACTCTATTGTTTTAAATCTACAGATCATCACAAATTCACTATATCCCATGGAGATACATGAAGAAAAGTGATTTACGAAAGTGTTTCCTTAGGGTGAAACGTCCCATTATATAAGTCGATAACAAATAAATAAACTTTGCATTATATGCGTTAAACTATGAATAAAACAAACATCTATAATATATATTTAGAATAACAACCACCCGAAAAAAAATTATCTGAAAAAAAAACCACAGATTATGATGCACATGATACATCTATGTTGGTACTTTATTTAACCAAAACTATTATTATTTATGTTGTGGCTTCGTCAATATAACTAGACCAATATTTGTGTTTTGTATTTCATATAGGGTTTAATGGTATAATAATATGTTATTGAAATGGTGATAGGTGCAAGCTCTCACAAAATGTCAAAGACCGACCGATAAATATCCGAAACCAAGTACATAATAATACTATGCACTTGGTTATTGAATATTATATAAATTTTATAAATTTTATATTATTATAATAATGTGACCGGTGTGATATAGGTTGTATTTAATTAAAAAATCCCTTAGCCAATTGATAGATATTTATGAAACGCATTTGCTTTAATTATTATCAACTATCAATTGAGGGTCGTTGCTTGTTGTATATTTCATATCAGCTTAAAACTATATAATTAATATTTATAACTCGCTTACGACAATAGAAACTCAATTCATGAATCAAATCGTTTGAGTGCTGCTTAGGGATACAGGAAAATCTTGATAGGTTTTTAGCAGGGAGAAATACACTTGGCCTAGAGTTAATTATTTCAAAGTTCCAAAAAAATATTTTCATCCAAATGTCAATCCTTAATTATTTTTCCAAATGTTGTCAATAGTGTAATACTCCAATATACCAAAAATATTTTACATGCCCTCGGTTTTACATTTGTCTTATATATTAGTCCCATAAACTCATATAAATACCATATATGTTAAAATACTTGAGAAAGAAAAGTTAAAAGAATCATTTGTATGTTTAAGCTTTCAAGTGTCTAACCAACATTAAAAATGTGTCATTTATATATGAGGCCCTCAGTCTGTTGCTGATAATACTTGAACGTATTCAAAATGTTTATATTTCGTGAACTTCAAATTTAATTTACCCTGACCATCTCATGAATATTGTCCAATTCTTTAATTGGTCAAGAATTTATAATATTGTGCGTATGAGACCAACAAGAGGTGCATATTGAACCGTACCTTTTTAATAGTTTCATGTGGTAAAATTGATGTAAATATTGTGATAATTACTGCAAACTTTCTGGACAAAAACTCAATAGAAAAAGATCAAAAGTCGATATTTTATTTTATTTTATGAAGTTTAGTGCAATTGATTGCTTTTATTAAGGTTATAATTATTATTGATGCGAGGTGTTTCACCGTCACACCTCGTGAAATTATAAATTCCTACGAATTGGTTAGTACGTTTTTATTTTATTTTATCAACATATACACACAATATACAATATGCATCGGTAGTACTTATACGGCTATACTTATCTACATTTTATAGGTTATATTTAATGTTTATTATTTACAAGTAATCTGATGAAGATAATATTGCTAGTGCGTCGATGCTATGACACATATTATAGACTCATTTCAATGGTTTGCCTATGATGAATTAATTTAATTTAGTTGTTTAAACTACAGTTATTTTTACTTGATACCAGTCAAAAGGAAGATATACAGGGTGTTCCAAATTTCATGTGACAGCAGATTTCAGCATGATCTACTCAAATTAGGAAAAAATGACCTATGTGAAAACTTATTTGAATCACATACTCAAAACTAATATGATATTAATTTTTTTTTTATTAGTTAAAAAGGGGAGATTTTAGGGGTAACTTTTAAAATTCAAATGGGAATCTATATTTTTGAAATATGATTCCTACAGGATTTTTTTTTTAATGAATTTTGATGTATCATTCATAATTATTGGTTGATAATTAAAGAAGCTATTTACATTCGAATTTTGTATTTAATTTGTAAAAATGCCATCAATGAATAATAATAATAATATACTTTGTGCTTCTGTTTTACGCCGATGCATTGTTGTACCTACAACCTTTATAATCTGTACGCTATCTAACTACCAATTTACTAGTAATAAAACGTGTATTTGTTATCTTAATTTAATTTTATATTACATAGGTCAAGCCACATGATTCTATTGATAATAAAAAAAAAAAAAAAACAAGGCATTAGATAATAATATACCGTCTACATATGTATAATGTATATTGGATATTGTGTTATTTATAATCAATGCTATGGAAGGGGTTTGTGTCCTCAATAATTTTACATAATATTTATTATTAATAATATAAAATTAAAAATAAATATCATTCAGTTGACAAATAGGCAATAGCTAATTATACCAAATTGTTGTATAAATGTTATTATACTGCATACAATTATTTAAAATGTATACAAATAGGTTAGGTACCTGTATCTGTATTTTTGACTAATGTAGGTGCCTATTCATATTTTATAAATTTAAATAATAAATAATCACCAAGGCTAGGAACTTAAAAATATGCAGTAAAAATTTGGAAAATATGCAATTTATTGAATAAAATACATTTTACATACAAAATTTAAAAATTTAAATTAGGTAGGTGTCTGAAAAAAAATTAGAAGAATTTAAAAAAAAAATTAACACCGCACGCTTATGTATTTAATTACCTACGATTATACAATTTTTTTATCTCATGGTACAAAATATTAATCCAGTGGTAAATTTGAATAAAAATAAATACGGCCCGGTCAGCGATTACTATTAAAAGTTCTCAGTAGTAGATATAAAGATTATAATATTATTTTTGGGAGCAATAGTAATAGCCGTTGATGAATTAATTTATTTTGTCAAACAATATAAAAGTATAAATTTCTAAAAAAAAAAATTTTTCACGTTAATGCTATGATATCATATGCATATAATTAATGTTCTTATACCTAAAATATGCGAATTTGTACAAAAAATCACGAAATATTCAAAATTATGCAACAAATATTTTTGTATTTGTAATATAGTATACTTACTATGAATCAAATTTGTATCGAATCAGATTTTCAATATGCACTTTCTAAACAAATATGCAAATGCTTAAAGTTCCAAGCCTTGGTAAGACTAATTACATACTTACATACCTATACTTTCATATTATGTTTGAATCAACTTAATATTAAATATGTATATCATTTCTAAACGCTGCAAAATGACAACATTGATTTCAAAAACTTGTATGATTAAACCTCGCGTTCAACATAATGTTGAATGATGCATATAAAATCAAACAGATTTTGAAAGAACATCACCTTTTCACAACATTAAGATATGATCAATCTAATATTAAATTATAATAACTAGGGCTTGGATGTTGTTACATTAATTTTATGAAAATTAATTATTCATTTACTAAAGACTAAAGGTTATGGCTAGAAGAGAGGTAAGAATAGGCTAGAGACTTAAAAGCTTTAAACACAAACATATACGCATAAAAATATGAGCAAATATGTATACTCTAGAAGTCTAGAACAAGACAATTTTGACTGAATTTATTAAAAATGTATTTAATTATTATTAATGTATAATCAATTTTTCCTTTTTTTTTAAATAATTGTACCTATTGCTCCAATGGCTTAAGCAAAAAAAAAAGATAGGCCCATAGGAGGGTTTAACATCTGTAGCATGGATCATCACATGGAAGTCACACAATATTTACACAACGTTGGTAAAATATGTATATCACATTTGTGTAAGCAATTTAATTTTTAAACTACATTTTTATGAATTTTTTTTTTGCTCTATTAAGTAGAAACCTTGTAAAATTATTAATTAATTATAACAACATCAAAGTCCTAATCATGACATCAAACATAATTATCAAGTATTTTAAATATGTCAATTGCACCAGTAAAAATTATCGTAATATATTCTGAGTGGTGAATAAGGTTAGGTTTTACTGGTTTTAGACCGGGATTGAATATTTTTTTAGAAGCATTTTCAGTCTGGATTTAGGGCAATTTTAAAACTTTTAACTTAATTTTAATAAATAAATATACATAGATTTGAAATGTGTACAATTTTCATAAGAAAGGATATAAAGACAAATAATTGTTGAACCATTTAGTACATTTTAGTATATTCAAATTAGCAAGGAATATGCAAGATATGCATGGTAAAATACATTTTAAAGCAAATTCATTATTCGTTAATATCCAATATAGGTAGGTATCTAAAGAAATATAGAATTTATGAAAGTAAGCAGTTTAATAAATGCCTAATAAAAACATACTTCACAATTTAAACTGAGTGAACATTGTTCGTACAAGAGGTGCAATCGAATAATAAATTATATGTATATTTACTATTTACTATTTCGCTATGCTATTTATTACATTATTAAATGAGACTAATGTTTAAACAAATTACTTAAAAAAGTATTCATATGCTCAAATTGGTTAAAAATAGTTGGTTTTGTGCAAATAACCTTGTTAAATATAACTACAGTCCTTTAAAAAGTTGTTAAAAAGTTATATCACTTACTATTTGTTTAAAACACTCGCATACTTTTATTTTCAACTAGTGTATACTCTCAATACAATATAATTATGACTGCCATTTTACTTGCAAAATTTTGGTCCACACCAGAGGTTTAAATGAGTTCAATCGTCTTCTAAAGGTATTGGTATACCATATTAATAATGTGACCAATGTTTATCAACAAGTGTATACTCTCAATACAATATAATTATGACTGCCATTTTACTTGCAGAATTTTGGTCCACGCCAGAGGTTCAATCGTCTTCTAAAGGTATTGGTATACACTATTAATTAATGCGAACAATGTTTAAACAAATTAGTAGAAAATAACTATTAGGCTTGTATGAATAACCTTGTAAAATATTACTACATTAAAGTTTTAAAGTCAAAAAGTTATACATTTTATAATTTTATTAACACAAACCAACAAAAACCCATACATGCAAATATTCATTAAGTAAATTATTGAATTCTATGAAATTAGGTATTACTCATAAGTCATGAATCAGGAATTAAAGTAAAATAATGTTAAATACATTAGCAAAATAGCAAATCTAGATATAAGTATCTAAAATATTCTGATTTGTTCCACTTTTCATTATGATATCATTATGGAGAATATGATTTAATAAAAACAATGATGTCACATTAGAAAACTTAGGAAATTAAGAATACACTTAGATTTGTGATGAAAAAGCTAATTTGAAATTTGAAATCCTAGATATGTATAAATGAACAATGAATTTTAGATATAGATATTTAGGTGCTGAAATAATTTGAATTGTTCCATTAAAGTAAAAATATATCATCAGACACAACAACGGTACAATATGAATAATATGGAGAATATTATTTAGTAAAAAAAATGTTGTCATGTTTGAAATCTTAGGAACCATGACTTTTAGAGAAATTAAATGTTGCTTTTTCATAATAATTTACCATACATAGAATTGCAATGAAAAAGCTAATTTGAAATTTGAAATCCTAGATAGGTAGGTACAATAATGAATAATGGCTTTTAGATAAATTGAAGAATAATTTTATTGAGAATAATGACGACTATGAAATTTAAAAATGTCTTATTCAAAATGGTTCAATTTGTCTACATTTCAAGAATTTAAAAAATGTTTTAATTCTTAATAAAGTAAACATTTTTTTTAAACTGTTTGAAGAAAATGGATCATATCCAATAAAACAGTTTTAATTTAAATCAATGGGCTAAATTAAAATTAAGTTAAGTCATGAGTCAGGAATTGAAGTAAAATAATATTAAATACATTAGTATTATATAGATATTTAGGTGCTGAAATAAACTGAATTGTGCCACTTAAATACTTAATATAACACTGTATATGGTATAATGTATTGATAATAGATAAGTAAATGTATTAACATTACCACTCAGAAAATAAAACTGGATTAAGCATTCTATATTATGTTATTCTTAGATATCTATCTTGCGTAGGTACGTAAATTGTTATACTAACATAATTAAATACGACTGAAGGCATTTACAAATTGATAAATAATCAAACTATACATATCCTCAAATTTTAACTAATGATGGTGATGAATACAAATATAATTTTTCTATGATACAAACAAGTACCTTCTTAGAGTAAATAGAGTTCTTAGAGTCTTCTGATGTCAGTTTAAAATAAATGCAAACATTTCCAGACGATAACAACCAGTTGACGAAAATTCAAACGCACTAACTACAATGACTTAAAAATATCAACCAGATTGAAATAATGAAATATTTAGATATTATGTATTTTAATTTATATTTAATTTAACTTTTAAGTTTAAAGCATTTTCGTGGTTTTAAGTGTTTTAACTGTCATATAAAAATTATGAAGTAAAAAGTGACAAGCGTTATCAATTATCATAGACATAGCACACGTGCACACGATTTATAGACCTAACCTTGGAGCTTGTATAGATTAGTATATCAAAGATAGGTACTATCACTGAGTAGCACTATGGCAATACTACATACTATACCTAGGTATACGGATGTATACACGTTACATTGGTAAACATCAAATAATTTTAAGGTTATAAAATATAATATCATTTATCATTGATAAAATTATATGATAGTTATATCAAACCTTAGATTATATCTGAGTATCAAACGGTATACCTACTGTAGTACTTTGAAGTTTGAACTGACTACTGTTTACTGTAATAAATTGATAATTCGATACCCGGATTATTAAGGTCGTACAACGGAAGCACTTTTAGTATTATTCACTGTTGACATTTTATAAATTAACACTAATATTCAGATGTCGATAGCTCCTTCAATTATTATCACATAAATGTAAATGAACCGTCAAAATTCATTAAAAATTAAACTGTGCACGAATCATATTTCAAAAATATAGGTTCCCATTTGAATTTTAAAAGTTGACCCTCAAACCTCCCCATCCTAATTAATAAAAAAAATATTTAATATCAAATTAATTTAGATTATATGATTCAAAACAGTTTTCACATGGGTCATTTTCCCCTAATTTAAATATATCATGCTGAAATCTGCTGTCACATGAAATTTGGAACACCCTGTATATTTGGTTGGTGATAGTTTTGTTTTTATTAAGTTTGGCTGTCTTAGGTTTTATATGTGGTCGTTATTAAAAAAAAATTGATAAATTAGTTGATTGTGGTCTGAGTTAATTGAACATTTCATTATACTATTATCTTTGAGTATGTCTATTACATAAAATATAGTACATAGCACCTGTAACGATATTGTTTATAATGGTGTATTGGCAGTAACAACTTGACTTTTAATATGCTGGTAAAATTTACTTAGATTAATAGGCTATTTAAATGGTAATTACGACGTGATACTGTAGAAATAATAACGTACATTTACTGAACAACTCGTAAAAACATGTCATTGTTATAACATCGGAAATTATCAAAACGACTACATATGTAACTTTTCAACATTTATATGTTTTTGGGCAGGGTACCTACATTTTTTTTTTAAACCAATATTCGTGAGGCCAATTTTTGTAACGTTTAGTTTCTTTGCAAAGAAACGAAAATCAACAATAATTTTAAAAAAATGTGTTTATAGGTAAGTACATTATATTTATTATTAAATTAGGAACAATAAAAAAAAGTATCATAAACTTAAAATAAAGTCCAAAACTAATTACGAATCACCATCCCACATCCATACAGCTAGTGGCATTTCCAATAGTATCTGTTCTATTCAAATGTATTATAGGTACTACTTAAGTTTTATTGTATTGTAGATATTGCAGTAACTAGCTCCGATTTATAAGTTACCAAGACGATTGGCTATAAATCGAATACACCCAACGAGAAAAATATTCGAATAATATTACGTTGACGATACAACAATAATAATAATATGTCCTTGTCTCGCACTCACGACAGAAACTACTGCCTTCCATTATGTATATAATAACATCTGAAAGCAAAATGAAACAAATCGTTTACTGTCTCCAAATAAACGTTATTTCGTACTGATGTACATTTTTTCGTTGATTTTAGGCTGTCAAAACACCGACATGCCTCATTACGATTGACATCCTTTTTTTTTAAATAAAATATATTTTGCTTTCTCATCGAAAAACGAGCAAAATAGCACGTATATCATCATGTTTATGTGCAAAAGGAATTCAGGTGACAATAGGCCTTGTGTGCATGGTAGGGGAATTTAATGCACGTAAAGCGTCGGTCACAGCGGGTCATCGTCATTAATTGGTGTAAGGGTTAGAGACAGCGTGGTGGTTTCAAAGGGTGATTTTCGGCTATATATAAGGACAATATATCTCGGATATGGCTATAGTTTCACTGGTGTGTGGTTTATTATTATTATTACACAGCACAAACCCAAATATCATCGTTGATGGCATCAATAGTCAATATGGTATCATATATATATATATATAAACATCATAAACATGGTTAATATAACGATATGTGCCCGAGTTAGTGCACGGTAGGTCAGAGAAAAAAATAGAAAAACACTCTTTTTTCTATGTCTGTAATTCCGTAAGTCTTAGTTAAGATAGGACGTTACCGTTTTTTCAGAAGATCAAGTTCTTTTTTTTTTGTTAACATGTATACAACATTTTAAATTATTAATAGAAAAATATTGTACACCCCTAGAAATTTAATTTAGATTATTACCATTAGAATAAAACACAAAAATACGATTTTACCTAAAGCGTAAATATAGTATATAAAAATATATTGAAGTTCAAAAATGTATAAATATCATTTACGTGGTATATCTAATCTCAATACTTTACTCTTAAATATAATTTCGTAAAAATGTAAAAGAAAAACCAGGGGAAGTAAATATGGTGTATAATAGTAGGTTTGAATGTATTATCGTTACTGTACTCACATATGTTACCTATTGGAAAAAATAATGGCATATTATTTTTTTTTCTTGAGGACTGGACATTTAGAAAGAATTCATCAAATGCAAAGCTTTGGAAGGCTTATTACATTCTTCGAAACCACACTGACCGTAATCATTTATCGTATAATATCGTACAAATTGCAAAAAGCTCACTAGAAAATATTTGGATGTGTTTAATGTATGCCCGCTTCTTGCCAACTCAAAAAATAATTGACATGAACCTTAACATTGCATCTCGTTTTGAAAACAAACTTATATAATTAAGAATAAAATAGTTTTTGTCACAGTTGATGGATTTTATTATAGATTTATTTCATTGTTTGTTTTCTATTCGGGTTTAATTTGATACAAAATTCAAACTTATAATCAATTTTATGATTAATGTAACCTCGTGTAACTCGTTCTAAAAGTTTTAGTACATAGTATACTTAATATCAAATTATATACCCACAGAGTATAGCTGTTTAATGGTTAAAGACGTAAAGTATCAGTCTGTTATTCAAGTTACATGGACATGGACACGTAATGATTATATATTTATTTGAAAAAAGTTTAGTTTTTACTCTGATATGGTAATTACTCACCATATACCATCCCGTAATAATGAAAAGTTCTTCGATATATTCAGTTATCAGTTATTTGTATATTACCATCATTGAATTAAATATTATGTACAAATTTAGGCGTACATTTCCCCTACCCCATTCATTCAAAATGTTCAATTTCTTCCAATGCCAATATTTAGTGCTCCATTATGGCCAATTCCGGCAACCGCCCCCGCAAAAATTAAAAACTCTGGGTGAAGCGAAGGAAAAGTTTCTCCAGCCCCACAGATTTTCGGGAATTGACTTTTTCAACTTTTTTCAACACAAATATTTAGTGCTCCATTCCTGATAATTCCTGCCACCACTCCCGGAATCCTTGCTCAACCACTCCCCCAAAAAATTAAAATACCCTCTGTGGGGCAAAGAAAACGACGTTCGTGAAGCTGGTCCATCTATGTACTACATTTTTTTAAAAATCTATGCCAATATTTTGAAAAATGATATTCAAATATTTGAAGTATATTTTTAGAATTTGAATGTCCAAACGTTCACCGTGAAACCAAATAATTAAAAGTTGGACCAATTTCACGTAGCTTCACTCATTTAGACCCAGATCTTCGAAATCGGTAAAAAACAAAAGCTAATAATTAACATGTATTTGTAAGCCCCCTTTTGAAATTGTCATGTCGATTGGGCAGCCACAGCCACTATAAACTTTGGAATTGTGAAGTTAGCATACTAGTTTTTACCTATAACTTTGAAATGCGCACCAAACGAAAACAAATGATTAGGTAACAAGAATTTGCAAGTCGAATATTAGATTTTGCAAGTTACGTGAGAGGTTAGTTAGAGTTTTCGGAGTTTTTAACCTAGCCCAGCCCAGTTGTCCAAGATCTTTTAAAATGGTACCGAACAAGAGCTTTCAAACACAGGAAGTTAGCCCAAGTTGTCGTAAAACTTTGAAAAGATACCCATCGATAGCTTTTCCTTTTCAAGTATTTGTAAGTCCCTTCTTAAAATGTTTGAGTCATTCAGGTTGAAAACAGGATTAGATACATTATTATAAACATTTTAATTAATTTACTAAAAAACATAAATAGTTTGGCAGTCATCTTAGAGAAACTTTCGATAATACTTAAAAAAACGGTTGTTTAATAAAATAATATCTATACCTATTTAGGACGTTTATTTATTTTCCTAGGACCCCTTCTTTTTAGGGAAATTCTAAACATTTCCTGATTCCAAAAATTAACAATTCAGAATTATTCTGGCAATTATTTTCCAAAACAATCCTTTTTTATTCAACTTGTTTTTTTATTCAACTAGGCTTTTTGTTCAATTACATTTTTGTATTGTATACATATAGATTTTTATTCAACTACCGAGGCTAAAAGAATCCGATTTAGATTTTTTTTTATTCTAAGATATTTTTTATTCAAGCAGGGTTTTTGACTCAAAAATACTACATTTATTTTTATAAATTTTGAATAAATATGCATTAATTGTATTGTTATAAATTTATAAACTATAAAAAATATACATTCATTTTATTATGATTAATTTATAAAAATAAACATTGTATTATTGAGTCAAAAATTCTAGTCGAATATAAAAATCTAAGTAGAATAAAAAGAAATCTAAATTAAACAAAGCTTCTGTCGTTAAGGTTCTCTAGCTCCAGCTTACTGCTGCAATTGGCTTGGTCGAATATCTCTGGCCAGTATTCGTTAACAGTGGGCTTTGTTCTGTCACTAGTATTCTTACTGGATCGTCGATACGTCGGAGTCTTATTCCTTCAATTCCTTTGGTTATGGCTGGGGGGCTGTTATCGATGGTTTTAAGGTTGAAAGTAGACTGACTAATTTCTTGCTTTGCTTATTTGTGACAGCCTGAGGTCTATTATTTTATATCAGGCTCGCGGCCTTTACTAGTAGTAGGACTGTTTTTGTGGAGTTTTTAATTTATTATAAGTTAGTCTGCATATGTCCATAATAGTGGTGTAGGGCAGAGGTTGGCAACCTTTTGAGTTGAAAGAGCAAAACGTTCCAATTTACAAAATTTCCCAGTTTTGAAAGAGCAATACAATTTTTTGTTTCAATATTGTAGCATTAAATTCTGTCAAAATGATTTTTCTTACTTGTATATATTTGATTTTTGATTTAAAATAAACTACTTTAAACATAAAAATAATAAATAATAAATAATATTTATTTATATAAAACATATTAATATTTTAAACACAAAGCATATTCAATGTCTTTATATAACAAAATATTGTTTTTGATAGTAAAATAATCACATTTTGCTTATGGAACTGGAGAGGCGCGACTTTAGATCGAAAGATCTGTGTGCCTGGGCTTTTGATTGAAGTTGATCTATTTTTTTAAGGCCTAATGATTGTATGCGTGTTTATAGATGGATTGTTTGTTTGTGTGAACAATTGTTTTTGACTGGTTTTTTTATATTTTCTTTGATTGTAATTGTGTTTGTCTGTTTAAGTAGAACATCATGTCTAAGAAATGTTGGCATGCCTTTCGTTATTCTTATTGCTGTTGTTGGAACCGATTCGAGTTGTCACCATTGAGATTTTTTGACGTAGGATGCCCATACTGCACCGGCGTAAGTAAGACTGGGTGTGATGTATATTTTAAAAATTGTTAGGCCCGTATTTAGATTTATTTGGTTATTTTAGTAGATCACAGGTTAGAGTTTACCTATTACTTTTGTGGCGCGTTGCTTGATGTTTGTGATATGGTCCTGCATACTAGTTTCTCTTGGTTCACGGCTGATCTTGTTGTATAGGACGTATAGGTATTTTTTTTTTTTTTTTTTAACCACAAAATTACTGTCCCATCGATTTTTAGTTTCGGGATTCGTAATAAGTTGGTTTGACCAAACATAAAAAATATCTAGTTTTCAAAGGATTTATTTTTAAAAGCCACTTTCTGAACCATTCGGATTCTAAAACGGTTAGTTTCTCTAATTAGATCTCTGAACGTTTCGAGTTTTTGTTTTTTTGTGTGAAACATTGTGTCCTCTGGAAAGAGCGACATTTTCGTTTTGTCAGTGAGGGGAATATCGTTTAATAATGAGAAGGAGAGGCATTTGATATTTTGTTGTTTATTTCACTTTAGAAGGATCTTTGTGATAGAAACGATTCAATTATCTTTATTAACCCCATCGGTATTTACATTTGGGACATTTTGAATGAGAACCCTTAGTGTCAAATATGATCAAAATACTTTTCTACCTCTAGAAAAATTGCTGCCGTTTGTGTATTTTTGTTTGTGTTTGTACTGAGGTCTGCCAATGTAGCTTTTTGATGTAAATTGCGTCCCGAGTATTTTTTGGGTATATGTAAATTGCGTCCTGGGTATTTTTATATTAAAATGTACATTAAAAATGTACAACCAATATTTTCCTTCCCATTTATCAGGCTTAGGAATTGCATGTCATTTTTTCTACATTTTTCTACTAAATGTTGAAATGCATCGGTATATAATCTTTATTAGCGAGCGTCCATTGATAGTCACATAATTCAGTTCATGAATATAATTGTGATTTAAAAACTCAAAAACTTAAAACATTTTCACTGACAATTAAAACTGAAAATATAAGCCATGTTATAATAGAGTTATTATTTCGTTCGGCGAGAGATAAGTTTATCAGACGTTGGACAGCGTGACTATAAGATCTGTAAAAGCTGTACAGTTGAGTTTTAAAAATAAACAGACTAGCCTTAACTAAAATCACAAATATTAAAAATTTTAAATTGCATTACATATTTTTTCCAATGCATTTTTGAAGACAGTAAAAATGTTTTGTCGTTGACAAAAAGCGAGTAATGGATGTCGATCTGCTGTACAGTAGGTTACAAGGGGGTCACTGTATAATGGATTGTATTAAATTTGAATTCAATGATATCATAATATTATTATTATTAATATTATCATTGTATAGGTACAATGATAAACGATTCCGAGCGGAGACGGATTGTCGGTCTAGATATTTTTTAATGTTATTATATTTTATTATAGACTGTACATTATATTAATATATAAATTACAACTTAAATCGTTATTTTTATTCGTTTCTATGGTGATACACAAAGAGTTAGAAATGAAAATCTCATTTTTAGCAGTTTTTTTGTAATTTTTCGTGGTTTTTCCCTTGCCATTAAAATAACTATTGAGAATATCGAAAAATGATCTCTCTAAAGTACCATCTTAATCCATAAGATAAGATACGATATGTTGAAATTGAAGCACTCCTTCGAAAAATAAACACCATTGTAAAACCACTAGATACCTCACTCCGCTCAGAATATAAAATGTAAATGTTACCATAAACTCGCGAATGGTAAACGACTGGTATCAATCGCTGAGTATTTCCTTATACGTTTGCAATTACCGTCCCATTCACTAGTGTTTTCCGCCCAGACAAACTTATAATTATTATATTATTGTATTTATATTACACCATCGTACCACTGTAGTTCCTATTACACGCATACGTGTATATATATATTATATTTATACACTACATATATATTATATTGCAGTTACAGGACTGCGGGCCATAAATCACCAGCACGCGAGGCTCTCGATCGTAATAATAAATATATGTATATATATATATATAGTTTATGGGCGTCTAAAAAGCACTCGGCATTATTTTTACTCTATACGGCGTCAATGAAATCCCCGCAATTTTCTAAGGAGGGTTCGAGACGTTTTCGGGGGTGACTAAGCCTCGCCCCCCTCAACCAGCCGTCATTCATTCCGATAAAAAAATAAAAATAAAACAAACAGACGTTCTGTTTATATTTTTTTTAACCCCGGTGAGTGCGACGCATCCACATGTAATATTTGGTCCCTGTACAATAAACCATAGTTCTCTGACAAAAAAATCGAACCTTGCGGAGGTGTGTTCGTACGAAAAGAATTATTATACGACAACGCAGGCTGTACAATAATAATATGGGATAGGTTGTTAATGAGAGACTATAAAGCGCCTTTTGTTTTTTATTTTTCAGCGATTAACACAATACGCAAAACGTACACCGATTTGTATAACTTTCTAAGAAAAATCCTTAAGACACTTAGAAAAATTGAAAACAGAAAAAAATCAACGTTATAATATAAAACACTTTAAAGTAGGGTCATGTTCGCCGAACAAAAAAAAAAAAAATGGTATACTACAGACATAATAAACTCTCGTGATCCACCCTGTGCACGATTTAATTTCGAAATTAATATTTTTAATGGATTTCGTTTTTTTTTCTCTTTCTTTTTCTGTTCGAAAATTACATGATATTTTATCAGATTAATATCATCATTACTGTTGGGATATTCTACGGAGATGAAAAAATAATAAAATGCAACGTTAATAATACTCATAAATATTGTCCGTAATTACATTTTTTTTTTTTTCGTTTTGTTGTTATTTTAATACGTTAAACTAGTTTAATATACCTATACATCAATTATGTACAAAAACTTTGCCATAGTTTGGATAGCGAGGTAAAATGTGTTTTAGATATTTTGACCTAGAATATGTGCAGTGCTGCTTCCAAAACTTTGATGCATAAAACTAGTTTTCATTACACTAATTACTCCAAAAACTCATTTAAGATAATATACACGGAACAACCATACAAACCCAAATAATGTGTAAGTCCGTGTAATAAACTTCTAGCTGTCATAATTAATTACGTTAAAACAATACCATGTACATTTAACGCAATACAATTATTTTATTTGGTCTAATAACCAGTTCATTATAATCATAATATATTATAATATATTTTATGGTTTATAATATTGCTATTTCCAGAGCAATACGTTTTAATTCCTTTAAGTGTACCATAATAAAGTTTAGAGCACGACATTTGTATTACATGTACCTACCAACATTTAATAAGACGTAGTATACGATATTTAAATTAAAAAAATAGAAATTTTAATCCAAAATGATTATGTTTATTTTCTATAGGTATGCATTTGCTTACTTGAATTTCAATATTATTATAACCGTTTTAAGTTGTCGATTATGAGTATAATAAGATAATGGTTCATATTTCAAAAATGTTTTAGCTTATATGTTAATATATTATTAATATTTGCAGATTTGTCAACGTTAGTATTTTTTTTTCGAGTAGAAGTAATTCACAAATAGTTTTCCTAACTTATAGATTGGAAATTTCATCCATGTGGGTCAGCTGTTCTTGAATAGAGGTCATTTTTCAAATTCAGCAGTACATTTTTTCTTACGTATAGCAACACAAAAACTACCTACACATTTCAAACCATCTTTACGGTACGCTGGCGGGCCACGATTCAAGAACTAAAAACTTTTTTCCGATACTCGATTTTTTTTACTTAGTTAGAAAAATTATTATAACACCGAAAAGTTGTTTTCTAATTATACTTAGTTTATGAATTTATGAAATGCTTAAAACGTCTATTTAAAAGATACAATAAATGTGTTGAATCTTTGCCGTTTTCATACTGTATTCGTTATTTAGTGCTCCGATGCTCTATTAATAATATTATTACCTGTATTACTACGAAAAAACGAGTGCGTGAAAAGTTTCGTTGACCTCAGCTCCTTAAGGATATCTAGGCACCTATATGATAATATAACATACACATTGCTGATATAATATTTATACGACTGTAGGACACAATATGCGCAACGGTCTGCGAAACGACGAGATATTCACTAACATAATACTTGTTGTTTTCTACATGTAACACGCATATATGTTATATATATGTGTATTATAATATACAGCCGCCTATAGCGAAATCCCATTTATTTTATTAATGTAATTGAACGTTCGCCACCGACTCCGCCGGACGTGTTTATTAAATTAATTAATTATGAGTTGATATTTCTCTTCCTATTTATAATATATATATAATATATATAGATATTATATTATATATATATATATATATATATTATACACAGTTGGCATGTTTGTGAGAGCGTCTTACATTAATTGCTGAATCTCAGTTTTCCGTCGGCGCCAAGTATAATAAAATATGAAATACACCGCTGCATTGCGCGCAAACGCATAATACAATTAATGCGCTAATACGCTCTGTTCTATCGTACATAATAATACTGCAATACCATAACATCGTATAGTAACAATAATAATTAACAACAACAATAGTAATGCGAATACGCATGAACATCCTTGGACGTATTATTGATATTTGGTTCGAATTCGCCGTATTAGTTCTTGATGCTGTTATAATCATTATGATATATGAATATAATATGATGCCTACGTATTTGATTGGGTTTCTCGATTATTGTCGTATTATATTTTTAGTTTAGTTCTTTTACTACTTAACCTACTGGTACAATTTCATAATGTATTCAACTATCTACATAAATAATTAGTTCGAATTACGTGAAACTCACCACTTGATTCGTAGTATAATGTATGCGCTAAAAAGAAATGTAGGTACTTTAAGTTTGTGAGGGTATTCAATACGTTTATTTTCTAGAAGATAAATACATGCTGGGTAATTCATATTTTACATATAACACGCAGGTACTTTTACGGTTGTATAACCTATAAGGATTTTTGTTAAGTGTGATATGCAATCTATTGATGAATTACGTTTTCGCTATGATTGAAATATATAATAACGAAGATAATGATATTTACATTTTTAGAACACTCATATGCGTACTTATATATTATGTACCTAAGTGTACATTTTAAGTATTTAAAACATGTTATTTAATGAACCACGAGTCACGACATTTAATCAAACGTTCAAAGAACATAATGACCGACTTACTTCGTACGTGTGCAATGTATAATACAATGTATTGTTTTTATTCTTGACATTTCTTGGATTCGAAATAGTTATATTTTGTATTTCAAAATATTCAATTGCATTTGAATCATGATGTTTAAGGATCGGAATATAAATTAAAAATAAATTATTATTATTATTTAATCAAACGAAGAATAAAACCGACTTCAGTGTCGTACTAATAACTATCATTAGTTAGTTCATATCAGGCCAACCATATTTAGACACTTGGTGCCCCATTCATATTCACTATTATAATTAGCAACTAATTGGTTTGATATTATAATAATTCCAACGAAATTTTTGATTTATAAATATAACTAGATTAGTATGATCGTAGATAACTTCTTAAAAAAGGCAATACGAATCACTACATTATTTATGTCTTAATTGTATATTATTCAAAACTATTGTGCTAACACATTTATATGTATAAATATATATTTTTATTATATATAGTAAGCCCGGCAACTATGGCCATTAGCTGTTTTTGTTTGTAACGAGGAGGAACGGTTGAGTTTGGAACACGATTTGTATGTGTGGAGAGGATTCATTGCTAAAAATCACGGGTAAACACCCATCCGGGAGCTAACTAAATCGGCCGATACCTATACACTCAGAGCATTTCCGTAGTTAAGTGTATGGACCGCACAACAACAAGCAACTTTTAGATTTTGAGCGGAACGAGGACGCTAGTGATTTTCCAATGGTGTTTATATTTTTATATTTATTTTTTTTTATTCTGTATACATAATTTCTACGAGAAGGAGTGCTTAGATTTGTACATATAGTACCTTATCTTTAAGAAAATGGCATCAATATGGTACTTTAGGTACCTAATTTTTCAATTTTCTCAATAATTATAATGCCACCGGAAAAACCACCGCCAAATTACGGAAAACCGCTAAAAATGGGATTTTAATTTCTAACGCTTTGTGTATTACCATAGAAACGAATAAAAAAAAAAATAATATTATAATATTAATAATTCAACTTATAGGCTAAAATAAATAATAGCAATATAAAATATCCATACTGACAAACCGTATCCGCTCAGAACCGTTTTTCTTATACAATAATATTATATCATTGAATTTGAGTTTAATACAATCCATTATACCTTGACCCACTTGTAACCTACTGTACAGCAGAGCGACATTCACTTATCCACTTTTTCTATTGTGTAATACCTAAATATTACGATCATATGCTCATGTAGGTTTCGTAGTTACTATGGTTCATACTCCATATGTCATAAATTCTACCATCAAGGTGTTATTCCGGTATTAACAATGAAAAATTGCTCTATCATCCAAATACGAAGGAGGCACACCGGGAAATTTTAGGTTACCCTCTAGGTCTAAGAATATCTTCTCCACGTCTGCTTTAATGACAAACTGATATTTATGGAATTGCATCAATATCGTAACTAAATCGTCTTGAACAATCGGACCACACAAAAGCAAATCGTTCAAGGATAAGTTTGAAGTACTTTTGGCCGATGCGTCGAACACGACACGTAACTCAGTTATAAGACTTGATAGCTTAATCACCGGATGAAGCGGAAGGTAAAATGTGGATGATCTTCTTCTTCGCTCACTTTCTTCATATGCCCCATTCTTAAATATTCTTCTATACATTGTGTGTATTGAGACTATAGTTCTGGATCACGCTGAAGCCTCCGTTCAACGCTGAGAAATCTTGCTGTCGCCATTTCTAGAGTTTTTCCAATGGCATGTGCATCCGACTTTAATGGCAGTTACAGAACGAATCTGCCTCTCTGATCTCGCCTTGCAGTTCCTTCAAAGTGACTGAGAGCTTCCTGTTCTTCAATACATTTCTTATTTGACAGCATGAACATGGGCGGATAGACCTAATATTAGCAGAAATAAGCGCCTTCTTCGTAGGTTGATTTGGTTTAGAAAACATGGTCTTACCATTAACCGTAGTAGCAGGATTGGTAGACATTGATTTTGGAAATACAGCTTCCGAGCTTTCCATTAGATAGTTGGCGATTCGCGCTCACACAATATATTATTCTAATAATACTTTAGTGGCGGTTAGCTCTCACTAAAAATGAATTGGTAAAAATACAAATATGGCAATTTACGATATATGATATTGTCATAATATAAAAAGAACTCCGATTTGCGCACATAAAAATTATAATTCTGCATCAACACTACGTAAAGGACTGCCGGCTCAGGCGGCCGTGCTAATTAATCCCGTTCCAGCGAGCCGGTGGTGGCTGATAGCGCGTATGCGACCGTGCGTAATCTACATATTATATTATATAACTCTCAGCTGACACTGACTATTATACAAAAATAAAAACAATAATATAATACAAACAAAAACAAATAATATGTTGGTGCGTGTGTGTGCCGGTCGGTGGTGGAGTGGTGAAAAATAATATGCCGTAGGTACTCATCCGGGCGCAAACACTGTACATAATACATAATAGAACATATTTTGAATAAAATATTTATCATTTAAAGTACATAATAATACATCGAATGAAAACTTATGTATCTGTAATAATGTTTGTGTATTTTTCTTATAAGACCGTTTCACTTTTAGAACTCAGTATTTTCACGAGAAACTTCTAAATACTCGTACCAGAAAAATATATTCAAACTTTTGAACAAAACATCTGTGATTATTTTTATAATTTACATAACATAATATACATATTAAAATGTTTTTCACATGAAGTAAATTATATTACTTCCGAAGTTTTAACAGATCATCAGTAAAATATTTGTTTGCAACAGAATGCAATGTACCTACAAATATATTGGAACTTTATTAAAATAATTTTTTTCTATATTTAACAGTTATTAAATAATGGTTATAATCGTCATACTTTTTCTTCTTTTGATTATTATACCTTATTATGCATTGTAGTATATTTTTTCACACCTGATTTTTAAATGAATATTTAAAAACAATACATTAAAGTTTAAAATTAAAATTACCTATTATATAGATACACGTGTAATATTATAAACAAAAAATGAAAGTATATAAAAAAATGTTATTTATATTGTTATGTTGAGTATAATTGTACTATTTAAAGGCCTCTGCAAACTAAGAACCAAAATAAAATGTGTTAACACCAACGGGAAAATTAGTGGCCCTATAGTTTTGAGTGCATTTGTAACATTGGTAGGATTTTGAAATGGTGTTGAACAAACCCACTCAATAATAATAATGTTAGCCACTAATAGTTATGTTAGAACGTCGGTAAATGATAGGCGATCAATGTCATGTTCAAGTTGAAGACTTGAAATTTCGTATTATTAACTGACAGTAACGTTGCTAGGACCAAAGTTTGCCTAAGACACAATATCACCATTCACTATGAATGCTCACCCCCATTCCTATTTTTTTTACATGAACTAATTGAAGTTTTGAATTTTCAAATTTGGTCATTAAACCATACAACCAATACATTTGATTTGTATGCAATTAATTATTTTGTAGTTTTGTTTTGTTATAAGGCTCACATTTTTACTGTACATTTTTAAGCTGATGATTTTTTCCAAAAGTTTCTATACATCGAAATTTGAACGAATTCTATTTTTATATAATTTTACACAATCTGTATTAAAATGATACAATAAATATAATGAGTTCTAAGTAAGTGAAAAAGTATGACAGTAAAAAACTGATAACAGTGATGGAAGAATGTTGACTTCCTATTTATGATATTTTTGTCATGTAAGTTAATTAAATATTAATCAATATAACAGTATCTTAAGAGATCACAACACATTTACGCTTCATATGCCTACAGAGATCATCAGTTATTGATAAATAGAATAAACTTTGAATAAAATAAGAGTGTTTGGATTCGGTGACATTCGATTATACAATATTTTATAGCAGCTATTAGCTTATTTTTATTAAAAGTTTTTAATTAAGATCCGTGTTTAATATTAAGTTTGATACGCGGCGTATACTAAACTTTAAGTACTTACCTACGAAGGATAATAGTCTATAATAACAGTTTAGAAGAAATGGGGCTATGCTTATTTTACTAAATTATAGTCGTTAATATTAATTTATTACAATTTTATAATTAATTGTTAGAATGGTCTGAGTATACTAATAACTAGACTAAAAGCTAGAAAAAACTAACTTCACTTCCTGAGGATGGTGGCATATAATATCGGTCGGATAGACATCTATTTGGATACCATTGCCACAGAATTTGGTTTTGAGATGTTGAGACGTTTCCTCGACGATATAGCTTTTGTACATGAGTTAATTAATGGTAAATTATCCTGTCCTAGAGTCCCTAAAGATGATATACACTTTATAAACTCAGATTTTTAGGCAAGATAATATATAACCGTTCTTTTTTTAGTACCGCAACATTGAACAAATATACCTAATTACATTTAATCTAGCGTTTAGAGAAAATATATAATACATTTGTAATAATTTACCAAATTCTGATTATTTATTGATTCACATATCGAATCAAAAAAATCAACCATTACAATTAATTATGCTGTACCTACCTAACTAAGATACCTATTATTTTGTAGAAAATCCTTATGACCCCTTCATGGAGTTAAAAATATTGTTTAAATTAAATAAATACACTACAATACTAAATGTTACATATATTTAATGTTTTATGCAAAATCATCATTCTGGACCATTACCATTAGTACATAAGACATTAAAACTCAGAAATTACTCATTTGAATTTTAATTTTAATGCGTCAACTTTTTCCAAAAAACTTAACAAAAGATTAACAATTATTTACAATATACAACTTAAATGTGTGGTTTTCATTTGAAAAATAGAAGTTTGTATTGCCACAAGATACCCCTAAAATTGCTTAAAAATTTTAAAAGTTTTTACATATATTATGGTCTCTAAATATACTTAAAGAAAGAAAAATAGAAATTTGAACAATTACATTATTAATGGATAACATTGGGGTGGGCATGGTTGATAAGTCATCCTACATATAAACTTATTTAATATTATCATACAATAGAACACCGGAGAAGAGTTGACATAGAATACCTTTAGTTATAATATTAGGCACTTTAGTACTTTCAATCACTATTGTTATTAATTGGCATTATAAATATTAAACAAGCAAAACATTTCTTTGGCTTTATTAATCATAATATAAACCAAACATGAATAATAAACTGATGCATAACCAAGGGCTTGAAACCGAAAATATTCATTCGTATTTCGACCTCAATTTCGGTTGTCTGTAATGATTTCGTTTTTGGTTTTGAATACTGGTGTTGATTTTTTTCAATTTTGTATCTGGTATCGATTTTGGTTTAAATGGTTATAACCAGTATTCAAAATCAGGAACCAATATCGGTTTCAAGCCGTGTACATAACTCTGCAAGCCATAAATATAATTTTGTGAAACGTATTTGGCTACAAGCTTGTTTACCGATTTTAATTATTTTACTGCACAGAAAAACTAGAAGAGATGCGTGATATGATATTCATATCGTATAATTTCGATACACATATTATTATATTTTGTTAAATATCGTCCGGACGTGTCGATATTAATATATTATTAGTATAATGATATGTACGATTGGTCACGAATTGCTCGATAGTTTTTGTTTCATTTTCATCCGTGTACTCGATCTATATGATAAGGTTATAATTTATAATTATAGAACTATAGCACATCTAATCATACAAACAGGTATTGTTTTTTTGACGTTCTCGAGACGTCCTCCCGAGTGAAAACAATGCGCTTACAACTATGGTGTTAGAGAGCTACCTGCATATAACACACAACGACGAAAACAACAACAACAACAACAATAATAATAATAACAATAATATAGGTTATTAATAATATTCTGTGTACAATAGTTATGGCATTTAGACACACGACAAACGTGCACGCATAGGAATAATATTTGAGAAATGTATCCCTTGTACCATTACTCTGCCGTATAAATCATATCGTATATTATGATATACGAACATAATATTATAGTCGGTAGATCGAGTTCTGTTGTGTGCATAACATTATACCAAACACTCACGTTCTGAGTTTGGAATTGAAAAAAGCGATCGAGCAGTTGTTGAATATGATTTGGCTATCGTGTGAGTGTAAAACACGGTAGGTAATAATAATCATTATAATAATAATAATAATCATAATAATAATAATAATATAATAATTATAGAATTTAATATGGAATTTAATGACGGTGTTTTTGAGGGTTCCTTCGCATTCGGGTAATTCAATCGACAATCGTAGGTACCTATAGGCTGAGTTTAATATGCATCACACGCAAGTGTAATAATTGATAAGGACAATAACAATGGCGACGAATGGTCTATATGTACCCACATTAATATTATCCTATGTGGGCTAATGTAATGTTATATGCTAATATTGTATAGTTACATCATAATTATAGCTATACAGTTACTATATATGTATCTAAGGGAGGGGCAAAGTGGACATTTTCCTCGGGGCGCATCAGCTTGATAAAATTATAGGGCAACCTCATAAAAAATTATAAAAAAAAATAATTTACATTTTTTACATAATTATTTTTATCTATCATAGGATGGGTGGAATTAAGGGTAGCTTTAACGAGATTGGAAAAAAACTTCTGAACCCAAATTTTTTACCAGTTCCCCGATAAGAATTTTGAAATTTAATTTGATTTAAAGAATTAAGCATACTTGTTATACCTTCAAAAATGTGTTTTTTTTTTATTAAATTTCGAACATTTTCTAAAGTGTCTACTCACAAAACTCGTTTTTTGATTTTGCAAATTTCCACAGTAAGTACAAAAACCTATGTTTGTAATTAATAGGACATAATATTTCACATTGAAACTGTAATGTTAAAAAATAGAAAATGTAAAACATGATTTATTTTATTATAGAATATAAAAGTGTGCTAATTTAAAAATAATATACATACTTTCTGATAAAAATAGTGGCCCATAAATGGTTGTATTATAGTTACACAAATAAAATCTAATGGAACACTAATAATTAATTTACAAAATGAACAGTCCAAAGGGATATTTGAATACATTTTTTTTATATAGAAGAATTCAGTTGGAACCACATTTTGTGATTTTGGTGGTTTTCTCTTCATAATCCAACCCACATAGAGTGGTATGAGAGGAGAGCTTGAATTTTTTTCCCCTGGGCGCAAAATGGCTTAACACAGCTTAATACTACGTCTATATGCTATTACTTACATTTATAACGTTAATAGTTAGGTATAAATGTAAACCATCTACCCAGTGAGTCATATTAAGGAGTGGGGGGTTGAGGGGGAAAAGGACAAATGGTCTGACATTTTTTCCCATTCCATAGAATGGGTTATAATCCCTTTACATTTATTACTTCAGTAGACCTGCATAGATTTGTAAAAAGTTGTTTTTATATATAAATGTACCTATCTTCATAAAATATAAAATAATAATATAATATCTTATTGACTCAAAGTATACATATTTTTCTAAAAAAATATACATATCATTTTAACAGTGCAATAAAAATTCAAGGATATCTTTGAAAATTACAAAAAAATGTACCTTAAGACAGTATAAGTACTATTAGACTAAACAAAATATATACTATATATTAATAAACAAAAGAGAAAAAATAGATTTCATTACGCGTTTTTATTCAAAATAACGTGAAATATGTCAAATAGGTACTTAAAATATATTATGTTCTCTTAACCCTATTTAATGTTTTTTTTTTTTGTATAATATGCAAAATACACTTTTTATGTGTATCCCAATTTGAAAAATACGTCCACGTTTCTAAGCCCCAGCATATACACAAAATTAATAATACATTTAAAAACATACACATCTGGACCTTAGTCATAATATAAATGTATATGTGCACATTAAAATATCCTAATGCTTAACAGTCAAATATAGTGTTTTTTTTTATTATGCATTTTTGGTTATCGCACATATAATTTATAGTATCATATAATTCTTTGCTACATGTTTTAATGTATTTTAATAATCACGTATAAAGTGTTATTGTATATTAATTTCTTAAGTTCACATTATTATTATGTTAATTTTAGGAACCAAACGTTTGAGAAGTTTCAAATAACGTGTATAATGTATGATAATTGTAGCATTATAAGGGATAATAACACGAGCTAATATAATTTAAACTGAGTGCGAAACGTAAGGCTGTTCTCATGCATTTGGAGGGACTGACTAATAAATTCCTTATTGTCAGGTAAGGTTGGTCTATGTGTATATTTTCTACCCTAATGGTTGATACCATTTCTGTGTATCATCAATATTATTTGTGCATTAATGGATAAGGGGAAAAAAATGGCAGACCAACACACATTATATTGTTATTCACACAGATCTACTTATTAGTATCTAAGTATAAAATTGGATATTTTAAAAATTTTTGTCATGCGAATTGATATATTAAAAAAACACATAGGTATATCTGAAAGAACTCGAGTGTTTAAATTGGAGTACAATTTCACTTACAAAAACGGGCATACATATAAATACAATAAAATGCCCCATGTTGAGCATTCAATAATCGTATAAACGAGACAAATCTCTAATAAACACATGAATACACTCTGTAGTTCTGCACACTCGATATGTAATTAATATATGGTCATCTCTGATTCCACTCACATTCAGATAGACATACATTATCATTATGTACATTCAATCTAATATTATTATAACGTGCTTATGTTGTGTGCACCGTAATAATTTCTTAAAGCACGCACTCTAGAGGTGTACCTACCTCAATCCATTATAAACAATCAACTTTTAATTAAAGACTACTTTGGGTGATTTTATGTTGAAAAATCGTTCATACGTTCTTTTAACAGTCATAATTTCGACAGTTGTAACTTAACTCCTTTTAAAATAGTGTTTTAGATGCGTTCGTTTCCGTTTGTTGATGTTTATCAACTTTTGATTTTTAAACTAAAACAATTTTGTGTTTTATATTAATCGCGATTAAAGAACAATTTGAATATCAAAGTTTAGTTACAATAAAAATAGTTCTTTACTTTATTATATCTATAATTTTCTTAATCAATAACATTTAAAAAAATATCAAAAAAATTAATATTAATATGGGCGCTGTAAGATATATTAAAGGTACCTGTTACCTATTATGTTATACACGTATGATCACTGTGGTTATCATATAAACAATAAGCATTATATCATTATAATTTATATTAATATATTATCATTGAATAGTCATGCTTTACTATAATCCGGGTGTACCTTCATGGCAAGTCTAATTATTATTGTACGTGTTGTCTTGAGATTCACTAAATTAAACTTCCAACCAGTGTTGTTAAAATACAACCAAAAAATCATCTGGATAAGATAACAGATAATTCATTCAAAATTTATCTAGTAAAGATAATAATACACATACATTTATCTAGATAAAAAAAATATATAATTTTTTTAAAATTATATTATAAATAATATAATTCATTACTTTATTAGTAATTACCAATTATGTAATATTTATTAATTAATAAAACCTTAATGTCATTTTTTAACTAAAATAATATACAATTTTAGTTTTTAATATAACTTAAATAAAAATAAAACTAACAATGTTTCAGTAAACATTTCTTTTTAGATTCTGAGCGGAGCGATGAATGTATTGGTTTTACAATGATGTATGTTTTTATATTTTAGATTCTGAGCGGAGCGATGAATGTATTGGTTTTACAATGATGTATGTTTTTATATTTTTATATTTTTATATTTTTGTGTCTGTCATCACGTTTTAGGACAGTAAAAGTGCTTGGATTTTCTTCATCAGTAGCTTTTCTGATAGGAAAGTGAATCTAGTTGGTACTTTGGGGGGTCAAAAGTATAAATTTCCCAGTAGTTTTCACAAGCGCCGGGAAAAACAACATAAAAATTAAGGAAAAACGGGAATTTTTACGCAAAATTGGTTTTCCAAAAAATCGATTTTGGTTATTGGTGTAACTCCAAAACAAATGAACGTATATACATTAAATTTTCACTGGTTGTTTATATTTGCATTTTCTATACACGATAACATTTTCAAAATATTTTGATTTATTTTGAACTGTTTAGGGACATTTTCATTTTCCATTTTTTTTTAGTTTTTTTTCTAAAAATATCAATAAAATTTTATTTATTGGTTGCGAAAGCTTGAAAATTTAATAGAAGGCTCCTAATATGTTGTTTCAAAGGCAGATGAAAAATATTAAAAATCCTTAGTCACAATTTTTTTTTATAAGCATTTAAAGTTCAAAAATTGACAAAATATGGAAAAATCACGAAAATTAGCAAATTATTTTGAGTTAAGAATTCGTAAAAATTTTTCTTTTTAAATCTAAGATTTGAAAATGAAACACAAGATTCCTTATAAGATTATCTACCTTTATCAATAAAAAAATCTCTACCGGACAGTCAAATTAAATTTTTATGAGCGTTTGAAATTCAAATTTTTACAACATTGGATTTTCACTCGATTTCTCATGTAGCGATTTCCTTATTTTGTGGTAATTCAAAAACGAATAACTGTAGATACATGAAAATTTCATCGAATGTTTATATTAGCATTTCCTATACACCATACAATTTTGAAAATATTTTGACTCTTTTTGAGCTGTTTATGGACATTTACAGCTTTCAATTTTTTTTAGTTTTTTTTCTATAAATATCAATAAAGTTTTATCTGTTGGGCCAAAAAGTGTAAAAATTTAATACAAGGCTCCTGATATATTGTTACAATATCAGTTGAAAAATATTAAAAATACATAGGCACGATTTTTTTTATAAGCATTTAAAGTTGGAATTTTGACAAAATTTATCAAAATCTCGAAAATAATCAATCGTTGGAATTAAAAAATTCTAAAATGTTCAGTTTTTATAACTAAGAGTTGAAAATTTAAAACAAAGATTCTCTTAAATAATTCATACTGTAACCAAAAAATCTAAAAAATATATAAACACACTTATTTTTTACAGACATTTTAATTTCAAATTTGGACGAAATTACATATTGAAAAACCTAGAATAACTATTTTAGTTATTTTGTTGTGATTGAATAATATTATTCGTGGGTACTTGAAACTTCTAAAGTGTACTATTATATATCTATGATAGTATCACGGTTTTTGTTGATGTATAACGCGTTATAAGTATCTAATGGATATTGTGATATGATTAATTTGGAATTTATTATAGGTACCTATTATAGGTCAATTTTTTGTTTAATACCATAGATATGTATATAATATGTCTTATACTAGACTGACATACCGTCACCGCTCAGAATCGTTTATCTTATACAATGATATTAGATCATTGAATTCAAATTTAATACCATCCATTATACAGTGACCCACTTGTAACCTACTGTACAGCAGAGCGACACCCACTTGCCCACCTTTTTATTTATTTATATTTTAGATTCTGAGCGGAGCGATGAATGTATTGGTTTTACAATGATGTGTGTTTTTTTATTTTTTTTTTATTTTTTTTTTATTTTTTTTTTTATTTTTTTTTTTATTTTTTTATTTTTGTGTCTGTCATCACGTTTTAGGACAGTAAAAGTGCTTGGATTTTCTTCATCAGTAGCTTTTCTGATAGGAAAGTGAATCTAGTTGGTACTTTGGGGGGTCAAAAGTATAAATTTCGCAGTAGTTTTCACAAGCGCCGGGAAAAACAACATAAAAATTAAGGAAAAACGGGAATTTTTACGCAAAATTGGTTTTCCAAAAAATCGATTTTGGTTTTTGGTGTAACTCTGAAACAAATGAACGTATATACATGAAATTTTCACTGGTTGTTTATATTTGCATTTTCTATACACGATAACATTTTCAAAATATTTTGATTTATTTTGAACTGTTTAGGGACATTTTCATTTTCCATTTTTTTTAGTTTTTTTTCTAAAAATATCAATAAAATTTTATTTGTTGGTTGCGAAAGCTTGAAAATTTAATAGAAGGCTCCTAATATATTGCTTCAAAGGCAGATGAAAAATATTAAAAATCCTTAGTCACAATTTTTTTTTATAAGCATTTAAAGTTCAAAAATTGACAAAATATGGGAAAATCACGAAAATTAGCAAATTATTTTGAGTTAAGAATTCGTAAAAATTTTTCTTTTTAAATCTAAGATTTGAAAATTAAACACAAGATTCCTTATAAGTTTGTCTACCTTTATCAAAAGAAAAATGTTTATAAGAAAGTCAAATTAAATTTTTATGAGCGTTTGAAATTCAAATTTTTACAACATTGAATATTCACTCGATTTCCCATGTAGCGATTTCCTTATTTTGTTGTAATTCAAAAACAAATAACTGTAGATACATGAAAATTTCACTGAATGTTTAAATTAGCATTTTCTATACACCATACAATTTTGAAAATATTTTGACTCTTTTTGAGCTGTTTAGGGACATTTTCAGTTTTTAATTTTTTTAGTTTTTTTTTTTATAATTGTCAATAAAATTTTATTTGGTGGGCCAAAAAGTCTGAAAATTGAATACAAGCTTTCTTATATATTGTTACAATATCAGTTGAAAAATTTTAAAAATACATAAGCACGATTTTTTTTTATAAGCATTTAAAGTTGGAATTTTGACAAAATTTATCAAAATCTCGAAAATAATCAATCGTTGGAATTAAAAAATTATAAAATGTTCAGTTTTTATAACTAAGAGTTGAAAATTTAAAACAAAGATTCTCTTAAAGAATTCATACTGTAACCAAAAAATCTAAAAAATATATAAACACACTTATTTTTTACAGACATTTTAATTTCAAATTTGGACGAAATTACATATTAAAAAACCTAGAATAACTATTTTAGTTATTTTGTTGTGATTGAATAATATTATTCGTGGGTACTTGAAACTTCTAAAGTGTACTATTATATATCTATGATAGTATCACGGTTTTTGTTGATGTATAACGCGTTATAAGTATCTAATGGATATTGTGATATGATTAATTTGGAATTTATTATAGGTACCTATTATAGGTCAATTTTTTGTTTAATACCATAGATATGTATATAATATGTCTTATACTAGACTGACATACCGTCACCGCTCAGAATCGTTTTTCTTATACAATGATATTAGATCATTGAATTCAAATTTAATACCATCCATTATACAGTGACCCACTTGTAACCTACTGTACAGCAGAGCGACACCCACTTGCCCACCTTTTTAACTATAATAATATTGGAATTTGGAATCACTACTAGGTTGTCGTAAATTATTGGCTATTTCAGTATTTAAAAATATTCTTATTATTATATTATTTATCTAGATAAATTACCACAGATAACCATTACATTTATCTAGATGAGATAATTAGATGGTTTAATTATTTTTATCTAGATAAGATAATTTAAGAAATAATTTTATATAGATAACAATATCACCACATTGGTTATTTATATTATTATATTAATTTACTCTACTCATTTTTTCAACGATAATTGAACCTATATTGGTTTAAAAATATATTATACTTATATAGTCACTTATAAAATATCAGTTTTAAAATGCCAATTCTTAAAAAAAAAAAAAAAAATGTTTGTTTGTCTGATAAAACATCAAATTGTTGAATAATTGTAAGATATCGATATAAACGTAATATTGACATTACATAGTTATTAAGGATTTAAAAAATAAAAACAATTACAATATCATAATTCAAACGAGTTTTAAAAATATATACAGCTCGTTTATTTTAGCCAATATAACATCTAACGTAATCCCACAATTTTGTAGTCGATTCGTGGAATAATCTATACAAATATTGTTTTATTCATCACACAGTTTACAAACGTTCGTGTATTAATGAGTATAATGTACATAATATTATAATACATCACATGCACATAGTGTACACACTGTGCATATTAAACACTTGTTACGTGTGTTTATTAAAATCTATGTGTTTAATGTTTCATCAAATTATCATCATAATACAATAAAAGTGATAAAAATGTATAATAATCATATTATTATTTAATATTTAAGTAGAATCATTATTATGGTCTTGTGGACTTTAAAATATTAAACATAACTATAATGTATAATCGTATGAATTTTTGTTTCATTATTATTTATTGTAAGCACATATCTTAATCAATACCTATGTATGTATAACTCAGTAGTTAATAACTAATATTAAGGTTAAGTACCAAGCACATGTATATGTAAATAGTATGATGCCATATATGCAAAGCACGTTTAGCATACCTAGTAGGTAAACGAAGACGGGATAACATAAATTATCTTGCATTCTGAAATTCTATTTAATTGATCTCGGATATGATCCGTTCAAACGTGTACATGTTGTAAGGGTTCATGATTACCAAAAAGTTCAAAGTATCCGAAATTATAAAATATATAAGTGAACTCGTATTAGTATCGATTTTTCTCTTAAAATTCGGACAAACACAGTGCCCGAACCAAGCGTGTAATTTGGCACCACTCGAACACACTAAGTTCCCTTTATACTTAGGTATGTATAGTGTGACACTATTATGCATTTAGATAATACTACCGGAATATTCACTTTGCCGTTATCAATAAGATATCAGAATTCTCACCCGTTGTTCAACACTTGGCCTAGATCTACTAAATCATATACACGAGTCACTAAGTGCATGTCCATATCCAGTAAATACCAAGCTACTTCACTCATGTACCCCAATATAAGTGTACCAGGTACCTATATCAAATTACTCAACCCGTTACCCAATGAGACAATGTAGATAGATATGTTTATAATTCTGACTTCTGAGTACTTAAAGGTATTTGTTTACCAAACTACTTACAAATAATTTGTAAAACGTTCATTTATTGATGTTTGTAACTTTTTGAGTAGGTAGTAGGTACCTATAAACATAAAAATATAGTAGGTAATTATTTCATCTATAATAGCGAATAGGGCAATCAAATATATTTACAGAATTGAGAGTTCGATTATATGGGTGGAGAAGTGTGCATCAATGTTTAGGAATTCGCCAGCTATTCCTCCACCCCAAATTTTGCTATATTATAAAAAACAACTACCTATATTAGTACAGTGTTCAATAACATTATAATATAGTGTTATACAGAGTTGCACAAAAATTAAATTGATTTAACGTTTCACTACGCTTTAATGAACCAATTATGGGCCATTATACTATGTTTAAGTATTGATTCATTAAATGTTTGGTGATTGTTTATACAACCAGACATTAGACGTGGACATTTTAAAATCAAAAGACTAAAAATATGGTTCCACTCTCTAGTGAAATCGCTTTGTGTTTTCGACATGTCTGGCAAGATCACTATTGTTTTAGTGACAATATATATTGGTTAACAGTTGAAGTCGTGACCCGTGACTGAACAAGGAGCGTGCAACTTAAATACCTCAAGTTTGATTGCACTAATCTTTACACGGTCACTCTCGCACGATTTTGTTTGATGACAAGTGGCACATTTACCCATGAAATCGAGGATACAATAAGGCAACCTAGAAAATGTCATGCCGTTATAAAAAACATATTAAAATATTACGAAATAAAGCCTTAAGAAAAAAGTTACAATCATTTTCTGAAAACTACCACAGAGTGTTACTAGAACGATCCATCCCGTAAAGTGTAAAGTGTTATATTATATAAAACAATCACGGACACTCTAGTTCACGTGATTGACGTAAAGAAGCGGTGATTCGTGTACGTGGATAGTGTGATATTCACTAGAAGCATTAAAAGTTTTATAATAAAATGTACGCGAAATGGTGTCAGAAGGACCAGGTGGTGAAACCATTTTTGAGGGAAAATTGAGGCCAGGCGTGTGCCAAATTTAAAAAAAAAATTGTCCACAAGTTTTGGATCGCAATCTCACACCGGTTCGGAGACTGGCGAGTAGACCGATGTGCTCGTTATATATATATATATATAATATGTGTGTGCTGTGAAATATAATATAGAGGAACGGGTGGAAAAGGAAAATTTGAAAACTTTCGATACTTGTACTATATACGCCGTTCAAAGTTTTATTAGTCCCGTTATTAATTTAGTTTTTTTTTCTTTTTGGCGGCAAATCAAACTAATGTTGCCAGCCAATGAAATCCTCCAACCCACTCGCTCAACACCGACCGAGGTCCGACTCGCTCATCGGCGAAAACCTGTGATATTATTATGATTAATCATGCTCTTTTACCGTGGCCATTATCGTATTATAACCATCACAAGCAGCAAATTATAATTCGACGCGTCTCATATAATATATCGTATTGAACTCGTATAGGTATATTTTATATATACGTAAAATGCGATGCTTGTGAACAGAACGCGTAGGACACACTCCATGGCACGTGCACACTCGTATATCATGATATTATGTTCTGCGACGTCGCCCACACACATTTGGCGGTACCTAAGTAAGTAATCTATTATACCGCAGAGAATAATACTTCGTTAATCTTACAACATAACTACATTACGCGTGTATCATATATCGACGAAAAAATATGTACTCGTTGGATCTTGCAGGAATCTATTTGTACTCTGTAGTACTCTTCACTATGCTCCCCTCCTCCCACACTATAAACATATTTTCTATTTAATCACACTTTACCGGATTATATCAAAATTCTATACCGTAAATCTAATTGTTATCTATATGTTGTAGGATTCCCGTTTCTATTCACGATTACACATATTATTATGCACCTAGTTAGTCGATGTCACTTAAACACTGTATTTAAAAAGTCGACCATTTATATATTTTAGTATTTTACATTCGGAGTTTAAATACAGGGGGTAGATGATTACTGTGTGAAAAACTGTTGATACGTGTGTTTGTGTGTCTGTGTGTGTGTGTGTGTGTACCAATAATACATTAAGTAAAGTTGCTGACGTGACGAGTATCTTTATATATTATATAGCAGGGCATATACCAGCCCTCGAACAAGTTCTCAGAACCTATTAGTTTTTGTCCGTAATTGATAGCCGTTATTACAATATATTATTATTGTTATTATTATGACTATTGTTACCGGCACGATTTTTTTTCCCTTATTTTTCGACGAGTGACTCGACCCGGCGACAAAACATCGTCGTCGTCCCCTCCGTCGCCCATCGCCATCGGAGCTTTGGATGCAAGTGTGGGCATACCGGGAGGGCAGCGATCACTCGTGCTTTATCGTCGCGGACGCAGCCGGCGTATATACCCTTCCAAAGATATTGTATATTATTATACAACGTATATATATATATATATTATATATGGCCTTTAACAGAATTCCGTGCGAGTACATCGAAAACGCATTAGACTACAATATATACAGGAGCGTATATTTTTCGTCGTTGAAGACTACGCGTCTACTTTTCCATTTTCCTTTTTCAGTTTTTTCATTCCTTTTTTTTTTTTATACCTACTTTATGTATGGTATAGTGTGCGTATGTATTTATTTTTATATATATGTATATATTATTATTATTATTGTTATCATTTATTTTTTTTTTCATAATACTTTTGTGGCCCGTTTGTATATTGTAGCCCGCCGCCTGCACCGACTCTGACCGTATGTTTGCACGTGTGCCAGTTCAACAATATGGACTATAGTAATAATAATAATAATAATACTATACTTTTGAGGAATATTAAAAAAAAAATACGGACGAGGTATAAAAAAATATTTAAAAGATAATTTCGAATAAAATTATTTTATTCTTGAAATAAAATACAATATATATGTTAGGAAACATTAAATACACGACCTGTCACCATATAAGTAATGTATGTAGTATGTGTACCTACTGTACCTTAACACATATTCCACTCCTATTGTATTCATATGCTTAACGAAAATATAAATCATATATTAAAATAGTTATTGTATTTAATAATACACATTTCACCGAACAGGGTGCTTAAATCAAACATTCAGAATTCAAAATACAGTTTGAAAATATTATATCTGTACCTACTTTATTTTAAAATATATATTATATATTCTAGATAGTAGTTATCTGCTATTATTTATATTTTTATAATACCATCAACTACTGTTTCTGAAACTAATAATATTTAACCATTTTTGATTTCACTGATTTAGATTATGGTATAATATACAACTATTTATGGTTATATTATAATGTTTAAATATTATCACAAAATATAATTTGCTTTTAATCACTTTTTCATTTTTTACCTATTCAAATATTAAACATATCATATAGCCAACTATTAAATGTATTCTATCAATACATTTGTTTTTAAGTAGTAAAATGAACGATTCACTTTAGCATCTAAATGATTATTTAAAACAAAATTATTTCACCAATTGCTAAACTGCACTTGGATTAAAACAAAACATATTTTTTCCAACTTCAGAATAGGTATCATTAAATATCAGGTACAAGTATAATACAATATTACAACATCAGAGAAGCTGGAATTGGCATCGGGTCCCAAAGAAACATCCTACAAGCACAAAATCCATTTTAAATGAAATTTGTTGATTTTAACATGAAAATGTATAACTATGATATTGATGTTATATGTATAAACAAACTTATCAATGCAATCATAAATAGTTTATAGAACATAAGTGATTAGTTTACAATTCATTATTCTACATATTATATGAAATATATACCATATTATATTATACTAGCAATAATTATTTGTACCTACCTATTATACCCATTTTGATCGGTACATAATACATAAAATGAACATAATATTTACATACAACAGTTGTTGTTTGTTATACATATCAATAATGTATGTATTCTGCAATGGGTTGGAGTAAACATATTTCGGAATTAAATCTCAGAAGATAATTACATATTATTACAACGATGAATTGTAAACTACTCAGTGGTACCAATTACATGAAATTTGCATGAATTTCCATTTGCACGAAATGACCTCACATCCAGAATGATATTTTTATTGTTAGAATATTTTGCCTATTTTTTTCGTATAATCCATTTTCATTTTTAACGAGTATACTTACCACCATCATATACTTTTATAATTTCGAAAACAAACTTACAGAATCTTAAAAAGGTTTTTATCATTATTATTATTTTTACTTTTAAGGACAGTAATTCAACTTGTGTTTATACATCATCTAAGAGTAAAAAAATAAAATCTCTTTGACCGTCTGACATTTGATATTAATTCATAGAATTTTTACAAAGTATTTGTATTCACTTATTTTCTTTCTTTTATCAGTTGTATATAACTTTTCCATGGAATGAAGTTGTATACATTCTATATACCTCGATTATTATTTTCGCTCGTTTTATTATTAAAACTGATTTTTTTTTAGCTAGCTTCGTAGGTATAGAAAATAAAATTAGTTAAACAATGTACAAATTAAATTACACGTTAGAACTGAGAAACGAAGAAAACGAGAAACGTGTTTTTTCGTAGCTGCTACCTATACATAAGTATCAAAGACGTATACAGTTGGTATTTCATAAAATCATATATAACATTTAATTCAATTTTTAATTGTTTCTGGAATTCGTATATTTAAATCATCACCGCTTTGTATACAAAGAGAGATGCTATTATTTGGTGCGATAGTATAATACTTGTGTCTTGTTCGCATGCCTAATAACAACATTAGGTACGATTATTTTACAAGTAAAGTTGTATCACTTCATCGCAATTAGGTACCTACTAAATTATTTGGTATTTAATAAGACTAAAAATTTATTTTTTTCACTCACTGAGATCAGAATAGATTTTAAGTAGGATTTTTTTTACTGAAACTCAATAGGTAATAACCAATAACCATTCAACTCAAACAACTGAGAAGGTGTCACTTGATGCTTCACCTGATCTCTAATTGATATAGGTATCTAATGCACTTATGAAAATAAAAACAAACATTCCACGTTAATTTTCATTTGAATCCATATTACAACAACATCACAATATAAGTTAAATGCAAAATTTTATATAATACATAATGTTTACGAACATAATTTTAACTTTATAACTACTCTACACTACGCAGATAATATAAGCATTTCACTGACAATTAGATGCCGATGTAGTGTTCTTAATAAAACTATGTAACTATGTTCATTAGTTATAAGAACATAATAGTATACTCATTACTCGAAATGCCTCTGTATTCTTACATAATACGTAAATGTTAAATATTTTAAGGTTTATTATTAATTACCTACTTATCATATACAAGAAACATATTTTTATAATAGCTAGAGAGATATGTTATGGATGAATTACATTTAACTGTATAATATTACTTCATTAGGTTTTTGGTTTTCGGTTCTCTTTGGTTCTCACGAATTGTATATTCTCGTAAAGTTGTTGAAATAGTTTGATAGTTTTATTGGAAATCATAAAATATATACAATTTGATGATAGTTTGAATCATTTAATAAGAAATAAGAATCAGATAGTTCAGACAGTAATCTCTAGAGCAATAGTTCTAAACAATCAACTGTGATTTTCAATCAACAAACATATTCAGTTCATTTAAATCATTGTCAGGTGCAAGGCAAATATAAATGTATACAATAATGTAGTATAGAACAGACTTGGAACGAATAATTAATAAACACATGTATCACGTATTATGTGTGTGTAATGTGCGTGCCGATAAATTTGGCTTACTGTAATATAAATATTTTATTTCATTATATGATGGCAAATACATTCAATACTTGATCTAGATATCTAGTGACTATACACCATCGAGTGATCTACGGCATTACAGCTATAGGCTTGAATTAATTTTGTTAAAAGCAATAATAATTAATATTGATAGTTTCGGGTTTGTTTAAAGTATTATTGCAGCCGGTCTAATATAATTAGTGATTATACCTTGTGAATATTTTATAATACGCCATATACTATACGTTTTATGTTATTTCAATTTTATATATTTTTTTCCATTCCAAGAAGTCTAATGTAATCGACTTTGTTTGTGTTTATTTAATCATCAATCAATTAAATTTGGTTTTGTTTTTATTTTTATATATCAATTGATTATATAATATATTATAACGGCTTGTTTTAATAAAAAAAAGTGTACTTTTTTACAATATTTTTATACTGATAATACTCTTCGTTGTATAGGTACACTATCTATGGGCATATAATATAATTAACATTATACCTACTACGCTGCGCAGTAGATACATTTTGTAACATAACAAAATTGTTTTAAATAAACATCATCGAAAGTTTGAAAATATTTGTGCCACTTTGTGTTGTTGAATACATTTAGCTTCATAATGATAATAATAATAAAGCTGTTCTACTTGTTTTTATTTTTATTATTTTTCGTTGGAATTTGTATTGCCTCCCATTTTTACTTAAGTATTCCCATATCCAATGACAGCGTTTTTTTTTCAGTTTACTTTTTCAATTTAGTTATCATAGGAAACACTAATTTAGTGAAAAAATGTTCTATTTTATTAGTTCTGCAGGAAAAATATGTTGATATTTGTTAGTTATTTAAATTAAAAACAGTAGACCTTTGCTATTATACATAAGATACGTAATTACCCGTAATTTGACTCTAAGAGGAACGATGAATTTATTGATTTTACAATAATTTGTTTTTTATTGTTATATATTTTTTGTGTCTGCCATTGAGGCAGTAAATATTCTTCTATTTTTTACTTCATCATCTTTTCTGGTAGGAGAGTGAGATTCCATACAACTAGATTAGTTAGATTAGATTTTTTATTGGGCACCAATAGGTATCTGTAATGCCCGGGTGAGGGATGGCGGCACTTATCTCAGGATACCGTGACTTGCCCGAAGAAAAATGCAGCCCGCGGCCGAGGTTTTGAACCTGCATCGGTGCGCGTCGCAACCGACGCCTTGGTCCGCTCGGCCACTCCATCCACCTATGAGTTTTTTTTAATATTTTTCATATTATTAATTAAACATGTATTCCTGATAAGTATTACTATACGTTTTGGTACCGAAACTATCTGGAACCGGAACCAAAATTATTTGGAATCGGTACCTTTATTTTTTTTTCATCAAAGAATCAGAACCGAACCGGAATCGTTATTTTATTTTTGGAGAACCGGTACCGAAACCGATACCGATAAATTCAAAAGGTTCCAGTCCCTGATTTACAGAAATTTTAATTTTTTTCTATAATTATCATTCTATCTAAAATTTAATAGAAGTTTTTCAAAAGGAATATTTAAAAGACAATAGCACAATTGATTGCCATGCCTTTTAAGTTAAAATTTGATAGTTTAACGAATTATAACGTTCTAGTAATTTTCTAGTAATTTAGAATTATTTTTCGTGGCACCTGAAACATTTAATGTATATTATTAAAACTGAATCTAACCTCCTCAGTAACTATTAGTAAAATAAATTATTTTAATAGAATTATAAATATATCATATTATACTATATTTAGTAATACACACTCCTTGACAGACCGTCTTTGCTCAGAATGGTTTTTCGTGGACAATGATATTATATTATGATTGTATTCATATTTAATACATGTATTGTGATCCACACGTCACATGATGTACATCAGTGTTTCAAACTTGCTCACATTTTTTTTTTTTTTTTTGTTATTATTATTGTTTTATATTTAGCTGAGTGCAACATTCGAATAATATTTCGACTATCGAGTTTAGAAATAATAGTTCGAAAGAAACTGTATTAACTGTATACATTTAGTATAATGAATTATAAATAAATAAAAAATAAATCATCTATTATATTATACTACATTAATATTAGCCTTTTTTATACTGTCTTAAGAAAAGTATTAATTAATATTATATGAAGTATGTTCGTGAGGTTTGTTAACTTAATGTAATTATGATATTTTATATTATTATGTATCTTCGAATTCAATACTTCTATAATTTAAATGTACCCATTTGTATTATTTAATTATAAATTAATAATTTTATCTCCTTCAGTAATAAATATTCGTTTATTGTATACGAAATAATATCAATATTATTGGAATATTATTGAAAAACGCATTATTTGTTGCACAATTGTTTTGAAAATGATTAATTACAAATTAAAAAAGGGGTGCTGTGAAAGTGCATTGTATTTTTTCTGCGTACTGAAATTAAAAAAAAAAAACTTTACAAATTGCAAACCTAATAATATTATACAAATACTTACGTTTAATTATAAACAGTGATTGACACTAGAAACTAATAATGAATCACAATCGGAAACACAGTAGTATAAATTGTGTAGATGCAGTTTGCTTCATTATTGTATTTTATTTCTTCATGTATTGTGTATAATACACGTAGACAGGCCTGGTGAATAATCTAACTTCTGTCAACCTAACGTGTAACAATATTGCACGATCTACAACCCATATAACAATACTGGTTGTACACTTGTACCTACTCGTTATTTATAAAATGAGTAGTTTCTAAAAAATTTAGGACAAATGCAAGTCAAATATTTCAAATTTTATATTACATTTTTTTTAATTTTATGGATTCATAGTGAATATACTGAAGTTAACATGGCGTATTGGTGTTATTCATCTTTAATTTCATAATCTGATGACAATTTTTGTTCAAAACATTTGTTTATGTAGTTCCACATTTCTCAAGACGTTTATTTATTGAATGAATATTATGTTTTATTATTATAACGGATTACTTATTTCATATGGCACATTTTTTTGGGAACCGTTTCAAGTGAAACACTACAATAATGTTGTCCAAAAATAATCACCATGTAATGGTATACGTTGGATAGTTGAACGTAAGAGTTTAGGAGTGTGTTTTTTCGTTGAGCCGATCAATTGCCACATATTTATAATTTATACATATTGTAACATATTATATAGTTCATATATGTATATATAATATATTATATTATTATTATGTGTATATGATTATGCATATACCAATAGTTCTATAGAAACGAGCAACAGCATTTCTCACGCACGCTTGTGGTACGTGGTACATGTCAAAGGCAAGCACTCTGAAAAAGCTGTTTCACCAGAAAATAAATAACAAATAGTTTCATAAATTATTATATCCGAGCTAATATGCAGCTGTCTCACGTACATCGTACATGTATATTGTGTATGGTATACAATATATTTATGTATAACTACAATAATTGTTATTGTTGTTCTTCTTGTTGTTTCAAAATATGTCAGCGGCGGCCAGTCGAATATATTAATGAATATTAAAATTTATAATTTTGGTCTCATAAAACGTTACGCTCACGTGCATCACAATAATAATTACCTCTAGTATACAAAAACATTAAAATTAAACTTTTTGGTCGATTTTAGCCAAGGAACCTGCCTAAATCGTATAATAAACAAATGTGTAATGATGTAATATTAATAATAGTTACCTATTTCAAACTTGAGAGTTGAGTTTTTATTATTTTAATGCCTACCTCCTCATATTTATTGTTTATTTCAATGTCTACTGACGCTGTTAACATATTGTTAGGGGCATCTAATAGAGGGGTGATTTATACATTTTGAATTGTACGAATTTTTCACTCTGTCAAAGTTCAAAAAGCTCCATGAAACTTGGCTCACTTTTTTTCGCTTTCAAGAAGTTCTATCCAGAACGGCCAATTTATTTTTACCATTAATTAAGGTAACTTACAATTTTGGAATTTATGTTTAATATATATAAACTTGGATATTATGATTTATGAGGCTTAAATTTGGAAGAAATTTATCACGATTTAAACTTTTGCGGTTCGTGAAAAAATGCTGGACCTACATGTTATCAATATTTATTTTATACGTATTATTCGTATTAAGATTATTGATAAGTATTATTTTAATATGACATACCTACTATGTATCGAGTAATCTGAGTCAAATATTTTGAATTTGTGTGGCTAACTTCATGTCTCACGGACCTTCGTTGGTCAGTTTCAACAAGGTCAGTCAAGATTCTAACTTTTTTAATAATATTTAAAGCTTCTTTATCGTTGCATAATTTATTCATGCTAATTCATTCCTTGTCTTATACTGAAAATCCCAAATAAGTTGCAGTTTGATTACCTGGGTACTGTTTATAAATAAAAACACTTCTATTTGTAAGAAAATACAATATGAAATTTAATTTTCTATAGTTTGGTATACGGTATAAACATAATCATATTCATAGTTATATTTTTACGATTTGCAGGTTTAAAAGCCTTATTTTATAATATAAGGATTATTATGGTCATAATTGAAATGTAATAAACGTTTTGCGATTAAAAAAAAAGTCTACTACATAAATACAAGGGTCTTATTTAAATAATAATAATAATATTATATAGTTATGGATAGTAGGTATACAATATAGTCAATTGTTTTAAAATGATTGTGTGAATGGAATAAATAAATGTTAAATTAAGTTTCAAAACAATTGAGCTGCATATTTGTTTTAAAAAGTTCAGATGGAAGAATGTTTTCATAGTTTTGTGCTTGCACTGCAGTGCTTCCGGTCCGTATATTTATGACATGAAATACGTTACTGGACCCGGTTCCTGCTGGTATATATTTAGCCTCTTCGACACACAAGTGTCGAGAAGACCTATTTACCAATATATATATATATAAATATATATAATATATTATATTTTTTATATATACGTTTACATTTCACAGAAGTATGAGGATTAGAAAGGACCGTTTACGAATGGTGGTGGGAAATAGGGAGCTGCTGAAAAAATATAAAAATAAATACGAGGCTGGTAGCCATTTTAAATCCTGCTCGATTTCGACGGCCGATTTTCCGCTCGAAAGCGACGATATTTTAATATCGCTCCAAAAAATATATTATCCGGTCCGCCGCGTTATTCAGCGTTCGATATTATTATTACGGATGGGTACGGGTCTAAGTAAAGTTTTAGCTATGGCCCCATGCATTCTACGGAATTTTCTATACTATACGCGTTTTGACAACGATGGATGATCAATGTATGAATTTATAATAATATATCATTGATCATAACACAAAGAATTCCTCGGGGAGTCTAAGTCGTTGTATCTTATATTATACTATCGTTAAATTGTACTGATATACCAACTTTATTAATATTACAAACACATTGGTTCGGTGTTGTTTGACCATTCCACGAATAAATTGTGGTTTTGAAAAAGAATAAAATTGCGTAAGTTAAATAACTTATTGACAAATCAATTGTATCGATTGGAAAACCGTAAATCATAAATTCATTGTGGAATAGCTGTAATAAACGAAAAAATAAATACCAATCATATTATTATAATATTGTTGTGTCGACTACAACATTTTTCTGCCAACCATTTAATTAATGCTCGTTATAAATGTTTAATATTATAATAAAATATCTGTGCTGATTTTTTCAAAATTAACTATAACGGTTAATTAAGGCTATAGTTTATTTAACTTTTTTAATCCATCAGATCGGTCGGTAGCAAATTCGGGAGTATCGGAAGACTGGCGAAATGGGAAAAGACTGATCATATAAAATCAAGTCGAGCGTACACTTCTGAGGACTAAAAACCAAAAACCGTTGGTTTATGTTGAGTATTATGTGTGATGTCATTGATTAAGTTGTAAACATACAGAGGACGGGAGAGGAGGAAATCATATTATTAACTTGCTTTGACTTGCTCCCGTCCTGGTACGCCTTGGCTGGATTTGGCATATTATTTTAATGTTCGGTTCGGTTGCTGTGTTTTTCGAACGGTTTGAGATGTATTGCCGCAATCAGATTTCCATATTTCTTTCCGATAGGTATCGTACGCTATATAGTATAAGTGGTATAATAATTATGTATGCTTATTGTATACTTCCCTACAGTCGTTTTCTTTTCTCTTCCGAGTGTTATCGGAACAGCGAAAACATAAATGCACTGTGTGCCGGTCCGTTCCGGATGTACTGTGTAATTTATTGAATTCCGTGTACAGTCAGAGGCGACGTTCTTTGAACGACATCCGCCGTCGTATATCAATCTCGGGGCACCCTCGTGCACACGAAGCACGCCGAAAAGTATATTATCGCAGCAGACAGCTCGATGAGATGAGTCATTCTTCCGCCTTGTCCTGCTTTGAGTGCATATTATTATAATGTATATTATATTTATAAAGCTTTCTGCGGAGCTTCTATCGTACGATACGCACAGTGCGGTTAACCCCCTGAAAAATATATCGTTGATTTCGTTATTATAATAGCAGTCGTCCGCTGGTCGTGCATGCAATAATGATATTATGATTGTCAACAAACGCATGTTTACTGTGAGTTATATTTTTTATGTGTCTTAAAAATATCAGATGAAGAACTGTTTTTTTTTTTTACTCTTACCGAAATTATAAGCATCCATCCATATTTCATCACCACTTTAATTTTTCCCAACAGGTAATCAAATTTGAATTCATCGAGAGGCTCACTGAACATTATATTAACTCCGTGCAAAATATAATTTTACAAATATTAGAACCATCAATAGTTTTAACTTTGTAAAATGAGGAATTAGATGAAAATGTAAAACTAATTGAATAGGTAGGTAATTGTTGAATAGGCGATGATAACCGAGTCTATTGCATACGTATAAATTACGTCCGTCACATTAAATAATCTTAAAGAAAGTAAAACACTTTTATTAGTAAAAATAAAATCGTCACTCTTCCTTACACAAAACATAACACGATATTAAATTTCTTTGGTTAAAACTGGCACATGAACATATTATATTTTATATTAATTTTTTTTTTTGACACGAAGTCATTATTTTTGTCAAGTTAAAATTATAAGAAACATAATTTGAAGAAAAGCAATCGGTTTTTTAGATTATTATAATAACATGGTTTGTTACGTACCTATCATGATAAATTCACAGTCAAAATTGTAGTTTACGAATATAAAAAAGCTTGACTCACTATTAAAATGTATTACATGCCATTATATAAATATTATTTTATAATATTGCCTTCGAGTTATCGTAGAATTTACATCGACAAATTTGACAATAATACGTAAATAGATTATAATTCTACACAATTTCTGAAATTTTATTTTGCTATTATGATTTATGACATAACAAAAATACCACTAATATCATCAAAAACTGATACCGACAAGATCTATCAGTCTACCCTAACTAAGATATACCTAATACACATTGTCGAATGAGGATTATATAATATGGATTTAGAAAATATAAAATAAACAACACTAATTGTTGCAGTATAATCATAAAACGTAATATTTCGCTAAAACTAAAACACATATCTAACTATTAAAGGTAATTCGATTTCTAACAGTGCAAGTGATATGCGCTTAATATAAAATATACATGACATACACATAGTCAAGGAATAGGCAATAGTATAATGAAGTAAAAACAATGTGCATTTAGTCCCCTTTATGTACAAGTGACCTTACGACCCGGTTAAAAAAAATACATGATCGCGTGATTTAAATTTTAAAAAACAATATTATGATGCAACGAATAAAGTGTAATAATAATATTTTATTAAAAATTGACTAGGTATATATTTAGCTCATATATTTGTAAGTTTTTAATAAAATATTAAAACTTTGTTTGGATTTGATGTAAAAAATTTAATAAACTATTAAATTATATTGTGATTGAACCGTAATATTAGTTATTAAATAATATGATTTTTTTTTTATCCTACAGCGTCATAATAATAGTCAATATAAATTCCGTTCGATATTTCTCAACGTCATTGTACAAAATGATATTATAAGATTCATTTATATGAATTTATTTACTAAACTGTTAAATTTTAGTTATAAAATAGGATCCACCATTATAGTGCTAAAAGTAAAGGAAAGTAAAAAATAAAAATAAATAAATAAGTAAATATTTTTTAGATATCCCTAGGGGGATTGAACCGACTCGCAATGGTGTGTTGAAAACCACAAATCAGTGACTTCCGTTATCAGGTGATGGTTAATTATGTACAATACAGCACAAAAATAAAGATATTTCAAGTAAATTGTCTAGGTGGTAATACGAAAAATTAAGTGTTTGTTATTGCAGTAATCTGAAATATTGAGAATGTTTTTTTTTGGTACACAAATAGTTTTAATTCTATGTACCTATTAAGTATGCAGCATACATAGTATAGCCTGCATAAATTATTAATATTTGAAAAAGTTTTCATGCAGTTAATGTTAGATGATGCATTAATTTAGATGTTCAATTTAGATTAAACATCTGTCTCTCAAAAAAAAAACAACTGCAGTATAATTACAATTTATAATTTATAAAGTACAGTCCTAATTTGACAAAAAGTGGATGTCATAATAACATGCTAGAAAGCAACTAATACACTTCTTTACTTATATAATATTTATTTCCATAAGTGGTTTTTGGAGTTATACTGATTCTCTTAGAAAGAAATTACTAAATAAATAATTACACATAATAATTTGAAAAAACGCAATTCGCAATTTTATAAAGTGCAAATATAAATATTTAAATGAAAATTCAAGTCTCTTTTGTCATAAACTAGTTCAAATATTTATCCAGACTCCATTTTACACGATAGCAACATTAAAGCATATACTGTTTTAAAATAATAAAAATGCATCTATTTTTACTTATAATAAAGCATATTATTATATTCATTGTTTTTACCATTATTTTAGTACAAAGTATTACATTTGTTATTATCTAAAGCCTCTTAAATTTAGGCATGGTATGAGTTGTGTTTTGGTAGACTAAAATAGCAGTACTACGTATACCGATTTAAATTAAATTATTTTTATTAAGATTTTGATATTGATATTACATAATTTTAAATAACTCGGAAACTGCTATTTGGAATTTATATTTAGAGTAATTTGAATAATTTGAAGTGTTTAGTTTACTCAAATATTTGTATCGCCACAGGACAATTAATAGTATAAAAAAAAAATATCTGTTATTCGAAAATATTATGTTCTTAAGTAAACATATATTATTTAAAGATTCCAAAAATCCAATTTACAATAACTGCATTGTAAAAGAAAAAAGGGGTTGAGCATGATTGTACACCCTGTACGATTATTATTTGTACTCGATCACGGTATAATATAAATAACAGCTTTTATGTGATTCAAACTACAGAGTAGCCGGTGTCACCGGCGATTTGTACCCCCGAGAATTTTTACCGGGGGGGTAAAAATCGCCTGAGGTAAAATTCGCCTGGCGTAACAGGCGATTTGTACCCACCTTCGAATTTTTACCGGGGGGGTAAAAATCGCCTGAGGTAAAATTCGCCTGGCGTAACAGGCGATTTGTACCCACCTTCGAATTTTTACCGGGGGGGTAAAAATCGCCTGAGGTAAAAATCGCCCGGCGTAACAGTCGATTTTTACCCACCTACAAATTTTACCGGGGGGGTAAAACTCGCCTACAAATTTTTCTAAGATGCAAGAGTTATTTATCGCATCCACTAATGCAACAGTGTTATGATTTTTGTCCATATAATGTTTTATAATATGCAAATGTCCACTTAATGGTATTAGTAAAACTTTTTACTCTTATTAATTAATAATTTTTTCTATATAACTTATAAGTTATAACCTACCTATTCAAATAAATGTTTTTAAACAAAATTAATTATTTGTTTAATTTATCTACAGTCTACACAATTATTAAAGTCAAACTACCATTTTGTTTTGTTATTAATAATAGGTTTTACAAAATAGTAAATACTTAACGTCTTAACATAATTTCATAATAACCAGCATGAAATATTTATGTTTAATATTATTATAATAAATGTATACTACCGATATAATAATTTGCTTTTCGAAGTTTCTATTTTTGGACGTATTACGTATTTGTGTTTATGAAAAATGAAAACAAGATGTATACATAATATATTTTTGAACGTGTCTATTAAGCTAAACATCTATTTTTGAATCCACAATTCAGTTATAATTGTTATTATTGATATTTGGTATTTACATATAAATTGTATATTTTTATCATTATTTGTCCTTAAAATTATTTTATTCGAACATTTTATAATCACTCCTAGCTTTACTGCTGCACAACATGGTTGTTCCATAATATGAAGTAATTTATGATATTTTATACCCAACTATTTTGTTCAAAGTACCTACCTGTATTCAATTTGTGTTTATTATTTTTTTAATTGATTTTGAGAAAAGACGTACGTACAAAAGAAGGTAAGTAATTTATAAAAGTATTTAAGTATTTTTTGAGCTTTAATAATAACTATAATTTTTAAATTAATTTTGTATTTTGTATTTAGGTGTGTATACTGTAACTTGATATATACTTTATTTTAAAATATAATTATCATATTTAGAATAATTGTGCTGTTATATTGTGTCGTAACTTCGTAAGTATATTTTCTATTAATTAAAATATAATATATTTAATTTATATTCATATTGTAGTAATAATAGTCAATAATATCCTATCAGAGTTTTATATGAATTGAAACGTAATACTTAGCCACTTAACTAGGTACATGATATTAAATGACAACACGTCAAATCTATATTTTATATATAATAATAATATATTACCTACATTGGATAAATTATTATTAATAGATCAATATTTTCTAATTGCAACGTGACCACGTCATGGTACTGCGTGGATTTAAATGTTTTAAAAAATAAGAAGCTCGTAAGGCTAGGTAATGAGACATTATTTTCCTATTATTAATTCTACTGAATGATTAGAATTTTGAAACAAATCCAGCGACACAATTGCTATTTAAGTAAAAAAAAATAAGTATAAAAAAATATCCTAGAAAATAATAACCGACCAGTTATGTCGAACATAGATACATATAATATTTACCTACCCGGTCAGAATTCAATTTCTTAGGATTTATGGATATATTATAATTAATTTCTATAAATAAATCTACAATTTATAAATACAGCTTAAAATTAGCCAAATATTTTGAAAATTATATAATTAATAGCAAAATGTCTATTTGATGCATATTTCTAGTCATAGGCGTGCACACGGGGGGTGCAGGGTATGCAACTGCACCCCCAGCGAGTTAATTTTAGAAATAGATTGATAGATAAATAATATTTTTTAAGTTTATAATTTTTTTCAAGCCCGCGGTCACACGTGAGTGCAGCAGTGAGTGCAGCAGCAGGCTGGTATGTACGATACACGGTTAAAATCGTTTTCTGTTATCGCGGCTCGATTGTCGATAGTTAGGTATAGTGATGTAAGCTTGAAAATTTTTTTTTCATTGAAAATTTCTGAAAATTTTCAACTTTCTTTGAAAATTTTGAAAATTTTAATTTTAATGTGTTTTGTTTAACTTAATTAATTTTTTAGGTTGTATGGTTGATATCACTGTACCACAGCTATATATATTTTTTAAGTTTGATATATTAATTTGTTAATTATAATATATAAGCGTTTAATTTGTACCTGCATAGTAACATGATGTTACACTTACAACCAAGTACCAACTAACAAAAGACTGTTTGATTTAAAATAATTACCTACTTTGTGATCTATATATTATATTTTATAAGTTTGATACATATATATTAATTTTTTATTTTCTAAGATAAGCGTTTAATTTGTACTTACATAGTAACAAGTTGTGACCACTTACTACCAAGTACTAACTAACAAAAGACTGTTAGAATTAAAATTGTTTCTATATTTTATTATTTTCAAATTTAAATATATTCAAATACTTTATAAAATGTCTGTTTCATTTTTATTTAAATTTGGAACAAGTATAATGTCAGAGTCAAACAAAACACTTATAATAGAAAAAATTATAATTTGGTTAAAATTGTGGAAGTGACTCAACCAATAAATTACATAAAAAATCAATAATTGTAATTTGTAGCAAAACGATTATTTATACACTCAACATTTACACTGAAGTAAAAAAACATTTTGAATAAAAGAAAAAAATGCACATTAATGGGTATAAATGGTAATAAAAGTACATAGTTTAAAATATAACTATGAATATATGAATAATAATATAATTACAAGTTATAAGTTATAACTATAACTATATAATATCAAAAGATTTATTTGATAAGAAATTAATATGATAAATTATAAAATTTTCAAAATTTTCATGTTTTTGAAAATTTTCACGAAAATTTTCACCAAAAAAAATTTTCATGAAAATTTACATCACTAGTTATTTATCGTAAAAGTGGCTACACCAAAAGTTATTGGCTGCGTACGAGTTGATTCCCGTGTACCTGTTTACCTGCACCGACACCGTTAAGTTGATTCCCGGGCTATTATAGAGGGTACGTACGAGTTGATTCCCTATCGTTGTATATCAATTATCAATAGATTGCACGAGTAAAGAGTTTACGACCGTAAAGAGTTCGACCGTCACACACAACTTGCTCTTATGTCCACCGCGAATTTACAAAAAATTGCAGGAGTAATGGAACTAAGAAATCTAAAAAACAAAAAAAAAAAATTTTTTAAGAGAAGAGATGTCACGGTATACTGGTAATCTTATTATCAGATACCAATTTATAAAAACAATGTGTTACAAATTTTTACCAAATTACTAAATTTTTTTATATTTTTTTACCTAGTTACTACTAAATGTTTTTAATTATATTTTTTTACCTAATTACTACTAAATGTTTTTAATAATAATAAATATAATATAATTCAATAAATAATTAATAAATAAAAATTGAATGATTTTCAAAATATGAAAAAACTAAAAAAAACAACATTTTTGAGAAACTTGTCAGCCAACTTCCTAGTGGTGTTTCTTTGGTTATGCTAATAGGCTGAATATTTTAATAAATATTGAATAAAATATATAATGACCTGGGAATCAACTCGTACGTACCTCTTAACGACCCGGGAATCAACTAATACATGAGATAGGTCTCGGGAATCAACTCACCTATTGCGAAGTTATTTATAACTTCTGAATATTGCTATTATTAATTGTGATAACTGATAATAAAACACATTAGTGACTGTTGTTGTTTACAGTAAGAATCCCTGGCAGCGTAGTCGTAGTGCAAAATAATTATTTTATGGTGGGTTATAATGTACTCGCGTGTTTGATTAATTTATACATTTTATTGATTTAATATATTAATTATAAAGAAGTTTAGTAGGTAAACAGTATATTAAAGTATTTAACTATAGTTACGTGATATAAAATTTAAAATGTCACGAAAAATAAAGTCAACAACCTTGTATAACTTTTTTAAGCCTTCATCACCAAAACAAATAAAAACTGAATTATAATTTATAAAATTATTGACTTCTAAGAGAAATGAAATTATTAAAAAAATAATTATTAATTTTTTTTTTTTTTATTAATCCTGGCCCGACTTGTTACATGGCTAGGTAACATACTAAAATTTTCAATTTGTACTGTGCACCCTCAGCAAAAATGTCCTGCGCACGCCTATGTTTCTAGTTACCATGCAAAACTATTGTCTATTTTTGTATAGTAAATAAATCGTAAAACTTATATAGAATTATATTGCATTTTCAAACTTTATAGGTATAGATATTAAACATTTATGATTTTTAAATATTTTAAATATATTAGTTAAAAATATTTTACTTTTTTACTTATAAAATTAATAATTATGCTTTTTGTTAAACCTTTACAAATAACATACAATAAGTCTTGTAATTTCAAAATGGATATTGTGAAATTAATTTCTATAGGTACCTACTAATCAATGATTATAGACTATAGTACAAACAAGATTATCTATAACAATTTCCAATTTGATGGTTAATCATTTTTAATTTTACTTTGTTAATACCCTCTAAATTGTAATAAATAATAATCAAATGCATTATTAGAATATAATAAATTATATGCTATGATATTATTACCCCTGGGCCATGACGCTCAATTTTACCCGGGGGGGGGGATTTGAGGGTATTAGAAACCTGTGACCCCCCCCCTCAAGTCACCATCTATTTACATCAATGGCTATAAGCATATTATTTTTCTATTATTCACTATAGAATTATTTGATTGGTTATTATTTTTACTTTAATTTTATGAAGATCCAGTATGGCTTGTTTTCGTCCATGGGAAGAGAACAAACAAACAAATATAAATGAAAATGAAAATGAAGTAAACAACTTAGATTTGCTTGATTGTGATATTATGTATAGTGATATGGTACAGAAGAATTTAGAAAACTGCAGTTCTACGAAAGATGATAATAATTGTGTAGACATGGAAATAGATACAAAATATGCAATTATAAATGGAAATAATGAAGAACATAGTGATAATTTATTTCATTTTAAAGAAACGAGTAAGTATTATTAATTTAGGATTTTTTTTAATTTTTAGTTGGTTAGTACTTTTTTCATCGTGCAGTATACAAATGTATGAACGTATTTTAGCTGTTTTTTTTTTATAAAATGTTATATTAAATTACATGGATATACAACGATTATACCTACATAATTAATGAACAATACACAAATTGAAATAAATTTGCGTGTGTGTGGGTATCTGTCGTTTTGAAGGAATAAAAACGGTTTAATGTTCGACTTGAAGTGCGGTATCTAGTAGTAAATAGGATGGATCTAGTAAATTAATAGTTTGGGACGAAGAGAATGTAAAAAGTAGAAAATTTCATCAATTTTCAAAATATTCAGGAAAGTGTAAAAATAAATGGAAACACTGGAATATAATAAATTCAATTCCGGTTTACGACTAAATCAATTTTGTTTTCTTGCTTTAATTCAGAAAATATTAATTGTATGGACTGATATTTTCAGCAAAAACTTATGTACACTTTTTAAAGATTCCACGTCACCTATAAGTAGTTAATTATTTAGGTAAAACAATATACAACATTTTAATACATTTTTTTATTAGAATGTGATGATAACATTGATGTTACAAGAAATAATGATATTGATATGGAACGAAAGTATAAGCATGCCGAGTTAAGAGATGTCATGCAATTTCTAATAAATAATAATTATCCACCGTACATACAGAAACGCAATGATAAATCTAATTTTCGGAAACAGTGCAAACCTTATGATATTGTAAAAGGCATATTACGTTAAAATCCAAACACAAAATTTTAGCAAAAAAAACAACATTTAAGTAACCTTAAATATTTTAAAGAATCTTCTAACACTAATGGAGTTGACTTAAAAAATAATGTCGAAGAAAAATTAATAGGAGAAAACGATGAAAATATGAATGAAGGAGTTAATGAAGACTTCAACGGAGGGTTGTATACAAAATTAAATACGTTAAAAGTCGAAGAAGTTGGAAAAATAACACTTAAAGGACTAACAAATATAATGGAAGGAGAATTAGACGAAGATAAAGAAAAACAAGTAATTAATGATATGGTCGATAATGATGATGACGTGGTGTGTACGAGCGTTTCAGTAGTTGATAAACGTCGTCGGGTGTTCAATCCAGTTGCAAAACCATGGCAGATTCTAAAATGCGCACAGTTAAAATTAAACCTAACTGAAGTACTGAAATTTAAAGGAAGAGGAAAATTTTTAAGCGAACCAGCAGAAACAAAAAAGATTATAGGAGATGGTAATTGCCTATATAGGGCATTATCATACTGGATAACGGGAACAGAAGACAATCATATGGAAATACGTAAACGTATTGCTGAGGTACGTAATATGCACATTTAATAAAATGTATCTATTTAAATAATACTTTTTTATACGATTTGGTTTTAAATTACTCTAGGTGGTTAAAACTAATAAAAAGATCAACAACTATATTGGCGGGGACGATGACATTAGTATTTATTTAGAAAAAAATAAAATATATAATGATGGTAAGATTTATTATACTAACTTTTCCAAATACAAAACCAAAAATGCAATAGAATTATCAAGAACTAATTATTTCTTATATTTATTTTTAAAAACATTTTGTGTAATGTAAAAATGATTTTTTTTGTAGGTGTTTGGGGTACTGATGTTGAAATTTTTGCTGCAGCTCAATTGTTAAAAACATCAATTTATGTTTATGCAACAACAACAAATACATGGCAACTTTTTAATAAAAACCTTAATTTAAAAAAATATATTTATCATACAGAACGATGCATTTATATAAGAAACATAGGTAATGTACACTATGATGTGGTTCTAGACGTTGTATAATGTAAATATTTTTATTAAGTTATAAAGTGTACAAGTAAGCTAAAGTAAGCTAGTACCTATATTTAAACATCAAATTTAAAGAAAAATTGCCAGAATCATTCGTTATTTTATTAATTTTATTTCATACCCTTATGTATTCTTCAATAGTTAATATGTTTAGATAATTATTTAATTTTAAGATTTTTGGTGTATCAAGGACGCTTTGTCTATTAATTCATACAACATGGTACCTTAATAGGTGGACTTTTGCATATAAAATACTCTCTGTACAAAAATATGTAGGTACATACATTTATCATTTATCTGCCTATATTCAGTATTATTATGTATATATTACCAGTATTATTACCTATATTATGTATTGCATATATTGGGCACGGACAAATCTGAAATCGGGGACATTTTCGTGAATAAAGGTATACTGTTTCAAGTGAGCAGTGCACAGGATTACCTTTGGGATTACCAGTCAGCATTTGTATTATTTTAAAATTTTAGTTTAAAAGTAATTATAAAATATTATCATAGAAAAGAGACTACAATTATGTGGGTAGTAAAATTACCCCAGCTACGGTAAAATTTGTTAGGCAAGTAAAAATTAATTGTTACGCTAGGCAATTTTTACCCCAGGTGATTTTTACCCACCACGGTAAAATTTGTTGGTGGGTAAAAATCGCCTGTTAGGTTAGCCGATGTTTACCTCAGGCGATTTTTACCTCCTACAGTAAAATCTGTAGGTGGGTAAAAATCGCCTGTTACGATAGGCGATTTTTACCTCAGGCTATTTTTACCCCCCTGTAAATTTTACCTCAGGCGATTTTTACCCCCCCGGTAAAATATACAGGGGGGTAAAAATCGCCTGTTACACCGGCAGTATTTCCTTGAATTTTCGTTTAATTGTTACAAAGAAAAACTGGTTATCCGGTTGTCCACATTGTATAGTTTATTTAATAATACTATGATAAAATGAGGGGTTGAAAATAGCACACCTCACTAACGTAAAGTGGCACATACAAGATTTAATTTCAGAGGTGCTAATATGTATTTTCCTAAAATAAAATTTACAGAGAAAGTTTGCATTTTGTAGAAATTCATTTTCACAAAGGAAATCATTAAGGGGACATGGTGGGAGGTTGGCTCTTTAACCAGAACCTTTACCTGGTCATAGGTGTATAATATCTATTAGGATTTAGATCAAGGACTTTTATGCACTAAAAAATCATCAAATATGTATTTAAAAATATTCACTTATACTGCAAAAAATTTCAAATACTCTGTTAAATACGCCATACAAAAAAAAAATACACGATTTTATTATTATAATAAACAGTTTAAATTTTTTCACTAAATATTTTATGAAAATATTGTTCTTCATCAAGCTAGTTTAAATAATTTTCACAAAAAATAAAATTTCACATTAAAAAATTACACTTTTTCTTTAAATATTTTCTATATTGTAGTTTATTTTAATTATTTTACTTTTATTTATTTTTTAATGTAGATGAGACTATGTACAATTTTAACATGGGATAATTGTAACACGGGTAATAAGTTGTTCATTAATCAATATAAAAATCTCAAATAAATTTAACAATTGGCTCCCTGTATAACAATCGATGTTTCCTTATCAAAATTATGATAACAAGATAACCGTTAAAAAAAATCGTTTTTGATAACAGATTTTAAATAAAAATCATACACATGCTTTTTTATTTGAGTACATATTTTTAATAATATTTGAGTATTTCAAAAAAACATTGGTTGGGTACAAACGTAACATTCACCTTATGTGATACGCTGTTGCAAGTATTTAATTTACGTTATTTAAATTATATTATGCTATACATTTTTTAATAATTTAGAAGTCAAAAGTTATGTAACTATTTATTATTTGAGATAGGTAATCTGTTTACGAAAGTTAGATTTTATTTTAATTAAAGGTTATTAATATGTTATAATTGTTTTAACAATTTAAAAATAAAAAAAATGGTTAAGTGGATGAAGAGCAATTAATGATAATTTTAAGACAATAATACGACTTTGGTAGTCCTACCATAATAATAAGTGAACATGATTTATATATTTTTAATATTGAAGTTTATCGTAGATCTTTGAACGATCCGATCAGTGTGTCGTGTGAGTCTGCCACTCGTGTACCGTCAAATTGCTACTTTCAAAGAACGATTTTTTCATGCATCGCATGCGTACTATTTTTTGCCATTATTACATCGATGTATCGTCAAATTGATACTTTGGCTGAGCGACATTAAAACTTAAAATATAATTAAAAATATGTCTCAAAAAATGTCGAGAAATGCAAAATTAGGCACTAAACATTTTGAGTATTTGATTACAAACGTTGTAAAATTTATTATAAAATGTACTAACTAAACATACAATTAAAACGATCAGAAAAAAATATGGAAACGCATTAAGGTCGTTGCTATACAATCTACAGTAATATAATATGCTTCTGTTATGATAAAAATCGTTTAATATATTTTTTAATGGAAGTTATTATTATTATATTCTGCTCATGTGTATTTTTTATATATAATAATAGGTGTAATAATAATATGAGGTATTGCCGTAATCCCTTATAATACACTTGCATCGTGGTGTATACCTGTGCGGCGTGTCTACAGGTATAATATGGTTACTACGTGAGTGGCTTACACGCCGCCCGAATTCCGAAAATCGTGTGCGTGTGATGTGCGCGAGTGCAAGGATCTCGGCGATCTAATATTATAGGTAGATATAGGTGTTGTAGATACATGTTGGATTTTCATTGAAGTCGGATAAATCGCGTGAGGAGGTACAATAATAATAATAATATTATACACACACACGACGCATATATTTCAGCGAGCGAACACATTGTTATATAAATATTATAATAATAATAATAATAATAATATTATTATTATGTATATGCGCCGTGTACGTATTTTGTTTGTTCGTAGCACACGTTTTTATCCGCACAGCGTGTAGGTATATATTAAATATTATATTATATATACATATTATCGTAGCCATGTACTGGCGGCGCATTGTATGTAGACGTGTTCTAATATTATATTAACACGACGCATGCACATATAACCGTCGTGTAAAGTATCTTATATGTTATGTATATATAAACGTGTTATAATAGTGTTACAGCTATACAATATACATATTATACTTATATATATATGTGTGTATAATATAAAATATTATACTGGAGAGATTATATTAGTGTGTGTGTGTTGTGCACATTTTATCGCACGTCTTCGTTCGAATTTATAATATTATACCCGCGACCGTATTATAATGGGCGGATTTAGAATCGTAGTGTAGTAGGTACACGGGGTTGGGAGAGCTTAAACCCTAACACTTGTTAATTTGCCGTGTAACCGGTATTGATTGTGAATAATTTTATTCGCATATAGCATTAATTATTTATATGTAAAATCAATAAATCCCTAGGTAATAATAGTATTAGGTATTTATAAGCGTCTACAAATCGTGTCGTGTAGTGTCATGTCATAGGGATGGGGGTTCCCTGGAACGTGTGGAAATCAAGGGAATCGGACAGAAATTGTGGAAACAGTCATAAGACTAAATAATGTTGTATTTCATCTAAATTTTAAGTATTCAAGATTTCGGTGAGATCTCGTATTTAAAAAAACATTAATTGTACTACTTAAAAATAGAAAAATTATAAAACTAGTTTTCAGTTTTTTGGGTATTTTGTATGCCTAATATCAAGTACCCTTTCTGGTAGGATCGATGCTTTATTGGTGGAATTTATGGGTCCAATTATAATTCTCTGATATTTTATTAAATGTATACTAAAACAATAATAAATGAACTGCAGGTAACTACTAAACTAATAATACAATCCAGCAAGTATTTTACAACTGTTAATAATAATCCAATTTTAAATTGAATGCAATTTATGCGATAAATCAGTCTTTTTTTATTACTTCAATGTTAAACACTCGGCAATTATGTTAAATAAATAGAGGAAGGGTACAAAAGGTAATATCAAATATCAAACGAAAGAATTTATATAATAACGAATTAGATTGCTTGGAAATAAAGAAATCCTAGTAGATATATTCTGTAACGGAACAAAACCGCGGTACCTATATAAGTGGCGCGATCTGTGTCCCGTCACTAAACAATCCGCCCGCCGACCAACACGCGCTCTCGCGCTACAAACATGCCTAGAACATCATGACCACCGTAATCGACGTCCGACAGGCGGAGCACACATCGCCATGCCCATACAGACGATACGGCGGCCCCGGGGAAGCTCGTTATTCATGAAAAACCCCGCAACTTAAAACCATTTTCATACCACGATAAAATTCTACAGAATCTACGCTACCGGATGGGTATTTTTAATGTATTTTAAACTGCCAAGAAAACATCGAAATCCGCAAAAACATTTTATACATTTCACACACCATCGATAATCCGAGAATAGCATATATAGACCTCGAAAACACCGTCTAGAGCACCACTTCCCCGCTGTGTCGAATGCATTAGTGAGCCGGACGAGCATACCACTCGTTAGACACGGACACTAAGCATTCGACAAACCAGCATACGCCCTACGACTTACTGCAAGCCGGACGAGTCTTTAAAAGCTCGTTAGACACGGATGCAGTATACAGTCCGCCCCGGCAACCCCAGTAACGCTGTCATTACGTCGAGCCGCCGCCGTCCGAGCCGTGCTGCCGCGTATAATATATTATCTCGTGCCGTGAGACCACGTTGCCCGTAGTCCACCGCCAGTCAACTGGAACCGTATCCCTGCCGTTCGAGTGAGGGTATACAGTTCGAGCGAACAGTTCAATTCTGGTTTGTCGTGTCGGTCGAGTATTTCGAGTTGTTCCTATCCCGCCGACAACCAGATTGAAGAGCATCACCGCTGCACACATTGCCGTCAGTGAAGCTGTCCGAGGATCCGTACATTATTACGTCGAAGACGAGTACGCCGCATATCCAACTCCACCAAGTCGTGAGTTGAATGTAAACTGCCCCCCCCCCTTTATATGTAAGTCCCCAAATAAACTAGTTTTGCTGTACACTCTCCGGAGTTAACTTTAATTCAATATAAAAGAAAATACTGTTGTAAAATTAATACATATTGTATAAACTCAGATGATGAGCACATTGGTTGTAAATAAATAAAATACTATAACTCTCAACCAATTGCGTTTCATTACATTGGCGCCCAACTGCAGTGCTCGATTTAGAAGAAATTCTACTTCGGACCCCGAGATTAAGAAATTTGTGAAGGAAAGCTACATCGATTTGCAAAAAAAGAAAACTACAAGGTGAACATGGCTCCGAAGAAAAATGTCACCGAGGAAGCATTTAACGCGTTCAGGGAAGAAGTTGAACGAAACAGTCAATATTTAGTCAACCAGTTGTTGCAAAAAATCAACAGATTGGAAGAAATTACGGAAAATTACGAAAGGAAAATCGAAGAAATTACGGAAAATTACGAAAGAAAAATCGAAATAATTAACGAACAAATCAACGACGTAAAACTTAAATACGAGCGGAACAATAGACAACCAGTGCATAATGAAGGTAATAATAATACTGAACAAATGCACAATACCGAGATATCGCGTCCAACATTTTTTGGAAACAACCGTGATGCACACCCAATAGATTTTTTCTACCGACTAGAAGAATATTTTGCAATCAAACAGTCGTATGTCGGGGAAAAAATAATCATTGTGGGTGATTGCTTAAAAGGAGCCGCATCAAGTTGGTTCTCCACCATACGATTCCAACTAACCAATTATGACGACTTCAAAAAGGCGTTCATCGACGAATTCTGGTCCAGGGAAATACAAATACAGGTATGGAGTCAGTGCTTAAGTACTAAACACATACCGAACAACACCAACTACCGTGAACATTTCGCCACATGGGCAACCAAACTTCGACATCTCGAAGTACCACGATTATCGGAGAATGAAATAGTGAAGCACATAGCTAGACACTACCCAGGATATCTCAGGGCAATCTTAGTGTCACTACCCGAATGCACCATACTTACAGCAATGAAAATACTAAGCGAAGAGGGGCAAAATGATCAACCCACAGAAAACAAAACAAGTAATCAAAAAAATAGCCAGAATGATTCACACAACAACAACAATAATTCAAGTGGCCAAACCAATAGTAATTGGAACAACCAAAGAAACAGAGACTGGAACAATATGCCACCACGCAACAACCGTTGGGGCAATAACCAAACATATCGCAACAATGACAAGCGGGGAGACACGCAAACCAGTGGTCAACAACAGACCGAAAAAATCAATCAGGTGGTCACCAATAACGACGAACAAGCAGGACCAAGTAATACCGAACACCATATTATCAACTCGTTAAACACCACCAATCAGTCAGTAAGCCCGTATATTCAATGTACCATAGAAGGGGAAGACATAACATTACTTATCGATACCGGAGCAACAATCAGCGTACTGACTAAGGAGGTGGTAGATAGTATCACAAATAAAAATCCGAAAATCCCACAACTTCCAGTAACAGGGATACAAATCAGTAACGCGGTTGGGAAAAAGATCTGCAAGGTATCGAAGCAGATTTTCTGTGAATGTAAAATAGGAAACGAATATATACAGACAAATTTCATACAAGTAGAAAATTTGAATGGAAAAGGTATAATTGGAGCTGATATTTTAAAAAAATATAATGCCCAAATTAAATTCAGCGAACAAATTATTCAGTTCAAGATTGACAAAACGATACACACTGTACCATTTGCGAACCAAAAACCGAAATTAATCAGCTTGCAGGAACACTTGCTCAATGTCGAGGTAAATGAAGACAATGAAGAGGACCAAGTGACTCTTACCAGCAACGAGAGACAAAGATTTTGTTCACTACTTGACAAGTATGACGAAATTTTTTCAGACAAACCAGGGAGAATTGAAGCATTTCAATGTCAGATCCGAGTGAAGACAGGGGACCCGATTCACCAAAAGCAATACCCCATACCAGTAGCTCGAATACCCAGAGTAGACGCGGAAATACAAAGAATGTTAAAATTAGAAATCATCGAAAAATCTACGTCGCCTTGGTCATCACCCATAGTCTGCACGGAGAAGAAAAATGGCGACATCCGACTATGTTTGGACGCACGAAAAATCAACACAATGATCATCCCCGACCGGGAGTGCCCAACCAACATGGAGGAGACGCTAATGAAATTCCGTGGCATGAAATATCTCAGTTCCATTGATCTTACTGCCGGGTACTGGCAATGTCCATTGAAGAAAGAATGTAGGGAGATAACTGCTTTTTTACATAGAGGGAGAAACTACCAATTTAAGGTACTACCCTTCGGCCTAATAAATTCGGTAGCGGAGTTCCAGAAGATACTCGACCAGGTGCTAGGACCAGAAATACTACAATTCGCCGCGGTGTACGTAGATGATATTCACATTACCTCACGAAATTTCGAAGAACACATGCAGCACCTTGAAAGTATTTTTCAAAAGCTAGCACAGCATCATATCACGATCAACCGGAAAAAGTCACAGTTTCTCAAAAGTCAGGTGGTCTTCTTAGGACACATAATCTCAGAAAAGGGGATTACCATGGACCCAGATAAAATCCAGGTAATCAAGAACTTTCAACCGCCCAAAACCAAGAAACAGGTCCAGTCATTCCTTGGATTCATAAACTTCTATCGTAAGTTTATCAGGGACCTATCCCAGGACACGGAACGACTGAGTGCCCTAACCAAAAAGGACACTAAATGGCAATGGGGAACGCAGCAACAAATCGCATTCGAGAATATCAAAAACAAGTTCCTGGAGGACATAATCATACAGTTCCCAGACTTCACGAGGGAGTTCTGCATAAACACAGATGCTTCTACTACACACGTTGGAGTAGAAATATATCAGATAAGTGAAGAGGGACGACACCAAACCCTCGGATTTGCCAGTAGAACGCTGAATGCAGCGGAACGGAACTACAACACCACGGAATTGGAGTTATTGGCAATAGTCTTCGCGTGTAAGAAATTCCGACACTATTTAATTGGACACAAGGTGAGGGTACTGACCGATCATCACTCACTGACCTTTCTTAACACATGCCAACTGCTAAACGCTAGGCTCGTCAGATGGTCCACATTTCTCCAGGAATATCAACTGGAAATAATACACATACCTGGTAAGGAGAACATTGGAGCAGACACGCTGACTAGGTACCCACAATCTCCTATCGAGGACACTCCAGCAAATACGAGAACCATCATCATCAACCGACTCGCCCTATTAGAATACAGCCCCGAACTAAGGAAACAATTCAATGAGCTGCACACACTGCAACAGTCCGATGAACACATTCAAAAATTGAGACAACGGATGAACCAGAGGGCGGACAACAATATCATAATTCACAACGAATTACTATTCCGAAAATCCAATAATGGGGAATACCAGGTACTGGTACCGAGAGAACTGGTCCAATCACTAGTCATAGAAACCCACCAGATCTATGGACACTGTGGGACCTACAAAACATATCAGTTGCTACAACAACACCACCAATTCCAGAGCATGTATCACACAGTCAAGCGAATCATCAAAACATGCGACACCTGTCAGCGGACTAAGGTCACCAACATCACGGCCAGGGGACCAACACTGAGTCTACTTCCAGAGAAACCACTCGAGATGGTCTCGGCGGACCTCATGGGACCACTGCCTAGGGGACAGGGAGGATGTCGGTATATCCTAGCCATCCTCGACTTATTCTCCAAGTACATCAAGCTCTATCCACTCAAGCGAGCCACCACCGATACTATCATTAAGCGCATCATTAATGAATATATCCCAACGGTAGGATTATTCCAGAGAATCCTAACGGACAATGGAACGCAGTTTACCAGTCAGAAGTGGGACCGAGTCATGAATGGATTAAAAATCAAGAATCTCCACACAACGATATATCACCCGGAGAGTAACCCCGTCGAGCGTGCCAATCGAGAGATCGGGAGACTACTACGCACCTATTGTCATCGACAACATACAAATTGGTTACGTTGGCTAGATAACGTGGAATTCTGGATTAATAACACAACACATACAACGACCGGATACACACCGCAGTACATCATGCATGGAAAGAGTACCCCTCTGTCCATCACTAAACTGGTAACCTTCCCGGAGCAGCAAGCTACCGAACCGGAACCAGACATCGTACAGATAGTTATGAAAAGAACTAAGAGACAAGCCCAGCTACGAAACAAACGTAAGGATCGGGATAAGCAGTTTCCAAAATATGAACCAGGGATGAAGATACTTGTCAAGGAGCATAGGTTATCCTCAGCCGAGGACCATGAAACCCACAAGTTATTTCTGTTGTACCACGGACCGTACCAAATCTGCGAGGTACATGAGAACAATACAGTGACGGTACTCAACCAAACGGGACAACCACGAACATACAACTACAAAAACATAAAGCAGTACCACGAATATGAGCCACCCGCTCAAGTACAGCCCACCTCAGATAATCAATAATAATTACAAAAAAAAAAAAAAAAAAAAAAAAAAAAAAAAATGTAAATTGTAAATATAAATGTATATAGAAATGTAAATAACTTGTGCTGCCTGTGATACTAACTACATGTCTATCAATTATGTATATGTGACTAACGCACCCCTCCGTAGGAAAACAAAACAAAAAGAGAATGGAAATGCGTATACAAATCCCGTTGGGAAAGCTGCAAGCTGTCCGGTTGATCAGCAAACGGGAATTGACAAATATTGACAGGTATCTCGACACAAATCAAAAGAAACGAGTTGCCAAATTTTTCCGCGACGAAGCCGCCAAGAGGACCAAGTACCTGGCCAAGCCGAACTGGACATTACCTGAAACACTCCAGATGGTGAACAAAGACGGTTACAGAGCACCTTCCCCGGAAATCCTATCCGATGATTGGGAACCGACATGGACGATGCCCGAGTGTCAACTTGCCGCCGAGAAAGTGTACGTACTTGATACATCACCAGAGACCACCCCAGATCATACTGAGAAGAAGGAAACCTCCGAGGGAGAGGAGGAAAAGGGAACACCTTCCTCCATGAGTACTGTGGTAACAGATGACGACGAAATCGAGCCAGTACATGCCGATATCCTTGACATCGCAGCATCACCATTACCTGAAAGCGACAGTGAAACAGAACAAAGCGATCCAGAAGAAGAAAGTTCAAAAACCGAAATGATGAATAGCACCATAAAAACCCTGTGGGACAAGCAACAAGGATCTTACCATAGCCTCAAGGAGGGACTATTCACGGCAAAAAAATTCATAAAAGGATTTGAAGAGGTATCCAAGACACAGATGAAGAAGCAAATATACCGAGAGAAACTGAAACAGATAAAGGCCCTCAAACGCCAACATCAGCAATAATCCACAGACAAGTTTTGATTTGCCAAAAATACTTCAAAATCTCAATATTTTGGTCGAATCAAAAAGGGGACAATGTAACGGAACAAAACCGCGGTACCTATATAAGTGGCGCGATCTGTGTCCCGTCACTAAACAATCCGCCCGCCGACCAACACGCGCTCTCGCGCTACAAACATGCCTAGAACATCATGACCACCGTAATCGACGTCCGACAGGCGGAGCACACATCGCCATGCCCATACAGACGATACGGCGGCCCCGGGGAAGCTCGTTATTCATGAAAAACCCCGCAACTTAAAACCATTTTCATACCACGATAAAATTCTACAGAATCTACGCTACCGGATGGGTATTTTTAATGTATTTTAAACTGCCAAGAAAACATCGAAATCCGCAAAAACATTTTATACATTTCACACACCATCGATAATCCGAGAATAGCATATATAGACCTCGAAAACACCGTCTAGAGCACCACTTCCCCGCTGTGTCGAATGCATTAGTGAGCCGGACGAGCATACCACTCGTTAGACACGGACACTAAGCATTCGACAAACCAGCATACGCCCTACGACTTACTGCAAGCCGGACGAGTCTTTAAAAGCTCGTTAGACACGGATGCAGTATACAGTCCGCCCCGGCAACCCCAGTAACGCTGTCATTACGTCGAGCCGCCGCCGTCCGAGCCGTGCTGCCGCGTATAATATATTATCTCGTGCCGTGAGACCACGTTGCCCGTAGTCCACCGCCAGTCAACTGGAACCGTATCCCTGCCGTTCGAGTGAGGGTATACAGTTCGAGCGAACAGTTCAATTCTGGTTTGTCGTGTCGGTCGAGTATTTCGAGTTGTTCCTATCCCGCCGACAACCAGATTGAAGAGCATCACCGCTGCACACATTGCCGTCAGTGAAGCTGTCCGAGGATCCGTACATTATTACGTCGAAGACGAGTACGCCGCATATCCAACTCCACCAAGTCGTGAGTTGAATGTAAACTGCCCCCCCCCCTTTATATGTAAGTCCCCAAATAAACTAGTTTTGCTGTACACTCTCCGGAGTTAACTTTAATTCAATATAAAAGAAAATACTGTTGTAAAATTAATACATATTGTATAAACTCAGATGATGAGCACATTGGTTGTAAATAAATAAAATACTATAACTCTCAACCAATTGCGTTTCATTACAATTCTCAGGACACGATCTGGTTTGGACATCCTAAGGTTCTTATCCATATTATAGCTTTTAATTATCGAATAGAGGAAGTAAACATAGAGCTATATTCTAGGCATTTATGTCATGTAAATATTTTGTTGGCGCTAATAGTATTTCGATGACAACGGATAATCAACAAAACATTGGAGTGGCTGTACTTTTTGTACTTTCCTCATTTTTCTCAGAATCTAAAATCTACTTTAAAAGGTTTCATCAGTAGATGAGTAGTATAACATATATAGCCATATAGACATATTATAGTAACATATAGGTAATTCCTCCGAACAAAGTCACTCTTTTTTTTTTTCTACTAAAAATGTTTAATATACTTAATGAATACCTGCCCTGTACAAAAGTAAAACTTTATAATGCACCTTGTAATTATTAAAATATATAAAGAAATATAAATAGGTACTTATGTAAGAAATACATAAATCAAAAGACATAAAATTACAAAACATAATGAATGAAAAAAATTTTAATTTTTGACAGTTTTTGTATCACCGTGAATTTCCAGTCCTGGACTTTTTATGAATTCTCGGTAATTTCTGCGAGTGCCAACCCTAATAATGTCACCTAGGATACTTATTTATGATTGTTTTATCGACATTTGGTAAATTTGTAAAAATGTAATCATATCAACCAACGCCACAACATGGCTACCATGAGTTGAACATATTCAATTTATCACCAAGTGGATACATTTTGGTTGGACTGTTAAGATTAAAGTGAACTGTTTAATAATACATTATTAGTATTTTTGTTATTTATATTTAATAATATATTATATTAAAAATTGAAACATTCTTCCTAAATACAGGTCACGACACGGTGATTGAGAACCTCTCCTCTATGACTTCCGATGATTATGGTATTATAAATAGTATAACAATAGCATAATAATATTATGTTATTTATTTGTTGACAAACAGAAAGACATTTTATTTTTATTTTAGATTTAAAAAAATACTACCCATATTATTTGCATACCTATACCATAAGTTCAAAACTTAAAAAAAAAATTGCAGATAGTGTTTATAGTTTAATTAAAATGATTATCTAGGTTCTCGTATAATTTTAACCTTAATTAAAGTATACATATTGTTACATATTGTAATATGTCTGTGGGAGTTTATGTTGATGCAGACGTCAAAAATCTTTTTACAGTATTTTAGTTGAGTGTTAATTATATAATTTTTTTATCTCATTATCACGCACGATTCAACGTTATTCACAAAAACAAAGTCTACTTACATTTACTTGTATTATATACTTTATACACGTTTTTATTATGAGCAGAACGACGATTATTGTATGTACATTTAAAGTATATAGGTATAGTGGTTTATGTTTACTGGTGTTTATGCCGGAAAAAACGACTTCCTATCCGACCTCGACATTTGGCAGCGGAGACAAGTGGTAGCCAATTATTATTATGTTGTTGGGCATTTATTTTACTGTGCAGGTATTTGTGAATAATATCGGTAAACAAGGGTGTAGTAATATTATGCAGAGAGGGGAAACAGGCGAATTCGGTCCTTAAGCGAATTTCAGGTGGTTTCTCTGAAGAAAACACTAAATTGTGCAACGTATTGCATTTTTTATACGTCAGTACACCATGAAAAGCCTTGCAGACGACCACAGAATAAATATTAATTTAAATAACGAAAAATCATCGATCGTAGATTGTATTTTTTATTTTCAATATTAGATACTATGTATTAAACTATTCGAGTGAGTGTCTTTTGTTGTTTACAAACCAGTCAATTATTATGTGCCAGGCTATAATTGTTACCTACCTACTTATTGTAGTTATTACGAAAACGAAATGGTTAGGTTCAAACTAATTAATTTTTACTCAATGAGAGTCTTGGTTTTGGGAAACGAAGAGTTAAACTATGTCCACATTATCCCTAATATTTTAAATATGTAATTTCAACATTACGAAATTCAGCGAGTAGGTGCTAGGTACATGCACTCACCACTGCACTCATTTAAATTAATATTTGTGTACGGGTTTTATGAACACCTAATGTTATAATATTATAATATATTATATTTTTAAGTTTTGTTCTCAGAACAGAAACCGTCTGTTCGAGGACTGAGATTTGTAATATAATAATATTAGGTGGCTCATTTTTATTCTGCGTGTATATCCATTATAGCTGAACTATCAACATTTCTAACACGAGCTGATTGCCCTGCCCGACCAGTTCTGAATTCTGGTGCCTGAGACTATACAACAAAATATATGATATTATAATATTATAATTCATGCATAAATTTAAAAATAATATAATTACAGTAATACTTCCATTAACGGTCACCTCTATGGAACTGTCATTTTTTTTAGACCCGTGGCGTGTTATCCTAGTTTTATCCTACCCTTGTAGGACGGGTACCTCTAAATAGCGGTCATTATTTACAGTCCCTTCGGTGACCGTTATATGGAGGTTCTATTGTATATTATAAATTAGTACAGCATTCAGAAGTATAGCAGGAGTCAGTGAGTTGTACGGATCTACGGGGTGGGGCAGGTAATAACGATCGCTACTCGTGATACAATGTCACCCCTCACCCTGTCAATTAAGAAATATATATATTATATACTTATTTTTTTTCTTAAAATTTTTGAACTTTGCTAGCAACAAAATAGTATGTTGGCGGGGCGTATTCCACGAAGCTGTCAATGTCACTCTCCATCACTTGCAATACTAATAATTTAATATTATAACAATAATCACAAGTTATGTATATTATGCCTACCTACTGTACAGGAGCGCCTCCAGATACATGGTTAGTGGGGGGCCAAGTCATAATTTTCAGAAAACGTCGATGATTTTTTTTTTGTAATTTTGTTCTTAACAGTATATAATTGTTTAGAAATACTGCTTGGGGGACCGCCCCTGCTACTGTAGCTACACGATTTTCTCAATTTAGTTACGATTAAACACTCAAATGAAAACAATACCATAATATAAGATATTATATTACATTATTATCATCAGATAAATATTTAATATTTATAGATGTAGTTATGAAAATTTATTTTGAGTCGAACCGCTTACTAAATTGATTCTGCACGATAGGTATCTACCACGTAGGTACTCAATGATTCACCAACTATCAAGCATAATACACACAACACATCACCATTTTATAATTTGGTTGTGCATTTATTTGAATCGTATATTTTTGAATGTTTATTATACTTAAAAGTTAAAACCCATATTTTAAAATACATATTGTTCATGATGTTAAATGATTTTGTTTGTGATAATACAAACATCATATTTTTAATAAACAACTGTTTCATCATGTATCTTAAACATATATGGTTATCGTTTGAAAAAAAAAAATATTTGTATCTCTGAGCTCACTGCTCAAATGGAATAATAGTTTTAAATAAAGTACCAATATGATTGAAAATATGGTGTAAAGAGTACTTACTACTGAGTAACCTCCCTCGTCTGTCAGTCTCGCTATGTAAATATCTTAAATCAAAATTACTTATTGTATAGAGTGTAATTAATTAATATGTTTAGTAAAAAAATTTTACTTATACTTGAAATTTCCAAAAATCGTAATTTTAATAAATGTATAGTTAAAGGATATAATGAGGGTAAGCATACTTGGTGAATTTAATCATCTTGAATGTACATAATTTGTTGTTTTGTATAATAATTAAAAACTTGAAAGTTTTGTAGTCATTTTGGAGAAAACGTTGTGGTTGTGGTGCTGCAGAAAAGGTGTTGCGGTCACCATGTGTGACCTGAACGGCAGCAAAGTCGTCGGTGATACCTCAACCAGCAGAGTTACTCCGTAGCAAAATTTCTGTTTTAACTGGAAAAAGCAGCGTTTACACGGGGTTTTGGGGTGGGGGAAGGGTAGAGCGAGCGAAGTTTACAGTAGTGGTAAAATGTACTCTCTAAACGGCCACCGCGTTACCCATTAATTTGATTTATGTGTCAGCAGACACTGCTGCAGAAACGGTATTGTTATTATTATACTAACGGCGGCTGTGTGCTCGAAATTGGTACTATATTTCAAATTTAGTACACCAAAACTATTGGTTTGCAGTGTGTGCACGAAACTAGTTTGGCAACACTTGCGCACGCGCATGATCGCATACAATTTATATAAGAATATTATCGTATAATATTATTAGCAATAGGTATAGGTAAACGGTTTTTATTCGTGATCGGAAATCCGTATAATAAGAGCTTATTTTCGGTAATCGATATAGTGTATTATACCATTTGTTTATATAGGGGTAGGTATCATAAATAATAGCCAAAATAATCTCTAGCAATTTAGACACGACCATGATAGTATGATGAATTATAAACAGCTGTAGGTTGTTAATTGTTTTTTTTATTGTAGTGACTAGGGACTTGCATCGATACGGTGACAATAATAAAAATATAGCTCTAAAAGTATTCAAAGCCTTAAAAACCAAATTTACGATATTATGGCATATACCAATAAAATATTATGATGAGCCGGTCATGAAAACTTGGGAGAATGGAATTTTTGTTCTAGGAAATATGATGCTTAACCTTAACACATGAGACAACAAAAAGGGATGTTGTGCACGAACGACGTATATATGAAAGTGAATTACACAACTCACATTATGTATCAACGTTAAAATATTGTGACGCCTAAACCGATATTTATCAATAGTAGCTGTGAATATAATATAAATATTCAGAACAATAACTGATAAGTACAACATAGCTCCAAGAAATAAAAAATAATGTGTATAATACTATAAAACCATCAGTATATTATATATATTATTCATAAGTAATTACTAATTATTATCAATAACTATTTCACATGCATGTTATAAAATAATAATTCAAAATAATAATGTAAATAGGTACTAAATAAAATAAATAATTGAACTAGTTTCTTGTTTTTATTATAATTTATGTTATAACAGGTATATACAATATATTAAATATATTGTGCATTGTTTTATGTTTATATAATTTATATTTAATATAAGTACACATTTTACTCTCTGGTAATTGCAATGGATATTTCCTTTATTCGTATCTCTTATGTTGCAAATGTAAGTATTGTATTATACCAACATAGATTATAAACATTAATTATACAAAATAAAAATAAAAATGTCAATAATTATAATATACGTATACATATAACATTATTATGTTGCCTATTAAGTAATAATAGATTGCTATTATTACATTTAAATGTTAAGTAGGTACTACGATTTCTGATCCAAAACACAATTATTATTAATTCAATAACTGTAAATTACATTTTATAAAATCTAAAAATGATTTAATTGGGTTTATGAAATTATGGCAACTATATGATGTATTGTAATAGGTAGGTGTTTAATACAACTACTCTCAGATATTTAAGTTGAGTAATGTATATGCATCAAGATTGTCAAGAAAGTTTGTAAATCCTAAATGTATAGTGATGATCATTATAATACTATAGTCTATAATATATGAGTTTATTACGTATATAACATAACATGCAACGGTTTAAGACAACAATATGTTTTGGTATGTAATCCTTACTACAGATTCAGAGCTTCTAAACATTCTAGATAAATATTAATTTCTTAGTGTGATATAATATGTACTATAAAATAATAGGTATACTAGTTAGTAGTTATATTACCTACTTAATTAATTAGACTACATAATTCATGAACCATGGTCGATAGACCATAATGGAGGAAAAATATTTTTTTGTTGAGGCACTAGACGGCAGACGCACGGCGAACATTAAAATATAATATTATTTTCGATGGTGTATATAAGATTTAATTTATGTGGGGGTGTACCTATAACCCACTAAATAAAATGCTATATACACCACTGACTTTTCAAATAAAGCTATATCTCAATTGATATGTTGTTATAATTCAATCTCATTATAAATGTATTTGAAATGGTCGATTGTTCGAACCTATAGTGATTAGTGAATAGATGCTTCCTTTTTTACATAATATCTACTGGCTTATTTAGGGGGGAGACGGGGGAGGGGCAATTGCCCCTGGGTGCCAAATTCTGAGTCCGGAAAGGGGCTCCATCGCTAGAGGTTCGGCAAAACAATTTTTTTTTATTTTATTGGATTTGATGAGAAATTATAACTGATAAGTGATAACCTGTATCTTTCTTATAATATATTTTATAATTCTATACATAATATATACATTTAATGTATTTTATATTGTCATAAAAAAAGGCTAAAATCTAAAATTATAATTTGTTTATTTGATTATAAAGGTTGACTTTTTTAATATTAGTAATTGGAGTGGTTATGGTAAAATAAAATGCTTCTCTACATTAAGGGCAATGAGGGGAAAATAAAAGTTATCACTTTTACAGGGCTTGAAACCGTATGAAAAAATTTCGGTTTCGGTTTTGATTTCGTATACTGGTTTTTAATTTTTTCCGATTTTGTTTTTGATTTTTTTTTCGGTTTCAGTTTTTAAACGGCTTATACAGGTTTCTAAAATCGGTTTCAAATCCGGAACAATTTATGTTCATTTTTAGTTTATTAATTTTTTGGAATCGCCAGATCGAGCGTTCGAATTGCCTGTTGTGTACAGTACATTTTCCAAAATGTCAAGATATAAAGATTTTCAAAAAAAAATAAGGTTTTTCAAATTATATTTTCGGTTTCGGTTTTAAATTGTAATACTGCTATCCATTTTTTTCCGTTTTCAGTTTTGATTTTGTTTTGCACTTTTAACGGAGACAAAAAGTAAATTGTAAATTAGAGCGGGCTTAAAAGTTTTTTGTGACAATGAGTGAAAGGAAACTGAGAAAAAAGGGGGCCCCAAAATGTGTGTACCTAGGGTGCCAAAATCCTAAATACGCCTCTGATAATATCCTTAACTCATATTCTCTTAAAAGTATCACTATTTTATTAATTGTATGATAATTTATACTTAACGTTATCAGAATATCATAGATTTATGATAAGGATTAGACGTTCTTAGCAATATAAAACTCTAAACTTTTAAAAAGCACAAACGGTTCTAAAAAAATAAATAAAACCTATTTAAAACACCATTTCAGTATTTTAAGTATTTTTCATTTTTTTTGCAATTTCCGAATTTATTATATATATTATATATTTATACTTAACTAACAGAATTACCCGGCGTTTTTTTATTGTTCAACTCCTTTTGGGCGTAACCCACTGTGGAAGCAATGTATTTTTGAGTGTAAATGATATTATATAATGTATAGCTATCCTGACCGGCGTTGCCCGTGAGATCCGCTTATGATTATACAAGTTGTATATTATCATTTATTAGGTAGGCAATCTACCTGCGGTACATCGGGGACCCAGTGTGGTATGCTATGTAAGTGTATTATTTAACTCTAAACTATCAAAGTTATATCAAGTTTGTCGTTTTTACTTAATCCAACCTACGGCGGATTAATACAATCAATGAATACAAAATCCTAACTTGACCTAACAGTAAAACAATTATATTTGTTTGTATAGATAATGAAGAAATATAAAAAAGTAAAAATAAGAAAAAAACAAAGTAAAAATTAGTCCATCGAATCTATGATTCAAACTTTAAATATTCTGTACTAAAATTCATAAAGGTGTCACTGTGCGAACAGGCTTATCTCATTTATAAAAATAATTATTATTAAAACCAATAGCAGCCATTTATAAACAAAAATTTGCATCGTAAAATATCACAAAGTCTCTGTTTGAGCACCTCCTCGGGTTGGACCTCTAATTTACCCTTTTTTGGAACAAAATGTAGCCTATCTTCTTTTCAAATGTCTAATCTATCACTTTACCAAATTTCATCGATGAACGGATGAACTGTTTAGAAATGCATACAAGACACACAGACAAATATTCATTTATAATATATATGTAGATTATTTTGTTATACATGTTTTTTTGAAATTCGTTCAATAACTCTAAAAGTACCATTAACAATAATTTATGTAAATATAATATAACTATTATATTGTTACTATGGTCTAATAGTAACAGGGTCTACTGTGCACTTCGTCGCCCGTTAAAAATGCCAATTCTATCTGAATCGAACTCTGTTAAATTAGTTATTTAAAATGTGGTGTAATGGTGTTGAAAACTTAAAAATTTTCATCACAAAATACTTGTGCAAGCACCACTTTAAAATGCTTACATAGTGCACTTACATCTCGCTTTAAGCTATCATATATTGTTTAGGCTGTTGATCAGTCAGGACACGTTCGATTATATTATAATATATAAACATCTTGCACGTCGTTGCTCTTGAGACTCCATTGTGATTATGTAAGCAGTGTATTATCAGTTAGACAATCCACCTGCAATGGATTGTGGACCTCGCGAGCTGCGTACGTACATGTATAATTTCTAACTCTAAAGTTTCAAAGTTATACCAAGTTAATTATCGACATAGATGTGTACAGTGTACACGTCACCAACATAGATCCACACGTCACACGACATCGACATTTTAAACCCTCCAAAAGAGCATAATATGTCTTTGTTTTTTTTCCACTCCGCACCATGTGGTATTAAAAAATAAAAAATTATAAATGAATAATTACTCTATTAACTTATAAAATTGAAATTAAGCATAAAATCTGCGCCACGGTGTACTCTTTCATTATTGAAAACCAAAATCAAGATTATAGGATGAGCATTTTCAGACAACATAGTGACAAAGGTATATATATATATTTATATTTATTATATTTATATATATTTATTATTAAGTCTATTATTTCGAGAAATGATTTGTCTAAACGAAAAATACAATATATTTTATTTTTTTAATAATATTATGAAACATGAATTTTTATTATAATTTGAATTATACCTACATGATCTATTGCGACAACACACGTTGCTATGGAATAAAACTAAATAATATAAACCATAATCATAATTATGAACGACCGCTTTCTAAAAAAAAAAAAAACAAAGCTCACGTGTAAATCCAGCGGCTGCTGCTATTGGTACCGAATGAAACGTCAGTCGGGCGCGATAGTAACAGCTTTCGCGACAAACGAACCAAATGATTAACAGCGGATTCCCTGCCGGGTTTGGTTATAGATCTCCCGAAAATGATTTATTATATATATTTTTTTTTTTGTATTGCAATGTCGCGATAACAATAATCTAAGCAATATATTATTATGCTGTTTATTCGCTGGATATATTATTACCTTCAACTGTTATTATACGTACACAGGGTATAATATTATGTTTGATGGAACGGCAATGATCAGACGAGCAAACTCAATATTTTCAATCAACATTTTGACGAAAGCTTCTAATGTGTTTTTTTGTTAGATATTATCAATATCGATTTGTTTGTATTTTTTAATTGCAAAGCAATATCATTTTTTTTGTTTCATATTTGATTTACCAATGTCATTTAATAAGCATCAATATATAATATTAATAATGTTATATTATATAGAAACACAAGGTATGATATCGAAATATTTTACCAAATATCTATGATTATAACGACAAACTGACACTTCACAAGTGTTATCTTAACTTATAATCCGTACAATATTTAGAAAAAAATATTCAATATTTTTTTTGAAAAACAGCTTTCTATCAAATTTTTTTTTATATAATATGGCCAACATTTAGTACTTGGTATTGTTTTTGTTACAAGTGTAACAAATAACAATAGGTGGGTAGTTCAAACTTTTAAAATGTTTCTTGCTCTAAATCACAAAAGTTTACTTAGCCAAATTGTGTATTATTGTGTGTGTATTACATATTAAGTAGATAATACTTATCACTAAACTATGAAGGAACAATAGCCACTCTGAGCAGACGGTCAGACATCATATATACATATTATAAATAATATTATTACTACACTAATATTATTCACGAACGATTGGGTAAAAAGTATATGCGCTGAGTTGACATCATATAGTATCGATAAAAAATTCTATCACGAACTGACGACTACTCATTATATTATATTATAATATATATATATGGAGATAAATAACATATATGGTCATTATAGCCTGAAAATTAGGTATTTAGTAGATTTTTAACTGTGGGAGAACCTAATCTTAGAACACGTGTATTATACACTCCAGAAACCAGTGACACCGTCTGATGCTTCATCTCAGTATACGTTTGTGACCACTGCGCCACTCTAGGCAAATCATTATCATATTATTATCAGTATTATATATATTATGTACTAAGATATTAAAATTCAGTATTACAGTATGTCATGTTGTAATAATATTGCACTGAACCGCGTCAGCCATTTTGCGATAATCAAATTCTTCAAATTGTATTTTATTATGAACAACCATCGCTGTTATTTTTAGCATACGAAATGGCTCATTTTGCATTCGCCCCGAACGCGATTGTGCGAAATTTAATTTTAATAAATAATCTACTTATACCCGCGTTTAATAAAATACACAAACGTTCCGTGAACCCTTGTGTATTTTTCTTCTTTTTTTCCGATGTCTCTCTCACTCTCTGTCGTTCACTCTCTCTTGCATTCCCGTCGCGTATTTGAAATGACGAGCAAACAACGATATCGGGTGGAAGTTTTATAATAATAATAATATATTATGTACACATAACTTTTGTTGAATAATAATATTGTTCACGTCGTCGTGCTGAAGTTTTCCGAGTCAAAAATGTGTTGTTATTATATTATCGCAAATCGACATCCATTTCGAATCGATACATTTTCGTATACCATTGACTTAGCTGGCAGTTTTATTGTTGCATTTTCCAGTTCACATGATGTTACACCACGTGATAAACAAATATTCTAATTTTTTTTTTTTTTTGTAAAAAAGGGAAAATCATATTTGATGACCACTCGTGAAATATGTATTTAATTACTTCCGAGTAATATCAAGTAATGGCTTTTGACACCAACTGTACGATTTTAACGTCAATAATTGATATACGATTTGAACAGAATTTCAACAATAATATTATATAAGGGTATATATTAGCTCTGTGTCGATACTTTATTGTAATGAAACCAACAATATTTTAACGAAAACAATTGTCACGTCGATATTATAATGATACTGGTAGGTATACTTTAGTAGTAGTTAATTACGGGTACCGTGTGCGGCACGCGATAAAAATTATGTTCGGCGCATGCGCATTGATAACCAAATATATATGGCCGAAGAATGGCGTCCTGGGATATCGGCTTCTGCCAGGGGCCTCATTAATCATTTCTCGTACTTACGTAAGAAAAAAAAATTCTAAATTTAAAAACGCTAATACATGCAAACGAGAATATCGGTTATAGACGTAAAAAAAAAATGCACAAAAAACACGAGCGATAAATTACGAGTGGCACGCAAAATTACGTAAGTGCCATCTCGAACCAAAAACTTACGATGAGTGATTTATCCGCCATTTTCGAAATCGATTAGTATAGCCCACATGGGTTTGCTCATAATAGATTTATCACGTCATCTGCAATTTATTCAACCATTTATATGTTATATAATGTATTACACAATATATAAGCATGAAATTATATAATATAATAAAGTAGAAAATAATACAATCAGTAATTTTATACTTCAATAGTCATACAAATGTAGTACCTATATTATTTTTTTATAAACCATAAATACTATTTAATTGCCCAAAAATAATAAAATCAGTTATAAACCTGCTAAATAATTACACACACAAAAGTTATTAAAATGTTTTTACATGCAGCAATCCATATTTTTATGAGGTTTACTAGGCTTACAACTCACGCCAATAAAATTTTTACAATAAAAATAAATATTCTATAGTATAACATTGGTGACCAGTGACGTCCCAAAATACTGTACTAAACAATCCCACTAAATAATTAAATCACAGCAAATAAGTACTGAAGCATATACATCCACTCTTCAACCCAGAAATTAATCCTAAATTAATAACCATTTTAAAATAACCTAACCTAACCTTGTTGGATATAAATCGAAATCAAATAAAGCCGGTCATATGCTGATATGTGTAAATAAGATATTGTATAAATATTGAATGCATGATTATTATTGTTTAGGCAAAGAGACTACATATTACTAAATGTTTATTTTTATAGTGGAAATTATCATACTGAGTATTATATAAAACTGAATCGAAGTTTTACATATGAGTAAGTATATACAGAGGCATCACGATGTATTCTGTACTATGGGTAATCTGAAACAGAGTTTTAATTACCGACGGTGTTTAATAACACTGCTTATTATACTATTTGATTATACCGTGGTTAAGTTATAATAATATCGACAGAGAAAATAATATTTTCTACCTACCTACCAGGTCAATGATAAATATGACTGGAATTCAAAGTATGATGGATATATTTTAACGTACACATTTCAGCAAAAATCGGAGAAGATGATACCATTAGTATCTACCTTAAGGATAAGCAGAACTTAGTCGCGATAAGTTCAGGATATTTGTTTTTGTTATAGTATAGTACTTAAAATCGATGACAGACTTTTTGATTTTAAATAATTCCACACTAATATCCATAAAGTGTTGTTATGGACTTACTAGGATCAATTATAGACACTATATAACACTCCTCTTTTATCCATTTAATCATATTACGTGCTACTGATATATTTTCAATTTCAAAAATTGTTTTTCATTTGAAAATTAAATTTGTCTGTTGACTCTTATTTTTATTTTGCTGATGTTTACTCCTTTTTAAAACGTTAAAATGTTCAGTTGTTGGTAGACAGGAATAATGATTCATTACAATGAACAGTATACTTGTCAGAAGTTGACATTGTATAAATACAAGACGTTGTAACTGACTTAATAATGATTGTCGTAATTTATAATTTAAAGAGTTTTAACTTTTAAATATATTATTAATTACCCGTGTATTCAATATGTTGCTGAACATTGAAGTCGTAATTAAAAAGTGTCGATATTCCCGATGTCAGTCTCAACTTAATAAACTCTGCAAAACGTATCTCTGTAATTTATAATGTATAGTTCTGTAAAATGAAGGAAAAGTTTTCCAACTAATTCCCCGAAAGCTTAACTTAAGAACACTTAACGGACACTTATTACGAATACCAAAAGTCCTCTTGTCTGAAACTTCCCATCAACCTATAGAAACGTTATTGCTTGTAACTCATTAACCATATGACTTAGTGCTGAAAATTACTGTAAAAAGTATACAACGTTTAACATATAATTATTACCTAATTTTTATTTTTATATGGTTATCATTATAATATGATAAAATTAAGTTTGTATATTGTTAATAATAAAAAACAAAAATCCTGTGAGATATTATCTGCTTTATATTAGTTTTCTTGTGAATTATTCTACATTGAGTAAGATACTATAATGGATGTCTTAAAGTAAAGTACTATGATAAATACCCTTGTATGAAAAACGATTCTGAAGGGCTTTTGATGTATATTTGAATATTTCTAAGGATATTGTATTATATAAATATTTATATAAATAAATAATATTTTGTATTTCTATTAGTAATATTTGGGTAGACTAAACTAAATTTATTGCTATCATAATTCGTTTTTGAATTAACACAAAAATACAATAGATTTCTTCAACAACTAGTTTTGTATGAAAATTCACGTTTCTCCCATAGTTTATTTTGTCCTTTGTCATTGTTTTAAAATTACAGTTTATATTTACTTCCAACCCATCAAAGTATTAATTAGATTACATTTTATATCAGTAACTACCTTCAACGATTAAGATTTAAGCACTTTTACTCTTTCTAAATAAGACGTCAGACACAAAAAAAAAACACATTTTAGAAGAACCAAAACATTTATAGTACCGCTAAAAATTTAAAATTTAATGTCTACTGGCTGACAAATAAAATATACTAATCATAGTAATAATAATATCATCTTAAACCTAAATTTCAAAATACTCAAAGAGTATTAATTCAAAGAGGAGTTAACTTATATAACGAAAAGGTACTGCAGCACTTTCGTTTACATTTACACACGTTATTTATTTAAGTTTAACTCAAGGAGAACGTAGCCAATCGGGACATGGAATCGTTTAAATAACATAATATATATATTTTTTTCATTGAACTTAAGCCCTACAACTATGGCTATTAGCTGTTTTGAGGGAATGGTAGGTTGAAACACGTTTTGAGGTTTGGCAGAATTTCAAGTTGGACACCCGTAGGTTTCTGCCGGGTGCTGGATGGCGGCATCTCTCTCCGGACACCATGACTTGCCCCAAGACAAATGCTGCCCGTGGTCGGGTTCGAACCGCCGTCCGTGCGAGTCGAAACCGACTCCCTAGTACGGTCGGCCACTCCGTCCCCCTAACATAATATTATGAAATAACCATACAGTCGAAAACTATGTTTCAAGTTTTCAACGTTAGGGTTTTATGTAAAATAGATTTCAAGAACCTATTTTAAATCTAAAATTAATAACTACTACAAGACCTTGGTGAGGACCAGGCTTTTTACTTCTATTTTATTTTATGCTACATTAAATCAAATCAGTTAAATATTTTTGCCTACCAGATATAACATTATCCGTTTAGAAATATTTAGGTAGCGGCTAAAAAGTCGAACATTTACAAAATGCAAACATTCCAATCAATATCACTTCGTATAATCACCAATGCTCCCTTCTATGTTACAAACCATACTCTACACTCCGATCTTGGACTTCCAACTGTAGCCGATGTGGCCACATCCTCCTACAATCGGTACCGCTCTCGCCTTACAGACCACCCCAATCCACTTATTCTCGCCCTCAACTCCGCTAATATTCCTGGCAATCCACCCAGAAGATTAAAGAGGCGCTGGTGTCTCGACTTAGCTAGCTAGATTCATCCTAGAATAATAAATAAAAAAAAAAAAAAAACATTAACATAAGTATGTATAATATATATATGTAAAATAGCCTAATAAATTTCATGTAGAGTGTTACTGCTGGGTAACTACTCCCCTCACGCCGCCAAAGTCAATTGTATTTTATTTTCCAGCTCATATGCTCATTGTACATTTTCATTACAGATTGTATATATCCAAATAAATGTTAAAAAAAAAAAAAAAAAAAAAAATATTTAAATGTTCAGGGTTGTAACTATAATAAGTACCTATGCAATTATTACTTTATGGATATAAAGATATATACCTGTAAGTATTATGCATACATATAAGTATAACGAACAAGTACTGATAAATGAACGTTATAACATAATCCGTTTTTGTTTTAAAATAAATTGATCAACTAATTATCCACGTTATGCTATACACATATTTGAACGAATTTCTTCAAAGATTTGGAGCTAAGTTTGTTCCAAGTAGGCATTCATCAAATCAGCAATCAAAATTAAATTTGTTTATGTGATGGAATAATATTTGGCGTTTTCATTTTACACTGTGAGTACAATTTTATGTAAATCTTGTGTTTACGATTATTTTGATGAGAATAAATTAAATATGAAAAATGTGTTAAACGTGTTACCAACACGGTAATCCGCAAGAATATTTTCCTTGTCACTTTTAGTCTGGAAAAAAATTGAGTATTGCTTTATTATTTGTTTTCCGACGATAAATATTCAAATTTCAATTTATGTGTTTATATATTTTAGAACAGCGTTGAGTATTCAAATATGTACAAGGAAAACCGAGAATAATTTTTAACGTTAATCTGATAATGTTTTTAGTGCAATAACAACGTCTAGACCTTAGTCATAATTCATAATTGTATACACTGACTCCACTCGTATCTAACGGAAACAAAGGTAGCAGGTGCAGTATGGAAAGAATCGTTAATTCACATTATATTATGCGTATAATAATATGTAGGTACAACAGCTATTATACAAGTCGTTATAGTAAGTATACACTTAATATCCGTGTTGCAGTAAACGGGGACTGTTGGCATAGATATTTTCTTCACGTTGTCACTAGGTCATAGGAGTTTGTACATTAAAGTGTCCGTATTTACGTTGTACCATAATCATATGAATGATGAAAAATATAAACTTTGAAAAGTTTTGTTAAAAATATATCCACCGAAAGTTCAGCCATAGAAATCTCCATACAAAAGTTAGAGATTCTGTATTCAACACACGGTACAAGATTTAACAGAAAAAAAACATAGATTATAGAATATGTGTTCAATATTTTAAGATTTGGAGATAAGATTATACTTTAACGTTTCTGTGTAACTTTCCCTGAAAGCACACATTGTTGTGAAATCAATAGTTCTACTATTACTCTCAAAGTAACTACACACAGTTATGTAAACATATAATTTTTAAACATTGAAAACACAATGCTTCATAATACAATCTGAGAATATTTTTGAATATAATTGAAATAAAATAACAACCCCCCTTCCATCAGGAAAACAATTTTGGTTTAATTTATCTATTATTATTATTATTTATTTATTTTTGGATTCTGAATGTATTGATTTTACAATGATGTGTTGTGATGTGTGTTTTTTTATTTTTTTTTTTTGTGGCTGTATACAAGACAAGTAGTCGAAATAATGCTTCGATTTTCAACTTCAGTATGTTGTTCAATTGGAAAGTGAATATCGTTGGTGCATTGAAGAGGTCAAAATTTAAAATTCCCAGTAGTTTTCAAAAACGAAATTCAACGAAAATAGAAATTCATAAAAATTTTTCGTTTTAAATCTAAGATTTTAAAATGTAATACAAGATTCCTAATAAGATTATCTATCATCATCGAAAAAAAAAATGTCTAGTTAAATTTTTATGAACGTTTGAAATTCAAATTTTTACAACATTGGACATTCACTCGATTTCTCATGTAGCGATTTCCTTATTTTGTTGTAATTCAAAAACCAATAACTGTAGATACTTGGCAATTTCACTGAATGTTTATATTAGCATTTCCTATACACTATACAATTTTGAAAATATTTTGACTCTTTCTGGGCTGTTTACGGACATTTACAGTTTTCAATTTTTTTAGTTTTTTTTTCTATAAATATCAATAAAGTTTTATCTGTTGGGCCAAAAAGTTTAAAAATTTAATACAAGGCTAAATGATATATTGTTACAGTATTATTTTAAAAATATTAAAAATACATAATCACAATCATTTTTTATAAGCATTTAAAGATTGAATTTCGACAAAATTTATCCAATTTAAAATTGATTAATTATTTTGTAGTTAAAAATGTATAAAATGTTCAACTTTTATATCTAAAGATTGAAAATTTGAAACAAGATTCCATGTAAGTAGTTTATTTTTTTACTAAAAAATCTAAAAAAAACGTTAGCACAGTTTATTTTCAGAGTCATTTAGAGCTCAAATTTGGACGAAATTACATAAGAAAAAAACCTAGAATAACTATTTTAGTTATTTTGTTGTGATTGTATAATATTATTCGTGGGTACTTGAAACTTCTAAAGTACATTTTTATATATATATGATAGTATTAAGGTTAGTTGTTGATGTATAACGCATTATAAGTACCTAATGGATATTGTGATATGTTTAATTTGGAATTTATTATAGGTACCTATTATATGTCAATTTTTTTAATACCATAGATAAGTATATGATATGTCGTATACCTAGACTGACATACCATCTCCTCTCAGAATCGTTTTTCTTATACAATGATATTATATCATTGATTTTAAATTTAATACCATCCATTATACAGTGACCCACTTGTAACCTACTATACAGCATTTTTACTATCAAATACTATACAAGAATTAATTTAATTTGAGAAGTGATTTCTTGAATACGCTGTTTAATTTATCGTCAAAACATATTGTACTCCTTTTTTTTTTATAATTACTTTACATCAACGTCGTGTTTATTAAAAGAGTTTAGAAAGATAATATATTTTCCACTGAACTTTCCAAACTATAAAATGGACGTATTTGACTACGTTTTTTGTTTTGTTTTTTGTTTTGTTTTTATTATTATTGAAGAGAGATAGTGAGATAACTTTTTTATGCATTTGGTTTTTTTTCAAATGTCTTTGTAATTTTGTTGAAAAAAATACTTTATTCAAAAATCGATCGTTATAAGTACTTAAGAAAAGTTTTTTTTTCTTTTCAACCACCCCAATACTTCTCCAGTGCATATATATCTCAAAAAGTTATGCCGGAAACAATTAATTTGACAAAAAAAAATGTTGATTTATTTTCATCTTCAAGTATCCTATTTATGTCGTTAAATAGGAATCTTTATGTGATCGGAATCTAAATCAATGAGGTACTGTAATATTATAAACTATAATGACATAATGGTTAGTAATAATATTTAATGTTATAGTTTACAAGCTAACTGACATAATATAATAGGTACTGTAATAAACCACTATAATCTATTATATATAACTATTTTACTATAATTTGTTTTTCACCTAGTCAAGACTTATGGCAATAAATTAAAATAGTTCTGTTCGGTTACAATGGATAAACACAAAAATAGCACTAACAGAGGCGTTAGAAATTAAATAAATAGCGTATAGACTGTGTATCATAGTGTTATGTTTGTTGATTTGTAATATACATAGCATTGTGTTTTGAGAGAACGAAATTCATGCAAACATGCATTCGTTAACAGGTTATTTTACGTTGTGGTTTCCATTCCACTCGGATTTAGAAATAATTCACTCCTGCACGACGTGTAGTTCTTATAATTAGTTTGCTTGGTTTCTTCTTGTATAACACACAGTTAGCACATTGATAATATTTCGTCGACGGTATGATAAATCATTAACGAGACAGTGTGGTCGAACACTGTATCTGTGCCCCCGTGCGGCTGGTTAGCTCGCAGCGGGATATATTATGGTGTATAATAATAAACCCGAAAATTCGTCTCTCGCATAAATATCAACGCTATTAAATTAATAAATTTTGATGCATAAAAATCTAACGTTTAATTAAATTCGTTAAAAACATAGGTACACTCAAATTCAACAGTCCACGCTCGTCCCGATTTTATGCGCCATGCCACGTTTTGAAACCTGTATTCGATTATGAATTTAGTTTTTCATTACATGATTTAAGTATATATTTCAATAATTGCACAAGTACTACTAGGTATACACGGTATAAAATGTAATAATATGCATTAACATATTAAAATTATTTTGGTTTTATACATAGTTACTGTTAAATCGTGGTATTCAAGCTACAGCTGTATATGATAATATTATAAATTTAATACCTTAAGTTTTAAAATCGAATACAAGATCTCACATATTTTTTTCTTGGAGGAATTATTAAAAAATATTGCAATAACATTGGGACAGTTTTTTTCTTTATGAGCATTTAAAGTTCAAATGTTGACAGCGTTTGACAAAAACACAAATTAAAAACATTATTTTGTAGTAAAAATTAATAAAATTTGCAATTTTTTCAGCAGAGACTTAATAATTGAATACAATGTTCCATGCGCCTGGTCGGTCCAGCCTCTTCTGGAGGTGTCTCGATCCCTCTTCTTTCTGTTTAGAAGACATTATTCTCACTGCCATGAGGTAAAATAATCTGTATCTATGTCTCTTCCGCGTAGGTTGAAATGTCGACAAAATTGGAAATTTAAATGAAATGAAAAAACATTTTAGTTATTTAGTTGTAATTTAAAACGTATTATTTACAAGAACTCGATACTTCTACGCTTTACAAATATTTGTATTTTCTTAATGCAATTTTCAAAATTTTTGGATTAATTGTATTCCCATTTATTCCACGAAGCTATTTGTATCGTTCTACGGTACTTCTGTATTGATTTATAAGTTAATAACAGCAGCTTGTGTAGTTGTGTTTTATTCAAATATGAAATAATATTATAACAATTTTAATATTCCTATTTTATTCAAAACATAATAATATAACTTAATTGAAAATAACAAATAGAAAAATAAACAGAAAATAAAATATTCTTAGAAATATTTGTTGACAGACAATCTCCGCTCAGAACAGCTTTTCGTATACGATAAATTATAATTGAATCAAATTTAACTCATTTATTTCAGTAACCTACTCAGCGGCTAGGTGAGTACCTCAATATTATACAAGTAGGCTGTCTTGTATTTCATACTTATTAATAGTATTTAATTATTGCAGATATAGATAGTTTTTTAATAAGTATTTGAATTGTCAGTAAAAAAGCGTTTGAGTGGAAATGCAAATACTTTAAACAAGTATATTTTATAGATACATTCAAATACCTATTTTCAAATTTTTGATAACTACATTTGTTTCTATTATAAATGCCCAACAGCAGAACTGATTTCTATGTTATACATTCATTGTATAGAGTATTTTACACCTTATAATTTATTGTAACTAAATACGAATATACTCATCTGATTTTTAGATATTAGAATAGGCGGTTGAGTATAATTTACAGTAAAAAAACAAAAAATTTAATGCTCTTATTTTTTTTTTTTATATATGATGAAAATGAAAATGAAAATAGAAAATATATAAACTAAAACGATTTAGTACTAGTAGAAATAATAATGAAAAATTATTTTATTTAAAACACAGATACTTTGAAAAAATATTTTAAATACTTTTATCAAGTAATTTTTAAAATCTACGTATTTGAATACTTTTACACATGTACTTTACAAAACTGCACGTAGGTATGGTAATATATTGTTTTTGTTTAGGTCAATATTATTTTTCAAAAAAACTCTTAGGTAGGCACTTTTAATTGAATATAAACTTTCTATCGGGATGGATGCTACATACATTAATTTGCATTATTATTTTAAAGGTGCACTATAAAATCTACTCCCCATGCCTCCTGTGTGATGTTACACGGTATAATATTTTGTGTCCTTCATGAACCGTGGCCGAGTGTAGTTTATATGTAAATTGTTCTACTATCAATTAACGTGACATAGAGTGATTTACCCTATAAATTATAATACATAGGTACGCGAGATATATGATACGATGCAGTTACGACTTTGGATTATATTATGCGGTTCACACTTCATTCGTGTATTTCAGACGTCTAGTACTATGCTGTACAATACATACTTTTAACACATAATAAAACCGAATAATGCAATTTGTATCGTTATACTAGTAATAGTCATAATAACATGATATGTGTTCTATATAGGCTGCATTCTATATTATACGGTCATCCACGGTTTATAACACATAACTGTTAATGTAAGTAATGTATGTATCAACGCTATTTACAAAATGTATCATTGTACCGAAATAGACACCCGAAAGTTTATTAGAAAGTTTATGTTTGAATAAATGTTATTATTTTTTTTTTTTTTATCTAAAATTAAATTAAAATTAAATAGAAAAATCATAATTAACTACATAAAAAAAAATATGTTCATTCTATCTACTGATTTCGTTTACAAAACACCTATAATGTGTGTGCTCAAAGATTAAAAAAATGTCGAGGACTTAATATTATTTTTCTACAAAAACTCATACTATTATATTATCATAATATCTAAAATATGATAATATGGTAATAAGTAGATCGAACGAACGCTATTATAATCTTAAATTGTATATTCGGTACGTGACGTTGAACTGAATGGATAACTCTTGTGCACATAATAAAATGTTATAAAAGATTGTTGTTGGTATTATATTACTATTATTATTACAGTAATGTGTGAAAGGGAGTCAACGACACACGCCAAAGACGTTATACTAATGCTATACAACGGAAGTCTATTATATTATTAAAAAATATATTTGTTGACAACGCAGAAAACCCATATTAACCCACAAACGAAGTTCCCTGATTATGTATTTGTATATAAAAATGGTGGATACTTTACTCTGTCTGTCTTTGTAGGTATGTAATCCAAATTTTATTATTATTTATCCTCATTTGCTTCAAGGCTTTAAAACTTTATGACTTAATTCACTATGTATGTGGAAAATATAATTAGAAATTAGAGACACAACTTCTCAAATGTTTTACTAATTTACTACCAATTTATTTTTTTAAGTAAAAACAAAAATCTTAACTATGAGTTTATGTTTTACAAACATGTAAAATGTTGACCATAAAATAAGTAATAAATAACTAAAAATTACTGAAATTGAGTCGAAATACGATATTTTGAAATTTTATTGATGTATAGAAAATAATAATACAAAAATAAGGTATACATTTAAAATATCTACAGTCATTAGTTCTTTAGCTACACCAAACCAATTAAATAGATTTTGTGAAAAATTGGTTTTTAAGTGAAAACCACGTTTTTTTTAATTGTTTTTATTTTTCCCGACACTTTTGAAAACTCCTGGAATTTTTTTCTTTTAACTTCTTTAAAGTATCAAATAGATTCACTTCTCCACCAGAAAATATCCTGAAGTTGAAAATGGATACATTATATAAACTATTTATAGTGTACACGTACACACTAATCATTGTAAAGGAAAAACTATCATCACTCCGCTCGGAATATAAAACATTGATTTGTGAAAATAAGTAATACTATATTGGGAGGGAGGGGGGCTGCTTGACATCCTGTATCTACTTGGTATATGTACACAGTCTCACGAGTGGCAAAACAAAACTGTGATAATAATAATATCACACAGGGGAATGACAGTAGTTGTAGGACGACGGTATACCAAGCACACTTCGATACGATAAAGGTGAGGTAATTATTAAAAATAAAAAACTTTGTCGATTAATAATGTAAATTTTATAATAATAAAACGAAGCACGTTTATTAACAACGTGTGTTTTTTAAACAAAATTAAAAAAAATATATACAATAAAAACCCTCTGAGACACCTGTACAATATAATATAATATAATGATTATATAAATCATTTAAAATAATAATAATTACCTAAAGAAAATGCTATTTTAATATTATTATCATACCGATGCAGTTAAAAGGTGTTGATTTAAACGCAGTGGTGATTGATATCGAAATAATATTATTATAAAGCACGAAAACTCTGGTTTACGGGGCAGTTCGGCTACGAAAATTCCCATGCTCCTAAACACGTCATGCTGGGTTTGCAGAGGGGACTTAGACACGATATTGTATTATAGACGACACGGAGATTAACCGCCCGTTGTCGCTCAGCTGGTGGTATCATATTGTACTTGTACGTATATACGTATAGTACAGACCAAGAGTGGCAAACTTTGCTTTATTTTACAGATTTACTGAAAAAGTATTTTAATATTATATTTAATAACTAGTCATATTACGTTTAATATGAGATAATTAAAAAGATATTTAAAAATATTATGTCTATTTTATTTTTTAATATTATAACTTATGAGTAACTGAAATTCTACCCACGGGCCAAACAAAATATTTTATAATATAAATGCGTAAACAAAATGTATAAAATAATGTATTTTTTTTCTAAAAACAACTCGATGAAACAACAGAAGGGCGGTCTCCTTAAACTCTAATGTCAAATTAGACTTACGTTGGCCATTCTTGGTATTATAGAGAGCCACTATTACTGGTGAATACAAAATAATAAAAACGACTTCCGTCAATGTTTTCTAGGTCGTTGTACAGACAACATAAATAAATTATAATACACATAATAAAACCATCGGTGCTTCACATTGAGGCACATATCATGTCATGTTGTTCAAGGTGTGGTGCGTAACAGTGGCGGAAAATAATAATGACTTACGTTATCACAGGGACTAAGCCTCTCGAGTATGTTTAAATTATTATTTAAATTGTATATTATAAAAGCTTTGACGCAGGTTTTTACGTCACTTTTCCAATAGGAATGTTTGTTATCAGTGAGTCATATATTTTTACGAGAGGCCGGAAAACGGATACACTGCCTCGGTGTACCTATATTGCCGAACCATAACGCCGTGTTATCAAGGTTTTATTATTACCTACTGAAATGTTTAGAGACCTGAACACTTCAGATACGCATAATATTATCTATTTGTTATACGGTTTGTCATGACGTAATGTACCCTATATTATCAGATATTACGTTTACGATATACTACTATGGCATAGTCCAGCCAATGTTGTAATCGCAGTGACGACTTTTAAGTCGTTTTAATATAACATTACTATTATTATCATTATTATTAAACATTCAGTTTTACAATACAAGCCAAACATAATACATTTAAATACAAAGTACAGACTGTCAGCTTACAATATAACAATATTTTATGATATAATATAATTGTTGTGTAATTGTTTGTGTAATATTCTGACTTAAATTTTTAAAAATATTTGTGAAATGGTATTAAAAGATAATTTAAAAAAAAAAATAGGATCAAGTAAATTAAATGTATTCCAGTAACTTCGGTTAGAACTGTTCGTGTATTTACCAAGCTTTGGAAGAACATACATAAAAAAGTAGTAAACAAAAATTAAATAAATGAATCAACCAACAACATTTTAAAAACAAAAAAGCACCATAAGAATCATTAAAAAATTTGATCATGGCCAAAATAAAATTAATCTTTTCGTATTCTTAATAAATACAGCCTGTAGAGTCATCTTGGAGTGATAAATAATTTAAAGTACATTATAATGATTAACGTAATTTATAAATTAACGCTGTCCCCATTATAAATTTAGCTTTGTGGAACTTCCTGTATGATTAGGTAATTCATTATGTTTTTTTTTTGAAATTCAACCGCACTTGAATATATTATATTACATCGTATCGTATTGGCTTCACGCCATATTATGGTTGTATGAATAATCATCTAAAAAAAATACTGTTATAAGCTCACAATTTTATGAGCGCTATAATATTGTATATGCATAAATAACCATATTTGACGTAAATTTGTTAATTATAGTGTATATTATTTTTATGATAAGAGTGTTTTATTGGGAAATATACTATGAATGTCAAACATGATATTTTTCCTAGTAAATTATGGTTTACATTATTTTTTAGATTTAAATTAAGATAAATCATGATTATAAAAACAAGATTATGTTTCAAATAAATCATGGTTAACATTTTTGTAGTAGGTACGTTATTTTATTAATTTAAACTAAACATAATATTAAATCAAATGAACTGTGAGTAAATAGCTGTTTAACTAAAAACGTATATACACAAATAATTTCCTTGTATAAAACTACTTTGTTGGTCATTTTTTTTTTTTTCATTAACAATTTGGTTTTCAGAATTCCACATTGTTTAAAAACTAAATTTACCTAGTTTAAAAATAAAATAATGGAAGTTAGCAGGTTCCACAAAAAAACCTTGACTGCCGTAAAGCTAAAATTAGTTTTACTTACCCTGACAGTGGAACCTTGTCATTATCTATCTGCCATATGACCACGGGCTGTCATAGACATAAATATTTGTCAATGGAATATTTTCCGTAGAGTTGAAGTGATGATGAATATGTTTTGACGAAGATGTACAAAAGAAAATTTCGAATCAAAATTAGTTGTCTTAAACGGATTAAAAATTACACACTTGAAATTTAAAAATGTATCAGATACCTACTGTATAATACAGGGGTCTCCAACCTACCAGCCTGTGGGCTGAATCTGGACCGTCATGGGTTTTTTGTTGGCCCGCCAAGCTAATTAATGTTTTGAAAATAATATATTTAATATATTATTTTAATTTAGTTTTTATTGTTTTTAATTTATTGAATTAGTTAAAAAAAATAAGTTATTCAAAATGAATGACATCAAAGTTAGATTTTGGCAATGTAAGAAAAAAACCATGTAACAGTGGGATATGTCGTAAAGAGGTGTCATTTATTGATAAAATAAGAAAAATTATGAAGAATGTAAACATAATTATAAAAAAAGTATTAAAAAGTGTTATTATTTATCATAATGTGCTTATGCATCCTAAATATTTTATATGCCTTTAGAAATGAAATGTGTGTTATAATTTATTAAAATATACAAAGGTTACCCATGTTATTTGGAGTTCCATTGAATGTTTTATTTTATAGCTCGGTACCTACATAGAGTAATTGTAATTAGGATACCACTAAATCCTATCTTCTTTATTTTGAAAAAGTTTATTGTTGTTGATCATAAATAGTCGTACGTATTCACATAACGCTTAGCGCACAACTTCTATTATAAATCAAGAAAGTTAGATATTGTTATCAAACAAGAAAACAACGAGGAGGAAAAATTGTATAAAGATAAATTTGTTTTTATCAACAATTTTAAATTAATTTTAGGTAAAACAGTTTTAAGTGTCTATGTCCACGATAATAATTAACAGTGTCTGCTTAGAGGTAATATTTACAAGTACTGAGAATGTGTCTACTTTTGAGAGGTGGCCATTAATAGATGCTTAATAAGGTTTTAACATTTAATATTCTCAGTTTGTGAATATTATCATTTATAAGTTTATAGAAATTGTTTTGTTTATTTGAGAACAAATTATGCATTTTGCAATATAAAACGAGTATGAATTTGATATTTTAGGGTTATCGATGACATTTGGGGTAAAATCTAAAGGTACTGAATATTCTCCAAAAAGATTGTTGTCATCACAACTTTACATCACTCAAATCATACAATGAATTCAAATGCAAAACACATATGTTGCATATTATTATTAATAGTGACATTTGACCACGTCGTGTGTGTTATTTTATCATTAGTTATCCTGTGTATGCCTCTTTATTGATGTCACCACCACGCTAAATATTTTCGGTATAGGCTGATTGCATGTTGTTTGTGAATGGAAATAATACGCCAAATGCTAATCTGTGATCAACTAAATTTACTGATAAACGAATTTAACCATCCAGTATTCTACAGTTCCAAATAATGCTAACATTTTGTTTACTTTGTCCCTTATGACTTTCATAAGACACGTCGTAGGTACAAATGTCTAACCACATACTCCTACTGTGTCGAAACAATTAACTTCAACACAGAACTTTGCTATTGTTGCACATTTTGTTTTGAAAATATTTAGTAACTTTTGTGTGACTATTTTCCATAATTTGTACGCCTTAAGTTTTTTACCTACAAGCAAATATAACCATGGTGGTGCTGCCGGAGAAACGTCTTGCCTGAAAAAGCCTTCCATACATTCTACATATGTATTTGAAAAGCTATTCCTGCATGGAATTAAAACCTGTGGTTTTTTTCTTTATTTTTTATGCTTGATTTTTAAAAATCAAAATATATTTACTATTTAGTCAAATTTATAATACTACGAGGGACGTCCAGAAAGTAAGGTTACAAGGGCTGTGTAGGACGAAGGGAATTTTGTTTTTTAGAGTTGTCACCACTATCATGTAGAGAATTTTCTAACGATCAAAACAAATCATCAAACACCTCAGTCCGTTACGAAATATCGTCACAGCAGCCAAATGCGTCAAACGGTTCGTCCTCCAATCGCTCCACCTACCGTAGGTGTGAGATATTTTGAATTTCTTGAACAGTATGAAAGTGAGGGTGAAACTTTTCTTGACTCAATTGTGACTGGTAACGAAACGTGGGTGTGTCACTATACTCTCTAGTCAAAAAGGCAATCTCTACAGTGGCGCCATACCCATTTACCATCAACCAAAAAATTCAAAGTCCAATTTTCAGAGAGAAAGATGACCTCTGTTTTTTGGGACCGTAAAGGGTTATTATTGGTCGATTTTATGCCTAAAGGAACCACCATAAATGCAGCTGCATACTGTGAGACCCTCAAGAAGTTGAAAAAAAAATCAAAGGCAAAAGAAGAGGAATGCTGACTCGTGGTGTGTCACTCCTTCATGACAACGCTAGACCTCATACCGCCCGTCTCACTCAGGGACCTGCTTGTTTCATTTGGGTGGGATATTGTGACTCACCCACCCTACTCCCCGGACCTGGCACCATCGGATCATCATCTTTTCAATAAATTGAAGGAGTTTTTGGGTGGACAACGATTTCCAAATGACGAGGAGGTCCAGGATGCTGTCGAAAATTGGCTTCGAGAGGTGGAGCGGAAGGTATACGACGAGGGTATACAAAAACTGGTCCCTAGGCTTCAAAAATGTATTGATCTTAATGGCGATTATGTAGAAAAATAATGACATATTTTGACACTTATCTTGTAAATTTCATTTAAATATATCCATTTTTCAATTTTTAACACATGTTGTAACCTTACTTTCTGGACGTCCCTCGTACAAATCATAACATCGTAATTATAATTGTAATTTCATTTTTAATTCATTATACGAAAATGTCTCGCCTGTTAACAACGTGTTTGAATACCTTTTTATATACTGTAACTTACTTATTATAATGTATTATGATGTCTTGAATTTAATGATAATAGGTTTTATGAGAATACGTTCACTCTTATATCAACAGGGCTGGAGCTTAATTTCATAAAAACTAACTCAAATACGGTAGGTATAAAATTGTGTTTTATGATCTTATATATTATATATATAATTTTTTTTTTTAAATAATATATTTAATATGTTTGAAAAACAAGTATTTTTTATTATTATTTATGTAAATGGTGAGATAATAATAGTTTGTATATTAATTTGAATTACAATGTATTGAATTTTATATAAAAGTATAACATATTCATTTTGTTAACGAACAAAACCAATTTGTTAAAAACTTAACTTTATTATTTATTAATAATAAAACATTATTTGAAGAGCTACAAGAAATATTATTATAAATGTTTGTTTTATTTTATGTATCAAATATTTCTACTAAAGGAGTACTCTATATTAGAAATACTCTATATTGCTTGCCAATATTTTCTCTAAAATTATTAAATTTGGATAAATGTCAAAATATTTTGAACTATTACTCACAAAAACCAATATACATCTAATATCGAATATATAATATATATTAGGTAAATGTTAAATAACAATGATTTTAAAATAGAGATGCTGTTAACTATTAATCCTATTATTCAATATTTTTTTATCTGTATTTTAACAAAATATAATATGTTTGTAATAATTTATTTAGTATTATGTTCCATCTAAAAATTAAATATATTATTTTTTTTTTTTTTTTATTGGATAACCCGCGGCAACATAGGCCATTGGGTGTTGGTAGGGAACTGTAGGTTTTTAGTTTGGGTAGGTTGGTACACGTGTGTGTTTGTGGTGGCAGAATTTTTATTGGGGCACCCGTAGGTTTCTGCCATGCCCCGGGTTGGGGGATGGCGGCACTTGTACTCCGGACACCGTGACTTGCCCGGAGAAAAATGCCGCCCAGTGGTCGAGAGGCGAACCCGCGACTGCCAGCGCCGCAGTCGACGCGTTAGACCACTCGGCCACCTCGTCCCCCTAAATATATTATTTAAATCAAAGCAATTAGAGACATATTTATTTATAAGTACACCTGTTACAAAATAGTTCATGCATTTTGAAATATCTATAAGAATTTTAATTAACGAGCTATAGGTTTTTAATCCAAAAGATATTAGTCAAAATGAGCAGTGGCATTACAATGCCGTTTGGTGAACTAAAATTGTAGATCTTACTTTGAAAGGAAGTCGTAACTAAAATGAGTGAAACTCTTTAGGTACATCAAGGTAAAAAAATAAAAATTAATTTAGTTTAATGTATTATTATTATAATAATAGCCTAACATAAACAGTTGAATAAAATTAATGGATTTTCGTTAAAAAAAACATATTATTATCTTACAGGTTAGATTTTAAATTACAGATATTTTATGGTATACGGGTACATGATCTAGTATGATATTACACGATGCATACTGTGTGTGTGTGTGTTGTATTGTCATGTATACACGAGGATCATTTTTATGTACATTCTACATATTCTACATGTATATTTACAAACGAATATAGTTGATGGTTTTTCATTTTTTTTCTTCTACGATTTCCTTATCATTAAATTATTAATCGTGACTTTCATAAAACCTTTAAAACCGATTTATTATTTCCACCAAACTTTCAAGAATTTATCCCTCGCGAAAACAAAGTGTTAACGTAGTATAAATAATGCGTGTTTATTGACCGGGAATAAGTTCATTCGGCCGGAAAAAAAAATTACGAAATCAAATTAATGTACGGAATTAAATTAATAAATATTATAAATACGCGAGTCGTGCTGTTAGTAACGGTGATTTGGCGATTACAAATTCACATAAATTTAAAATGTCAAACGATCGGTTCGAAGAAGATTTAAGAATCATTGAGCATTTGATTTTCTATGTAAATATTTTAAAAATTGGCCATCACCTACCTATTGTTCTAAAAATATACTGTGAAAATATCCATATTTAAGGGGCATAGAAACTGGGTTATAATGATGGTATCAGAGAATAGTTTCCTTTACACAACAATTTTATGTTATATATTTGATGATACAACTGACCTATAGTAACTCGAAACCAGAAACAACAAAAACAAAACAAAAAAGTCGCAGGCAAAGTACAGTAGGTTATAAGTAGATCACTGTAATGGATGGTGTTAAATTTGAGTTCAATGATATAATATCATTGTAAAAGAAAAACGATTCTGAGCGAAAACGGTAGGTCAGCCTATGATATTACAAAGTATATTTGATGATATTAAAGTGAATAAAATAATTTATGTATAACCTATTTACGTGGAATCTTGTTTTAAGTTTTCAATCCTTAGCTATAAGAGTTGAGCATTTTATAAATTTTGAACTGTTTACGAAATTATTATTAAATTTGAAATGTGATAAATGTTGTCAAAATTTGAATTTTAAATGTTTATAAAAAAAAATTGGGAATAAGGATTTTTAATATTTTTCAATCGCTATTGTAACAATATATCAGGAGCTTTGCATTACATTTTCACGTATTTTTACCCCGTCAAATAAAATTTTATATGGTGTATAGGAAATTTTAATATAAACATTCAGTGAAATTTTCAACTATCTACGGTCATCAACAAAAATTACAACAAAATAAGAAAATCGTTACATGAGAATTCGAGTGAATATCAAATGTTGTAAAAATATGAATTTTAAATGGTCATACAAATTTAATTTGAGTTTCTTGTAGACATTTTTTTTTGAAAAAAAATTCCCGTTCTTGCAGAATTCGACAAGACGATCACCTTTTTCCCCACCACGGCGCGCCGGTGCGTCGGGCTCTGCCACGAAACAAAGCTACACATAATTGTAAAATCATCGCTCCACTCACAATCTAAAAGCTTCTGACTATAATATTAAAATTAATATTCCATATATATTATGGTATTTAATACATATTTATTTGGTATATTTGTATATCTTATTATATACGTAGTATATTTTATAATTATTAAATGAATTAAAAGAAAGATTCAAATAAGTATTAACAGTTTTACATTTTTTAAATCATAATAAGACAACGATTCAGATTTATTATGATGGAAATATTATTACCACCTGCTATTAAAGTAGTTTTTATGAATTAAAAGACATTTTTATTCCATTTTTTAGTTTTAAAATTTACTCTTTCTATTCATATAAAACGGCAGTCGTGAATGATAAAATTTATTATTTACGAACTTGAACAATAGGGGTTGTTATCGCTGAAAGGATTTTGTATCGAAAAAAAATGTGAAAACGTGCACTCTATATTTATATAATATTAAGTATATGTATATACAATTATTTTTGTAGTTATTAAAAGAGCTGCATATTTCTAATGCATTACTGCGAGTTTTATATTTAATGCAAATTGCTTTTTACCGACAATTATCCACTTATTAATAATACATTTTTCTAATAATTTACCAGTCATATTTTATATTCTAGTTTTGGCAAACAATTTCGTGGATCAATATGAAAAGTAATTGAACATTTTTAATTTACACATACTAAGTCTTAGGTGAATTATTTAGATTCATACTAAAGTACATAGATTAACATTAGTCATTATTATATCACATAAAAACTCTTTTTCTTTATTAGTGGTGGTACTGATTTGAGGTTGGTTATGATTTTTTTACATTTTCGAGAATTACATGGGCCTAATAATGAGTGCACCATCTGGTTTAATATAATCTGTTCTATTTAGTCAGTTTTGATTAGGGATAGATTATTTCAGATAGGGAAGTTATTCGTTTTTTTGTCCTTGGATCTTATATGGTGTTACGTCCCTCGTCGTATTACTATATGTCTATATCATTCCGTATTTCTGTCTATTGTACTGTGTATTTAATACGGAACGATACCTACTAACATCGATGGCACACTCTGTTGTCTCATATATACCTGGCTTTGCGTTTGTTCGGTGGGCGGTGTGATGTGAGTCGGCATCTTATGTCAAAAAACTGCCCCGTTACAACGTGGCAATCTTTTTTACATAACCTTTGTTCAAAATTCTATCATTTATATTCCAAATACATTTTGGAGCTATATTAAAAGTAAGGAATTTAAAGAACTTCCCAGCTGTATTCACCTAAATTATTTTTCTAGTGATGATGATTTTAAGATAGTTAGAACACACGATTATGTGGTGAGAATTTGTCACTAAAACCAGGGTGGTAACCCATCCGGAAACTAGCGACACCAGCTGATATTTGATCTGGCCAATTTTATTATTTTATAATATTTAAAACAAATAACCATATGCTAGAAAATATGTTCATTAAATATTTATGTATAGTCAAAAATGTTTCGACTTAGTATAGTATTCAGCTTCTTGAGTTATTTATAGACATCTTTTTTGTATACATAATTATTATATACTTATAAATGTATATGTACTTATAGTCTAGATGATATTATAATATTATTTATAAATTATTTTAATTGTGTCCCTATCTATTGCGTTTGTACTTTGTAACCACACACTTGCTTGCTGTATTTTTGGTTTCTAGGTTTTTTTTAAATTCTCAATTAATAATATAATAATCCTTCTATGCAATTGTCGTTGTTTTTTATGCAGCTTTTGTTTGTGTTCATGCTAAAATTTTTTTCAGTAACGAAATCATAGCTGTGGCTTGAGAAGAGTCAATCATATTATCCAAAATAATTATTGTCTATTGGTAGCATAGACATAAGACTATCGTTTAAATAGTATTTCTAATTTGTAAGTCATGTTATAAGAATTGAATTGGGTAAAAGGTTTTAGAACACTTGTTATTCTGAAATAATATTAAATAAAATATTTTTATCATTGAAATAATTTGATTTCATATTTTTTTCTCATGTTTATTACCAGTAAAATCATTTCTGTTGAATAACACAATAATTGTATTCTTAATATTTAGTATTAATAATATTAAGATTTTTCTGAACAAATTTCTTTTCATATCAACTGAATTTTACAGATTCATATATTTTAAAACAAAAAATTGTGTTCACTGTTATTGTATATTACAGGGACGGGCAACTGAATGCCACTAGAGGTCCAATTTTTTGAGTTGAATAATCTAGAGGACCAGAGAACATATAGAGTAAAAAAAAAAGCTATGTTAAGTATACCCCTATAAATAATATAATATTTAGACTTAAATTAATAGTTCAATATTAGATAAGAATTTATTCGTATCTACGGTTTACGATGATAAACGTTATATCGATTTTAATAATTTTATAAATTTAATAAAATATAGAAAAATCCTAACGTTTTATATTTTTTTTAAAGTAATTTTAAATGTAGCCGTCAGTTGCCCATCCCTGGTATATTAGATATATTTTTCATTAAGAAAATTTACATTTTATGGCACATATTTTCAGAAATACTTAGTTGTATTTATAAATAAGTATTTTATAAAAGAGAGTACAATTTTGTAAACGAAATTGCTTTAGAAGAAGAACATTTCCTCAATAAAAGCATCAAATTTTCATATTCGAGTTAAATACGTCAAAATATAAATTAAATTAAAATAATCAGTATCAATCTGCTGTGGGTTGGCGGATCATTGTTCGTATTTTTTTATTACCTATTTGCAGTCCCAGACCGACTAGTAATCGTTATATAAATATAAATATATATATATATATATAATATAATATATTTTTAGATTATCTTACTTTCATTACTGGGATGGAAATTAAGAACTTTTCTCCTTTTTAGTCAATTTTTTCATTAAACATTCACTTTTGTCACTTCAAAAAATAAAATAAAATGTTGGTCTTTGTAAGAAACTTTTCTCTAAATAGGTAGGTACATAAAGAAAGGTGCATACACAATGTACTTATTTCATTAGCCTTTGAATAACCTATCTAAATAAGTATATTACTAAAGAATAAGATAATATTATCTACCTACCATATTATTGTATTTACAATTTTAAACTTTGTAAAACTTCATGTTATGCAATATATTATTTTATCTGATTACAATCGTTTTATGATGTTATAAAAGAATCACGATTCAATTTATTTATTTATATTTTAAATAAATGAGATTGTTACTTCTCAATGTGTAAGTATAAAAATATATAAACCTATAATACAGAAATTGTGTAAATTAGTGACATATTTCTTATATGATTGATAATTGATTGATACAATGTTTATTAATATTTTTTTATATTTGATTAAGTACATACATCTGATACATTCTATAACTTTTGTAAGTATAATATTATTATGTATAATAAGACGTAACATATTTTTACTAGTAAACTACTTTAAAATATTATCGATTATTTTTACTTTTAATAACTTTCATCAAAATGTTAATGAAGTTCATACTTCATTATAATGTAATATAGAAAAAATAAAAAACTGACATGATATTTTGTGTAGGAATATTTATTACCCCTTATCCAACAGTTGAATTATTTCATTTACAACATAGATATTACGGCCAATACATATTTTACACTAACATAGCTACTCTTTGAAGCATCATAAAAATATATATATATTATATATATAATATATATATTCAATAATATATAGTTGACAAAGTTTGTGTGGATCAGTAATTTTGAGAATGCATTTCTATGATCGTTTGAAAAGTTTAGTCAATATCAAATAGTATGTATATTTAGTTGACAGTTAATATAACTGATATGCTCTTCAAGTAGGACTATCGTGTAACTTATTAAGAATATATTTTATGTGTAGAATGAACCATGTTAAAACAATAACGGGCGACACAGTAGTTATATCTATTCCATCATAGCTGTTTCAACAGTCAACCACGTAAATATATTGGTCACTTTATTCGACGGTCCAAGTCGTTTTACGGAAAATCTAACTAATTTCATTAACGCACTCTCGAAATAGTAAATAATAATATGTTTAGCGATTTAATTTATTATATTGCCGACATTGACTGTATAACATGGATATTATAATATTAATATAACGGTGTTTCTCGGCATTGGTACGTGACAAACTATTCCGGTTCATACGCTTCCGTATTTACGTCTATAGTATAACAACAATGGTCATCACGGGGCCTTTGAAATGGTCTAAATGCGATTCGTGTAATATGTGTGTATTTTGGCTTGTAATTGCATATAGCCTCGCACATCTAGGCGAATACGATAGCGGATAGACCATATTAATACCTTATAATGTGTATACACCATTACACCATGTATGTGTGTGGTGTGTCTATTTATATAAACCTATCGGCAGAACCGTCAAACGTATAATGTAATAATGTACATACCATAAACGATAATAGTATGGTCTATGGAAGGGTTGTGTACAGTTACGAGGGTTTGTATTCGAAAACATGGACTTTGAACGTCAAATTCACATATATAAATACATTTAAATACTGCAAATCATAGGTTCTAGGGCCTAGGCCTACGTATAATGATAGTATATTAATAGTATACTACATATTTTATAGGTACTTCGATGGTGTAGTGCAGTGGTTTAAAACGTTATTTGTTCATAGAGATATAGAACCCATAATTTGATAAAAACTAAGAAGCCCTAAAAACCAGGATTATCAATTTTAACGAGAAAAAATATAATTAATCATGACCATGCAACTAATAGTATTTGGTTTGGATATCTCCTTAAGCTCCTAGAATCTAGGGTCTCCGTTGGGGCTCCGAAATCTCGGGGACATAGACCTCCTACTAGTAGACAGAGAATATAAGGACAGCGAGGTTGGATAGTAGTGACGTGAAGTATTATTATAGTAAGTAAATCTAACGAGAACGTTGAAATAAAAAACCAGACAAGTTTATTCATAATTCGGAAATTTTAATTTTAATTTTGTAAGAAATGTTCATGATTCTTCATATAATACAATAATTGCGTATTTCCTATGTTGACTATGCACAATCTAATGTGGTTCACATGCATGCTCAGAAGTGTGGAACCACACGATCAGAAACTATTACCATGCTTCGTCTATTAGTATAAGGTCTAAGGAACCCTAATGCACTTCGGAGCCCCAGTTTGAGAACCACTGTTGTAGTAAAATTTCCAGCTTAAAAATACTAAAGTATATGGAATAGTAGGTACAATGTTCATTATGACCTCGACTTCATTAAACACACAATTTTGTTCATTGCTCAAATAAAACTTTATGATTTTGTACCAGAATTATTTAATTTATCTACTCCTGATGTGGGTCTTTTTGTGGTAATTTATGCATATAACTATTCGGCTTATTTATTTGGTAAAAGTATATAAATAATTAGACAAAAAAATAAAGGAACAATCGAAATAGAATAAAAAACCAAAAGATAAAAAGATAATATTAATGTTATAATATGAAATTGGTAACGATGAATACAAATAATACGATAATAAGATCACAAACGTATAACAAGTTCACCAAGTGATTTCGCTATAGCATGACCACCCTCGTGCAATTTTTCCAACTCTTCTTCGTGTATTGTAATAGATATTGTTCACTATGTACTCGATCAAATCTATTTCACCACATTAACAAAGTGGGGATTCAACAATTTCACATTTATGGAGTAGGTGACATATTATTATATTGTGCGATTACTATTTTTATACAATTTCTTATGAGTGTTATAGTTTGGTCAAAGGGTTTGAGCACCCTTAACTTTTATACGGAAAACTTAGGATTCCTGGAATTGTCTTTGAAAATGACAGCAAAGGTATGGAACCCGAAAAGGTCTACAAGGCTTGATTAAATAAATCAGTACGTTGTGTGTTACTAAAACAACTCTGCCTATAATATTGCTTTTGAACTATCAAACTTTATATTTTACGTCGTATTAAGCATCAAATACTTACAGTGTATAATACTCAAAGTTATTTGATTTTAACCACAACTATAGTGACACTATTTAAATTACTTTTCATTATACAACACAATAGGTAATCATAATTTTTAACTACAGTAGGTAGTATATAGGCGTATAACAGTTATTAATACTTAAATAACGTCATTGTAAGTAGTGTAGGTATACACCAAAGATGGGTATGTAGATACTACCTATATTGTCCGTAATCTTAGGTTATTTAATGTGTTCACTATTAAATTCAGAACAGATTATATGCTTAATTTAGGCTGCAGACTCCGTTATTTTTGAATTTTAATTCCATAATAAGAGGTGGAAAATAGCCATATTATTTGTTAGGTATCGGGGAAAAAAAATAATATTATATTATGCAAGAGAATTACCGTAACGAAATTCGAACGTTTCATAGAAATATTAATTTTGCAATATTTGGTTCGGAGAATAATATTGTTATTTCCGTGGCAGTTATGATAATTATTCGCAGATAGCCGTCAAGCGATGAATTCAAATTGTCTGCTGATGACGAATAATATGCAGAATACAGAAATAAGGTAGGTTGTCGGTGGCATATTGAAACCAAATGGGTATATGGGTATAAAACATCTAATATTATGCGAATTTTAAAATACAGTATAGTGACTTTACTGCCAATGCGGCTTACTCGTCCCCTGCAAAACGGACGAGTATAAAATTTAATCACGTAGATCTGTACATGAAAATGTATATAATATATATATTATATAAATCTTCCTAGTGGTATAAATTATATATATATGTGTACTCACGCCTATCAATACGGATATCGAGGAGACCGCGTGGCTTTCGTCCAGGGCTAATAAATCAATGTCTTTTCGAGCGGCCCGACATACGGACGAAGCAAAATTACAATTAGTAGGGTATTTTCGAGGGGTGGAATGAAAAAAAAAGTCTCAAGTCCATGTGGTGGTGTGACACTAGTCTGCATGCACGAAATGACCGTATGACTACACCCGCGAGTACTCTATCGCATCGTACACGATGGTTGAAGCGTTTTTTTTCTTTCTACAGACAGAATATTATGTTTTTATCTATGCGTATTATGTATGTATGCTCGTGTCTACAATGTGTGTGTTTACTGTGCTGTAATGGGACGAATGAACGCGACTGAAGTGTCTGAGTGTCTGACAACAGCCGTCTGGTGGTGGTCAGTCGTAACGAATTAATTACCAAATAGGGATCCCATATTTCCACCTGCGATTTATATAGTTGTAATACCTATACATACGTATCTCAATAAATGTTATATCATATCGTGATTAAATCGGTGGTTAGGGGTTGACATGATATGCGGGTTAGCGTTGATTATACATTATATAAAATAATCAATATGGTCTTAGCTATACATTTTATAAACTTTTCGTGAACCACTTTTGAAATTGTATGAAAATGCCACATCATCTAAATATTCAAAACAATTTTCAACTATTCAAAAAAAATAGTTTAACTTCTTGTGTTCGAAATACAATAAACAAAACGAAACTAGAAAATAAAATAAACTTGCTTTCTACTCTTGTGTGTGCGCCTAACCGTCTTCGTGTCTATTTGTTCAGTGCCCCCAAGCATTAATTCCGTTTTGCATAAGAAATGGATTGAATTTATGTTTTCAAACGGGCTTTTGGTATTGTTTCAGATAGATAATTTATCTAGGGGTAGGACAACTTTATATGTAATATACATTGTATACTGTGAAAAAGTCTACTAGTTACAAAATGGTTATTTGTGGTAACAGATACTAGTTATACCATAAAAAAAAAATGTTTTATCAACCCATAATCTGCAAATTGTTGAACTAAATAATTAATTTTAATATGGTTGTTATAAACTATTGGTTTGTCAGTGTTATTAATTTACCTATTATTAAAAAGTACAAACTACAATAATAAATCAATGTTTATAATAAGGTTTCGCTTATCACGGTTTGTTCTGATATCACACCTTAATTACATGTAACCACTTCGGTAACTAGTATTCTCTTCCGTCAAACTTATTTACATGGGGTGTCCCATTCAAATATTTATTATTATCTATGGCTTACTGTTGCCACTGCATCCATCGCATACAGAGGTTGATTTTTTGTTTATAGTTGCCGGTTTGACGACAAAGTAAAAAAAGTTGTGAGTTTAAATTGTTGTACCTCGTGTTATTCGTAACAACCGATTATAATAAAATTATATAAAAATGATAAAAATAAAAACTAAAACATAGAGATGGGTACCTACCTACTTCAGAAACGAATAATAAATACCGTTCATCCCTCAAATGTGTGTCTATCATAATTATAATTATTTCAGAGAACGGTTGCGGCAGACCGTACAAACTTAATAATCGATATCACCAACATAATATAATACGCATTTATCATCAAATCGCGTATGTACCTACCTATATAACATTTCGTTCGGGCGAGGTATCCGTGTCGGAGGAGTGTCCGACGATAATCGGCGTATAATTGATGACAACTTGAGGTGTGCGGATGACATTTTTGAAAATATATTATACCGTTCCAATAGGGGATACGCTAATATTATTATACATATACACTGAGACGATGGCGTGTATACCAAAAATGGTATATTTTCTTTTATATGTTGCCCCTTTAAGGCTATATAATTGCATATTGAGGTAAAAAGTTATATATATATCATACACCTATTATTAATAAAATATAAATGATACTTTTTTTCTGAAAACAGTGGTAGGTATATATAAGACATGTTTTATTTAACCTCGTATTTTTAGATCTAAGTGGGTCGATGAACGATCAGACAAGACTTTAATGTGTGTTTAAGTTTTTTTATTTATATGCTAACAAAAATTCTTAGTTCTTGAACTTCAATAGTGGTCTTTAGTGGTAAATAGGTTTTACTTTTACTTTTTGTTGTGGGGGGAGGGGATGGGGAGTTCCAAGTAATTTTCAAAACAATAAGGAAAAATAAAAACTGGAAACTCACTCTGGCATATAGTAGAGTACCTCATAATTTATTAGGTGACCGTCATACATATTTTGTTAAATTTGAATTCAGTAGTAAATCATTGTACCTATACAATGATAAACGATTCTGGGCAGAGACACTGACGGTCTGTATGACTATATTTATAAATTATATTTTGATATAATTTATTATTGCTGTAAGTATTTTTTTTCGCTGGTAATACGGTAAGTTCGATTAATTTTTGTCAAAAACAAATATTAAATATTATATTAAATTCATGTAATTTTAATTGGTATTAATGTTATTATTTATTACATATTATATTACTAGCTATCATAAACTTATGAATCAATTCCAAGGTACAGTAGAACGTATTGTGTAAAATAATTATTAAAATGAATCTAAATATTATGAGAATTGCATTGCTCATACTCATAGAACATTTTAAGTAGTAGTCTAATGAATCAAGTTAATATTTTTTGAATTAAAAAAAAAAAATAACAAAATTTCTTTGAGGAAAAATCGTTATTTTACTCTTGCATTTCTAGTGTTGTAAAAATAGAACTTGAATTCCCTATATAAATATATGTAGCCTAAGTCCAGGGACTGGAACCTTTTGAATTTATCGGTATAGGTTCTGGTACTGGTTCTAACAAATAACTGTTCCGGTTCGTTTCTGGTTCTTTGATGACAAAAAATAAAGGTACTGGTTCCAAAAAATGTTGGTTCCGGTTCCAGATGAAATAAAGTATAATAATTTTAAATACCTATCCGAAATGCGTTTTAATTAATGGTTTGAAACATATTAGAAAACTCATAATATGATCATACATAGATTATACATTAGATTATACACAAAACAGTAAGACCTTTAAATTATGATAAATAAACTTATTTTATTTTTGAACCGAAAAGTACCGTTTTAATTTAAAAATTCCGGTTCTTTATTTATTAAAATAAAGGTTTTCGTTCCGGTTTTATTTCTTGATATTTTAAAGGTTCCGGTTCCAGAACCAGTTCTTTTAGGCTTGGTTCCGGGCCTAACTCTAATTTTTGTTTTTATTTCTAATAAAAAAAATAATGAGGAATTTTCTAGCTAATTTTCAAGTTAAAAATGTTATGCATTTTTGACTACAATATAATATTATTTACATTTACCATTTTAAAAATTATAATGAATTTTGAAATAAATAAATTATTGAAATTTAATAGCTTATTAAAAAAATTATCATTTTTTTCATTATTTTTTAATTGTGTTATGAATTATGTACTTGGGACCTTGTATTAAATAGCATTATAATATTTTGTATACAAAAATGAATTCATTGTAATACTTATAACTATAGAATAGCTAATTATATACATAGGTAATAAAATATCCTTTATTCCTTTGTAGATATATATCCTTACAGACTGTCTCCTCTCAGAATCATTTTTCGTAGTAAGTTTATCATAAATATTATAAACTAACTGTCCCGCCCAGCTCTGCCGTGGCACACCAGTGCCAAAGATAAGTTTAAAAAAATAAAATAAATTTGTTAAGACAATGCTATATGCTATATTCCTGTAGAGGATTGATTGCTTTATGCCTTCGGCTATACCGTGCATTTTTGTATGAGAAAAGTGTTAAGGCAAAAACCTTGTTTGAGTGTCTAGCAAGTCGAACACTTCAAGTTAAAACCGAGTAGGTACGAGAGTACTTACGTTGGATCGCGTACAATATGCAAGCAGCATATCAGGAAGGTAATCCACTTGCGGACATGACATGAGCCACAACAGTAAGTGCAGCAACCTAGCCACCTAGATTGTCGATCTACGCGCCTTCGCAATATTTACAACTATGAATAGCCTATTGGTAATAGATCACCAATGATAACATCTTTATTCATTACCCAATCAATAATTACTTAGTCAACTACTCATATTTGAATATCTCCATGATTATCTTACTTGCCAAATAACGCGTAGGTATGCATCATAACAAAATAAGCAATTTGAATTACTTACTGTGGGAATTAATTTGATATTTCGTTTTATATTATTATCAATTTAAATTTAAATCACCAAACCACATGGACTTAAGAGGACGCCACACCCGCATGTGTTGTCTCCGTCTTACAAATGTACAACATAGAAAAAACTGTTTCGCACTTTATTTGTTGTAGAACTACCAAATTTTCACAACAAGTAAAGAAGAACTTTATATTTTATTTAAAAGAACCATCCAATCATTTTTATAGTCAAATGAAAAAACAAAATATTTAGAAGCAAATAACTTTTTCTGTATTTAAGTTATCTAAAATATGGGCAAGCTGTTCCACAGATAAAGTTCTTCTTTAAGTGTTGTGAAAATTTGGTAGTTCCACAAGAAATATGGTTTTAGAATAATTGTAACGCGCAAAACAGTTTTTTCTATGTTGCACATTTGTAACACATTTGTAACACATGAGGGTGTGGCGTCCTCTTAAGCCTGCAAATTAAAAGCAAAAATGGTTGTTTCTCTATGACGACGTAAAGTGGCCAATAAATACAATCATGCAATTTTTATCCTAATAATATAGAATATTATAAACTGCAACCAAAGTAACCATTTATAATAAAAAAAAAAAAAAATTCTATTTCTGTTTGCCGAATCCAAGTCCTTGTATGAGCACATGTTTAAAATACTTTAATTTTGGACATCTAGACCATAAAAGGAACCAAAATAATTCCAAATTTCAAGTTCATACGTTTTGTCATTTTGTGAAAAAGTAAGCAAATACGTCAAACAATGGAATTTTATTTTATTTTACTGGAATTATGATGCCACTGGTATATTTTAAACTTATATTTTGCTGGACAGATTGCGCCACTATATTTTTTTCATCACGATTTCCTACTTTTCCGAAGGATTTCCCTGAAATTGTCTTTCATACAAACCATGTCCTGACAAGTACGAACACAAAAAAAAAAAACAAATTGGTATATATGAGACACCGTTAAAAAAAGTCCGAGCATCCAGAGGTTCATAGTGCAATATAACTAAAATAAACTATACTTCAATGACGATCAACATAGATCAACAGTGTTGTCCAAGCGGTTGACCGTAATGGTGTACAATATATTGTCTTATCGAAACTATAATCTTAAACTAACATCATATTATCTAAGCAAGTTTAAATAATAAAGAACACGAGTATAATTTAAAAATAAACGATCCCATTATACCTATGATAATATTATATTATAATGGCACTTGTAATGGAATTCGTAATAATTTCTATAATGGCAAATTATCAATACAGAGTCTGTTTATGTATATTATGTCAATGTTTACATGTGGTATGTGCTACTCAATTGTAGTGGCCAGGTATTTGGTAACCGTGCGTCGGTACTAGGGACTGGATGTACATCAATCAAACACATGCTCTACACGAGTGTCATCTGCGTTCGCGCACTCACTGCGGTAGATACTATGCACTTAGACCTGAACCAAAGTCGATACACGTCAGTGCAAACCCTCTCCAGTCTCCACCCCTTTCACCGATGTGCATTAACAGCATAGCCATAATGTGATAGTGTGTTGTTATGGTATGCGCTAAATATTAAATAGAAACTACAGGTTAGCGCAATAATGCAAGTGGTAATACTCATTATTATTGAAATAATTATTTCAGTTGTTCGTCTGTATTTATGGTAAAAGAAAAATGTAGGTATATAATATTGCACGAATCGTCAAAATATAAAATATACAGATGACATTTTGACATTAATTTTGTTACATGAAAAGTTTTCTCGAGATTAGGTATAACGTTATTGACAGTGTGTTAAATATTTAATGAGACAGGTTATTACAAATTGTAATTTACAATTATTCACCTTATCAAATCATACACTTTTACGTTAAGTAATTTACTTCTAATATAAAAACATTTTAACATTTTATACAATGATATACATTGTATTATAAACCTATACTAAACATTTTGTGGACAATTGTTTTCTTAAGGTTTTGTACCACCTGCATAACGATAGCCTATATGGTCGAAATAAAAAAAAAATATAGCCACGTGTAAAATTATAAAATACAAATTGGAACACAACAAATTAATGAAATGTCATAATATTGAAACCAAAATTGATCACTCATCTAACTGATTTTGAACATTTAAGTGTGTGTGTGTGAAGACTGATTGGACAGAAAGCTTTTTAGAGGTGTTTCTCAAGGTTTTTTTAGTCAGTTCCCAGGGCCCGATAAGACATAGAAAAATTACTTTGAGTTTTAGTCGCCAAGTGGTGATATATCTTAATTACTATTCTAATATAATACTACGCTCATCTAAAACATAATAATATTATGCTATGCGACGTCTAGCAACTTTTCACGGTGCACTAAGATTTACTAGCCCTCATATTGGCCATATCATCTTCAACAGTCCCTCGTATTTGGTGCCCCCAACACATTCCATTTCATATACCTCACCCCCTCGCAATCTTCCATCGTATTTCTCAACACTCAATTCAAGTTTCTGTTCGAAAACTTAATCCACACATCCCTTTTGGCATCGTAATTCAAACAGTACGAACGTATCTGATTTGGATACTATATTTGACAAGTTTACGAATTCCATTAATAATTTTTGGATCCGATTTCCGACCAATTAAAAATAAATTGTTTCCAACAAATTTTATTAAACTGATGATATAAATTGTTTTCTTGAATTTACCTACTTCAAATTTTTAAATATACATTTTTAACAGTTATTTAATGTTTCAAATAATTTAAGGCGTTTGTTTCATAAATTCTATAATATTCACAATTTACATATTGCAATTAAATTCTTTTAGATATTACACGATTTAATATTATATCATAGTAATGGTCCACCCAATAGTTTAACGATAACTTGTTATTACATTTTTAATTACTAATATAAAATGCCTCGAAATAATTTATATTTTTTTAAGATGATAAAAGTCGAATCAAATTCTATACAAACAAAACGTAAACTAATTTAAATTAAATATTTATGCATAGTATTTTTACTTCATAACAAGTTTACATTATTTAACTTATTGTTTACGGAACCTGCTAAAATGACAGAAATTTTAAAATAATCGATTTATAATGTTTATTTTCATTTATTTATTTAACTTTTACTAAAATCTTGTAAGATATAAGTAATGTGAGAAAGAAACCATTAATGAAAAACCGGATCTGTAATTATGAATGTTCTATTTTCCTTTGATTTCCTAATCTGATCTGATCTCCAACGTACTATAAGTTTACAACTCACATTAGTAGCTTAAAATACTAAACCATTACCGTTTATACATTAGAAGTCCAACAGTAAATCGTATTTTATTTATTGCATATTATATTTAAATAGTATAATTTATTACAAATTATAATAAGTTATGGGAAAATCTAAAAAAGCTATTTACGTATTTTGTTATTATTATTTACTGTTGACGTGAAAATTTAAAACGTAAATTGATTTGTACATTTATTTTATACCGATACAAGGTGAAAAATAAAATGTATAATAATAAAGTGTGACTCTTTGAATGAATTCAAGTCTGGGTGGAGTTACCTATGACTAAAATGTTTTTCTATTTATATAAAGGAACCGATACTTGCAAGAAGTAATACCTATGTAATACCTGAATAATTATGTATGAGCGATTTACAAAAATGAAAATAACATAATATTTATATAGAAATGCATGTTGTTGTTATTATTTTTTGCTAGAGTATGCACATTGCACACATTCCAAAGGAATATAATAATATTGTCGCGACTGAATAGCTTGTGTGCGGGTGCCTGAAAATTCAAAAGTCGTTTATTTGCGAATAAAATCGATTATCCATGACTCTACTATATAAATATATATATATACAAGGCACAGGGGACTTGGTCAGATTAAAAAAAGAAAACTTGGCTCCCTTCTCCTCAAATGTTTTTATTTTGTTTAGACGCGCGGATACTACAATATTGCCGTTGTTTATTGCGAAAAAGTCACGTCGAACTTTTCATTACTTCTTTTAGACTTCACTCGATTTCGCATTTCTCTTTTTTTTCTTCCTCCCTCACATTTTTCCTTTTTGATTCCACCGTTTTTCGACATTAGGGGGACTTTTCAGACCTTTTTTTTCCCATCTTCTTTCTCTTTCTTTCCGCTGCAAACATCCCTCGTCGGCTATATGACGTCGCTCGTCAGTAAATCCGAGGGGGAAAACGACTATCCCGTAAAAATAAAAAAAAAAATCCCATTTCATTTGAATTCGTTCCAGACACATTCCAATCTAATTATCCTTGGTTGTTCACTGCCCGCCAAAGAGTGGTTGTTTTTATTTTATTTTATGAGTGCATAAAGGGAAACGATGTCCTGGAAAAAAAATCCGATGGTTTTTGTTCGTAAAAACGTCGAAGGTCCTGCATAATACACGCGGATTTCTTTTCATGCATTATTTGATTTTAATGAGGGGCACATGCGTTATATTTTCGAACCGTTTGTCATGCGCTGACAAGTCATTTGATTAACGATATTATTTATCACGAAAAAACATAATAAAATATCATAACGTTTGTGCTTGGGAACGAAAAAATATAAAATATTCAAGTTTAATGCCCGTGGCAATAATGCATTTGTCACGCCACCTAACTCGCAATAATACGAGTAAAAAAATATTATAATTCTACGAAAATGGTCACAATGTATACGTGTGCATTAAACACATATTTTATTATACGCGATCGCGATACGGTTTTAAATGTGATCGACGGTCATTCGTCTGTATTTACATAGTGCAATAAAATTCGTTTTGGTTATTTTGGTTATATGGTTTTATTCGACGTTCGTCGCACAAAATGTAGAATACAAAATCCATTTAAACCCAATATATTCAGTAAAAGCTTTTTTTTTGTTTATTAAATAATAATGTTCATAAAAACAACGAGAGTAACTACAAGTGTTAATAATACTGCGGTGTAACATTCGCAGTTTTATATATTTTAACCCAAATACAGTATAGTACTGATATTATGGCTGGATTAATAATTATGACTTGGATTACGAATCAATTAATTGTTGTCAAAATAAATATTAAGATGACGATCTCGCATTATTTCATATTATTAAATATAATAATATGCTGAATCCTTACTTTGTTTAAAGAGGAATAATGCAAAATTCCCCTGCGTAAAATCAAAATTGTGGTATCTAGGTTGATATCACCGTTTAAACACCTATTTATCATACTTGAAGTAAAGAATATTTTCAAAATAATATCGTATAACGGAGAAGTTAACATTAAGTACCTATATAAGAAAACGTAAACACTGTGACTTCTTTGTGAGACGTAATATTTTATATACATAAAAAAAAATTCCTTATCTCGAAAATATTGTACTCTACAAACTTACTTTTTATAAGTGTGTTTAAACACTGATATTAACCTAGTTTCTAACATTTTTATTTCGGGTACCTAGTGAAATTCTAAACTATTTAACGGTAGATAGACTACGGATGTAGTACCTTGGTGTCTCATACAGGTTTTCATAGTCCTCATAATTATATCATTATTTATTATTGGTTATAATAACAAATACAATTATGATTTAATCTGGTACAATTGAACTGCAGAAAAATTACATTTCGCCAGTGACAAACTAAAAATATCTAGCAGAGATAAATAAATGAAAAATGTGTATCAACAGAGAGCGATTTTCTATCATGAATAGACAATTTGCTATTATAAACTATACTGAACCCCAAATTGAATATTGATTCGGAAAAATGGGTGGGCTGTATGGGTGGCTACTCATTTTATTTTTTTAATCGGAGCAATTTAACTAAGAGCAGAACGATTTGCTAACTTCGAAAATTGACTTTCTATTATTTGCAAACATTTTCCATAAGTTTCTTAAATCAACTCCTATATGGTTGAACCAAGTTCATGGACGTCTGGTTTGGAGGTATAATAATAATATGGTATGAGCATATTGTCTTGTATAATAATATTATTATATAATAAAGGCTTATATATTGCTATAGTTTTGATTATCCCTCTACCCCTCCCCCCACCATTCGCAATCACCCTTTCGTATATTATTTGGAACAACGAGATTTTCTTGACAAAATAAAATATACAATTCCCACAGTATTCCAGAGTGTTTTGCACACATGACTGTGCACACGGGTGCACATATTATTCTAAGCAACGCGAGTGCGTATCACACACAGAAATAATATTTTATTATACAGCAGGAATACAAAATAATTGTCACCAAATACTATTTGACGATAAAACGCGGTCCTCGTGGTAATAAACGCTTTTTCAGTGGACCGTATAACATTAAACATGTATATATATATACCCTATATTATAATTTTATTATAATTTATATAGACAGAATTGCATTTGAGTAAATGTATAAATACAACGTAAACACACATGCACGTGCATTGTGCAATTTTTCGAATCACACGCAACCCTGGGTATATATTTTTATTGTGTTTTGTACAAACATTCGAATAAATCAATTCAGCAGGCGTATCAAGTACGGCGAACACAAGCAAATAAAATAACTTGATTCCGGATAATATATAAGCTCACGATGAGGAGGGGGACGTACAGTTCGGTTGATTGTAATTTTTAGAGATGTACCGTCGAAAACGCAATATTATATCGTAATTATTTTAGGTATACTGCAGTATCCACTACACAGGTATTCAATTTAATTAAGGTTATAAATTTATCATAATATCAATATTATGTTATTATTATTATTATTATGATGCACCATTATCATCCACCAACGTCGGTTAAACGGAATCAACTTGTGTTAAATGATGACTTTAAAGCGTATATTATTAGTTATTACGACAATGATCAGAGTTTTGAGTGGGAAATATTGATACGTTATGCGTCTTATTATGCTGTTATGCTATGCTTGTTATGCTGTTTTCTTATAAGGGGATTACATTTTTTTTCTTATAACACTAATGTTGCGTATTATATTTTAAAAGGTCGATTGTATTCCTCGCTAAAGTTTGAAGGTGTTTACTACCTGTTATCATGAAAATCACTGCACAGTACAATCTCAGTGTTGGTAAGTATACGGGCCTTCAGTGAACATTAGGCAGGTGCTAAAATCATTCACTTACTTTAGGGGTGGATTATATCAAATATGAAAAATATAAACTGATGCGCTTAAATAATATATTGCATTGTAACTTGCAATAATTTATATGACGACATTATTATAAGTAAAGTCATCTCTAAAATTGATATAATAAATCTATATTGTATATCTTGTATTTCGATTATTTCAATAAGAAGTTTCAATAAATTATCACTATATTCAATAGTTCTCAGATCTCCGTGCATCAGTGGTCACAGTCACCTAGACCATTTTGAAGTATTCATATGGAAATATTTTTAATATTTTAAATATTAATTTTTCGTAAAGGTTTTGAATTTAGCTTAAATATTTGTTTTAGTGATATATATATTTATAATATCGATTTTAGTGATATAATATAGCAGATATGCAGCATCATTAGGAAACAACTTAAGCTAAAAATAAATAAATTATATATTGTAATTAGCAATAAAATCTGATAGTTACATTAACGCAAAATCAACAATTTATACAGGGTGTAACTAAAACTGCTGACACATGAATTTTTAGTTTTTTTTATTACCAATAATCAATAATTTTAAAACCAATTTGTAAATGTAATGATTAGACAAATTTGTATTGTAAAAACGTTTATTTAAGCCAATTATAGTTTTTTTTCCAAACAAATCATTACTTTGGCAGTTGTTTTTACGGAAAAAGGGTCTTTAACTAGTATAGTTTTCATTTGTATGCCTGCAAAGTATAAAATTGACCTATGTAGAATGTGAACATAAACGGCACGAGAAAAGTTTTCACGTGGCACTCGATCTAACAACTACGACGACTGTTTAGATTATTAATTGGACGGAAGAAAAATCGGTAAAATTATAGGAGACGATTTTGTATCACTAACCAGGAAAGTGTCATAATGACGCACATGCGTATAAACGAAAGATGCATATAAGTCTCCTTCGACGAAAGTTTCAATAATACCTACGTAAATAATGACTGACCAAAAAAAAATTGAAAGATAAAGAACGAGTTAGTTTAGTTAAATATAATAATATTTGGACCTAACATAAGTAATATTACTTGCTAACTCGTAACTGCTCCTAAACAAATTGAAATATAATTATTATAATATTTTATTTCGGTTTTAATATTATTATTATGACGGTGGCATCTTCTGATTATGGTCTTCGATAGAGATTGTCAGTTTTGTCATGCTAAATACAGATCTCTTATGCCGATGACGATGTCGTGAAAACTTTGTAAAAATTCTAAACAAGAATTGAATTTACGGTTTACATTTACATTACCATTGGAAGAATTGTCACCATCATTAAGAACTAGCATACTGTATTATACCCGTAGTGACCTGTCTTTGTGTTATATCTATGATTTTTTTTTTTAATAACATATTTCTTATTACGAATGGAGCAATGTCTCCGCGGACTAGTTCCTACAAAGAAATATATTTTCAGCATGTCGAAGGGAGATAATACAGTTTGATAATAAAATTAAGAATAACTATACAGTATAACGATGTGGCATTTCTAATCACATATTATTCCTAAAAAACACCCTTTTCCAGAGTGCAAGAACCTATAGAAGTATATTTTTTATATATATACAACACACAAATTATACGCAAATCAATAATCATAATACTCTTATTGTCATCGATCGATGGGCTAAAATTCCACAGATAATATTATTGTCCTATAAAAATGTGTATCTATATATTATGTCAAAGTGTTTTGGTCCACACTCGAAATTCAAATACATTGAAAAAGCTAACAAATAAATAAACCGAAATATTTAATTTTGTAAATGATTTAAATACTAAAGTAGGTAGGTACCTAATATATAATCAGGTTATAATATTTGAACGTGGGTAACTTTCATTTTATTTGGGGGAACAAAGCACACACTAAACTAACTAACCGTGCAGAGTTATTATTGACGTAGGTACATTTAAAATGTATATATTATTAAGTGAAAAAAATAGAGGCTCCCTGCAGGCAGTAATTAAGATCGTCTATAAATATTAATATATTTTACACGCACTGTTCAAATGCAAATACAACAACTCCGGTTTCCTGGAAATCAAAGTCGAGTATAATATGATTATATTATATTAAATGAGTTACTGTAGGTACCTATGGTATATATAAGTTCGAGTTTTTAAGCATCATAATATTGTATACGCGTCAGAAGTGATTTTAATATGGGGAGTAATAAAACTTCCATAATCAAAATCAAGCGTCACGCAGTTTTTAATTAATTTGAGTTTGAAACAGTGGCAACGATTATTCTTGTTATTTATTTTTATTTTTTTAATCCTGATACATTATTAATTGTTATTTTTATCGTGTGAGTGTCGTTATATCCGGGCCTTAATTATACCGGTTTAATGTATTTAGTTGAATTAAACGACAAAAACTTATCTATCTAGAGATTATGCCTTAGTGATTATGCATACATTTTTTTTTAGTTTTATTTTAATTTTGTTACATTATTTGTTATTGCAGAGATTAGCGTTACGAAAAATTAGATCATTCTGTATATAATACACAATTCACTAGTAAGCACGACTATTGTAAATGAAAGAGTTTTTAAACCGTAAGAGCTAGTGAGTTTGTAATACTAAAACATGTCTTACAGGAAAAACTCTCACTCTCTGGAGAATAGTCGAATTTTATTTATGTTTATTTTTTATTTAAAATAAGAGATCATTTTTTAGGTCGGATCAATGCTCGATTTTTGAAATTATAATCATAGACAATTATGCGTTTGAATAATATACAATATTAATTATTTTATAGCAATACAATGAAAACGTTTGACACGTTTAGTACAATGACACTCGTTCGAGATTGTTTTATAAAACAGATGTATAGTTAGGTACCTACTCCCATTGCGATGTCGGAAAAAATATCATTTTTACACTAATATTAAAAAATGTTTTGTTGTATCCAACCGTAAATGATTAATATTAATTAGCGACTAGATTATCACTTGGACGTTAATCCACTGACGATTATTCGATTTATACCTCACTGCTCTAATTATTGCTGTATTGTATGTAATATTCAAATATTATTATTGAGCATTATTCGTGGATTGGTAGAAGAAACGATATTAACTATATATACGCATAGATGATTGTCTGATGTTTGTATGGTGTAAATTAAATTCAATTTGTATTGGTTTTTGATACAAATCGTTATTATGAATGCATAGATTGTATCAAACTCGTAATGTATAATGTAAAATCAGAAATAACTTTAAATGCGCGATAATACGGCCAACATATATTCAATTAATTGTACCAAATATATTAATTGTGTTTATGTTGACTATGAGCTAAACAAACATACTTGCACGAATATATAAGTCATTAATCTATTACGCTTGTATTATTATAGATGTTTAATTTGCAGCTGAAATGCGATTTTGAATCGATGACAGTATTATAAAATAAATATAACCAGTGAGTTGTGTGTCTAAGAATCTGATACAAGAACAACTGTTCATAAACAAATTTCCTCGATAAAACGTATACTGCACAATGAATACGTATAATTAAACAAAAATAGATTCATATATAATAATATTATCGTCGGAGTTATTGTAACCGGAAAAGCGATAATAAATAATATCGATTATAATATTATGTATGTTAAAATATTTTCAACAGGCTACTAATGTATTTATGTAGAAATAACTTCAAGTATGATATTATTATTATGTATTCGTTTTGAAGATTTTTTAATATTATAAATTGTTTATAAGATGCGACTTGTAAGTATGCTGTGCCCATTCGAAAGTCTACTATGTAGGTTTTGCAGTGACATACCACGCAATAATTCCAAAACAAAGTTGCCAGCTGTTATAAAAACCATGATAGGAAATACGTTAAAATCGAATACAGGAACTTTTTAATGCTATTTGGGAAACTGTTTTCTGTCCATCCCAGCCCCTCCAACCTATTTCGTAAAAAAATATTTTTTCTGGACATTGTAAATTTCCAGCTGTTTTAATGAAATGTGTTGCAAATTATTTGCTCTATATGAAACTTGATAATTTTGTCACTATTATAAGTTAATTGTCTTGACGATACGATTTAATGTAGTATAATAATCGTAGTATAGTAATTGGATAATACAGGCCAACTTACTTAGCATTATATTTCAGTTATAGTAGGTAACGCTGCTTATACAATAACCAAAGTTTTTACAATATTTTATAGTTACATGGATTTTTTTTTCATTTTAATTATTATTATCTGTTAATGCCATGACCAGAGGATATTTACTTCGTAATACGATAAACGTAACATGCAGTTAAGTAAACATACGTATGTGTAGGCATGTAGGTACATCCGACAATGATGCAAAAAAAAAAAAAAAAAAATTATTCCCCGGGTTTGTGTGTGCTTACCTATGTCAAATAAAAATATTAAGTTTTATCCTTCCAAACAGATTTCAAGCTATTCGTGTACTTACGCCTACGCTAATAAACATAAATTAAGAGTCAATATTGAAATACCTAGGGGACACTACAGCAACCTTTTTAGCATGGTGAGGTGTATGAGTGGAAAGTCCCGGTGAACGGCATTGTTAAGTATTTGAGTCAATATTACTAGTGCATATATATTTAAAACATTTTTCAGAACGCGCAATTGTTTGAAATCGTTTTATTTCGTATGTATTTAGATGCCACGGAAGTTCGTACTATTATTATTATTATTATTATTATTATTTTGTTGGTCTTAAATACAACTCGACGGCAGAGGTCATTAGTTAACATGTAATAATTAATATTTACAATTATTATACATAACATTCTTAATTTGACGATACGATTAAATTTTGTCCATCAAAATTAGTTATTTTTAGAAATTTTAGGATTTTCTTGTTATGGTTTAGGTTTTGTCCGAAGGTTGAGTCAATAGTTTCATCAAGTTGAGGTCCGTTTGCTTCTGTTCGTATAGGTGGCTTTCCTTCATTATACGTTTGATAGCGAGTCGTTGGCCACAAGCTTCGCAGATGGAGGCTCGTCTTTTGACATGAGATATCCATGAGTTAGCCTGGTGTGACCAACTCATAGACGATTTAAAGTGGTTTCGTCCTTTCAATAGAGATTAGAGTTATCCCATTTGAAGGTTGTTGTTTTGATCTGGTTTAATGTTGTGGTCTGGTTATTCCAGAATATATTCATTTTTTTTCCTTATATGTGTTTTTACTGAGCTAAATATATTTTCATTGGTCAACTTGTAATTTCATTGTTTACGTTACTGTGTTTGTCTCCGTTATATCTGTCTAGTCTGGATATGTATTGAGTGGATAGATATATTATTCTCAGTGTCGAAGGGAAGTGCATCAGCTATGTTATAAATGCTGAGTGTTAGACTGTTTCGGAAGGCTCCTAGTGTTAGTCTAAGTCTGCCATTGTTTACTTGTAACGGGACAAAACGAGCATAATATGAAATAACTAGCGCTATCTAGGAGCGGCCGGATACACCAACTACTATATCATAGTACCTACCAGCCGTAGTAGGTACATTTTCTTTTCTTCAAGTTAAAGAACGTTCTATTAGCATAATATTACTTATTATGTTATATACATCATCTATCAGTGTTATACAACACCCAACAACACGCAAATCAAGAATTAAAGGCCTATTGGAAATAAAAAGATGACATCGTGAATGCCAATATATCAACATAGAGTGCAGGCCGCGAACTCATATTTACGACGCCACGACAGTTCGTAGTCTTGTTGAAAAACTACAACACGAATTAATAATACAATAAATGTATTAGTTAATATACCTAATTCTATAATAAACATATATATATCAACACCCACCACGATGTCGCCAAAAGGAGAAAAAACAAGCTAACAGTACCTATTAGTAACCGAGCATCTGCCGATCATCGATAGCTCACAAACCACAGATATATAGGCCGTATTTACGCCGCCAACATCATCGTACACACCGTCGACACCGTTAGAAACGTTCGCACACTTCAACCGTCGCTAATTTGTCGTTTACCGTATAAATCTCGCTGCCTAGAGGACACCGCCGCGGAGTCCTCGCACTTGTAACCATATTCTCTCTCCTTATCCGGTAGCGTGGGTAGTGGTACGGTTCGCCCGTATTGTTCAAGCTACTCACACACGGTACAGGAGAGGAAAATACTCTCTTGATATCCCACTACCTTGGACTTCTGCAGTGATACAGCTCGCCCCTGTATTGGTCAAGCTGTATGTCTCCGGGTAGTTGTGGATATCACTCGCCGAGATACTCGCCACCGATATTTACGATCGCCGGTACATATAGTAATCTGACGTTCCCGCTACGCCGTGATAAGTGCGTGTTTCGATATTTTATTGAAATCCGTAAGTAGATATTTTATTACCGTCGAATGCGTTGGATACCGTCACGGGATAAATACTTTAATAAAACCGCCGCAGATAATATTTTTCTTTTGAGCGTCGTTAAAGCCGATTTGTCAATTCACTCCGCCCGATATTGTGTGAAAAGTACGAGTTTGGTCGAGGATTATTGGAGGTCAAAAGAAAACGATTCAGCATCGAGGACGATTTTTAGACACCGCCCGATCGCCGTCTGCGTACATGTGCTGCCGACATATTTCGCGAGCTGACAAACAGACCGGACGTCTTAGTCGCAGTACAAACCTATCACCAACACTACAATCATCTACCTACACAAATATTACCGTGAGTCTTGATTTCTGTTATAAAACGTATTGAAAATCGTTATTTGTAGCTCGAAGAGCAGTCGTTTCAATAAAAAGAATATATTGTATTATCAAGAAAAACATTATATAAATTTACACTATTATAGCTGTGGCTTGAATAGCATAAACTTTACATTAAAAAGAAAATATTGTAATCGAATATTATAAATTATTATAAATTTGTGTAATAATAAAAACACAACTCGTATTACATACAAAACAAATACTTGTGTTTTTCATCATTACATACTGTATCAACGAGTCTTATTGTTGATTTGACTGCTATTCTATATAATATTGCTCCATAGTTAGTTTTGCATTGGATGGTTGCATTGTATATTTTTATGAGAGACTTGGAATTACCACCCCATGAAGTATGTGATAGTATTTCGATTATTTTTAGGGAGCCAATTGTGGATTTTTTTAGGTGTTTTATGTAAGGTGACCAAGAATAAAACTCCTGACGGTCCTTTTGTCGACAATATTGAGGTATTGTTTAGTTTAATTTCTAGTTCATTGACAATCTTTTTTGTAAAAATTGAACAAATGGACTTCCCAGGGGAAAAGTTAAATCCGGTTTTGTTTGACCAATGTTCTACGTTATTGGTATAGAAATTTGTAAACAAATTTGGACAGTTTCAACGTGCCTGCAAATAACACCAATAATTAAAGTTGTCGGCAAACAAGTTGCATAATACTGGGAGGTTACAGTTTTGGTTTAGTTGTGTCGTTAATTGCAATGAGGAAAAGTGTTACTGACAGAGTTGAACCTTGTGGTACTCCATTTTCTACTTTATCTAGTGTAGTTATTGGCATGCTTTTTTAAAAATTTTTTTTCGTTGATTATTTGTGCCTTGGAGTACTGTAACTTAATGGTTATATTATGCATGACGGACTTGATGAAGCTGAGAAGGATGATGCTGTTGTAGTCTGACGCTTGTTAGTTGTATGTTCAGTGAGGTTGTTGAAATTTTTGAGGTTACCTCCAAGCTGATGACTGTTGGTGCATTGATAGGAGGTTGAATTTTTTCAATTTATTCTTTGTGAGTGATATCGGGGGTTGATTTAATCTCTATTCCATGTGGGTTAAGTTCACCTTTTTGCAAGTATATGATGTATGGACAGTAGATTTGCAAATAAAATATGTTATTTTGTCATTTTAGGTATATTTTTTAATAAAATTGTTTTCATTTGAGTTGTGTTTTTGAAAGATTAACCTTTTAAGGCGTAAATGATCATTTTGGTAAGTATTCGGTTAACTTAAACACATTTTATCTGTTATAAGGAAACGTTACAATGATTCTATCGGAAGCTTGATAAATGCGTACTCGCGAAACACACGTGTTGAACGTCCAAAGGTTAAACACGTACTGTTATATTAATTTAACTGTTTTAAAATATCGTTTCTGTCACAAATATTGATTTTCAAACATTCTCAATATCAAAAATATTTTAGTGGATTGATGGCATTAAGTCACATGTGTAAAAGTGTTTTAAGTTTTGATTTTATTAATTTTTTACTTTTTATTTTGTTTTAATAACGAAAATATATCATTTTCACACTTCATAATATTATATTAGAACAACATAAACATAGATAGTAGACCGAAAGTGAGGTATATATATGCAACCCTGACATGAGTTATCATAAAATATTCTTTCTAGTCAATCTTTAAAGAAACATTATAACTTTATAGTATTACCTTTTGTATTAAGAATATTTACAATAGTGGTGATTAAAAATCATGTTATAGGTAAATTAAAATTTTTATTTAAAATTATTGATTATAATTCATTTTTTTTTATATTCAAAATCCGTGATTTAATTAAATTCGATTAAATGTTCATAAATGTTGACAGGAATATATTGCATTTAAGATAAACTCATTATAAAATAAAAATAACAACCTTTTAGTATAATGTGTTTATAACTTAAACCAAATCAAATCTTCTTCTCACAAGATTTCAAATATTTATTCATTAATTAATAATATAATGATTGATGTTTCATTTGTTACAAAAAAAAACCTAACTATATCAAACCCAGTGATCGATATAATGTTTATTTTTATTTTTTTTATATTTATCGTCACACAAAGTGGATGGAAAAGGACACAATAAGATGCAATGTGAATTATAAAAAAAAAAAATATCAAATTATATAATACGGGAACCTTAAATGAAAAAGTAACACCAACCAAAATGAATAATGACATTAACAAATTATAGCAGTTTCTACGTTAATACATTATCTCTGAAATAATATCTTTAGTGAGAATTTCTTATTTTAAATATTTTCTAAGAAACATCATTCATCAATAATTATAGATACCTAATAATAATTATATGATAACATTTATCAGACAAAATACATAATAAATTTGATCATACCATTAAGAAAACAAATTTTAAATTCAGAGCTAATAAAATCAAAGTCATTACTATTTTTGTGTTTTTGATTCTGAGCGGAGCGATGAATGTATTGATTTTATAATAATGTGTGTTTTTATTTTAATTTTTTTCTGTCTAGGTATATACACGATAAGTAGTCCAAGAAATGTTTCAATTTTTATTTTTATTCTTTTCTGGCGTAAAAGTAAATCCAATTTATGTAATTGATAGGTAAACATTTCTAGTACTTTGTGTTGAGAAAAACAAAAAAAAATTAAGGAAAAATGGCAAAAAAAGCAATATTGTCGACTTGGTACTTGGTTTTGATTTTTGGAGTAACTCTAAAAAAAATAGCCGTAAATACATGACATTTTCACAGAATTTTTATAAATTCATTTTCCATAGGTATACCGTTCAATTTTCAAAACATTTTTTTATTGAAGTTATACTTCTTTACGCACGGTAGTGAGGAAAAAAAAAGCGAACGGGCGGCGCGTACGAACGGGCGGCCGTACGAACGCGAAAGCGTACATGTCCGTAAATAAATAAATAAATATTGTCATGGTAATGTTGTTTTATTATATATTATAATATATATATGTATATATCTGTATATATAAAACAGTAAGCTGATTGACTGCTATCAACGCACAGCTCAAACCATTGGACGGATCTGGCTGAAATTTGGCATACAGATAGCTATTATGATGTAGACGTGCGCTAAGAAAGGATTTTTCGAAATTCGCATTTTAAATAGGTGCTCAAACAGGGACATTGAGATTCAAGATAGACATTGGAAATTTTATTTTTATTTATTAATAATTACCATTGGTTACAGTCTACATTAGAAATTAGCATTTATTTATTGGTTGCCATTGGTTATTCGGACAGATCAGGTACAAGCTTGCATCAAATCAAATTATTGAACATTGCCTACCAGAGTGGCTGAGTTGCACTTACCCCAGCAAGTTACACCCAAAAGGAGTTCAACAATCATAATTTTTTTAAGAGTTGTGATTTTTTACGAGCAACTAAATTTGTTATATGAATAATTAATGATCAATTATTATTTATTTGTATTATTATTATTAGTATTCACTCACAAATCTATTGTCTGGATAAAAACAATACTACAAACAATTACCCATCGATCTGTCGAATAAAAATATAAAAATAATAATAAAACTATCAATAATAAATAATTCCGGATAGTTCTTCTCATTTTTTAAATTAATTAATATTTTTTTCTTTCTTTTTCACTCACTCACGTGTACCATTCAAAAGAAGTTTAACTTCCCGCGCGCGTACTGGTAACACACATGGTTATTTTTTTTAAAAGACTTTTTTTATTAATAGGCATAAGACAATTTAGATTTTTAGATTCTGAGCGGAGCGATGAATGTATTGGTTTTACAATGATGTGTGTTTTTTTTTATATTTTTATATTTTTATATTTTTATATTTTTTTTTGTGTCTGTCATCACGTTTTGGGACAGTAAAAGTGCTTCGATTTTCTTCAATAGTACCTTTTCTGATAGGAAAGTGAATCTAGTTGGTACTTTGGGGGGTCAAAAGTAAACATTTTCCAGTAGTTTTCACAAGCGCCGGGAAAAACAACATAAAAATTAAGGAAAAACGGGAATTTTTACGCAAAATCGATTTTCCAAAAAATCGAATTTGGTTTTTGGTGTAACTTTAAAACAAATGACCGTAGATACATGAAATTTTCACTGGTTGTTTATATTTGCATTTTCTATACACGATAACATTTTCAAAATATTTTGATTTATTTTGAACTGTTTAGGGACATTTTCATTTTCCATTTTTTTTTAGTTTTTTTTCAAAAAATATCAATAAAATTTTATTTGTTGGTTGCGAAAGCTTGAAAATTTAATAGAAGGCTCCTAATATGTTGTTTCAAAGGCAGATGAAAAATATTAAAAATCCTTAGTCACAATTTTTTTTTATAAGCATTTAAAGTTCAAAAATTGACAAAATATGGAAAAATCACGAAAATTAGCAAATTATTTTGAGTTAAGAATTCGTAAAAATTTTTCTTTTTAAATCTAAGATTTGAAAATGAAACACAAGATTCCTTATAAGATTATCTACCTTTATCAATAAAAAAATCTCTACCGGACAGTCAAATTAAATTTTTATGAGCGTTTGAAATTCAAATTTTTACAACATTGGATTTTCACTCGATTTCTCATGTAGCGATTTCCTTATTTTGTTGTAATTCAAAAACGAACAACTGTAATTACATGAAAATTTCACTCAATGTTTAAATTAGCATTTTCTATACACCATACAATTTTGAAAATATTTTGACTCTTTTTGAGCTGTTTACGGACATTTTCAGTTTTCAATTTTTTTTAGTTTTTTTTTTTATAATTGTCAATAAAATTTTATTTGGTGGGCCAAAAAGTCTGAAAATTTAATACAAGCTTTCTTATATATTGTTACAATATCAGTTGAAAAATTTTAAAAATACATAGGCACGATTTTTTTTTATAAGCATTTAAAGTTGGAATTTTGACAAAATTTATCAAAATCTCGAAAATTATCAATCGTTGGAATTAAAAAATTATAAAATGTTCAGTTTTTATAACTAAGAGTTGAAAATTTAAAACAAAGATTCTCTTAAATAATTCATTCTGTAACCAAAAAATCTAAAAAATATATAAACACACTTATTTTTTACAGACATTTTAATTTCATATTTAGACAAAATTTCATATTTAAACCAAGAATTACGATTTTAGTTATTTTGTTGTGATTGTATAATATTATTCGTGGGTACTTGAAATTTCTAAAGTAATCTACTATATATATCTATGATAGTATAAGGGTTTGTTGTTGGTGTATAACGCGTTATAAGTACCTAATGGATATTGTGATATGATTAATTTGGAATTCATTATAGGTCAATTTTTTTTAATACCATACCTAGATATGTATATAATATGTCTTATACCTAGAAGGTATGTCCGTCTCCGCTCAGAATCGTTTTTCTTATACAATGATATTATATCATTGAATTCAAATTTAATACCATCCATTATACAATGACCCACTTGTAACCTACTGTACAGCAGAGCGACACCCACTTGCCCACCTTTTTATATATATATACTTTAATAAAATATTTTTCATTATTGTCGAAAACATTTTGGCCTGCTCAATAAACTTTTAATATAAGGTTCATCATAAGTTGTTATTGGACTGGAAAAAAGTAGAGCGTAAAACCACAATAATATTTATGAACGTCTGAAGTTGGAATTTTGACAAAACTCCTCAGTCACGAACAATTGCAAATTATTTAGAGTTATCAATTCATAAAAATTGTTCTTTATATGTCTGAAATTCGAAAATGCAATACAAGATTAACCATAAGTGCCTAGTTTTACACTTCTACCTTTAACAGAAAAACAATTTTACCGAAGTCATATTGATTTTTTATGAGCATTTGAACCTAACCTGTAAATTACCAATTTCTGTTTTTGCAAATAATTTAAGTAAGAAATATATAAAAAAAATTTCTATGTTTATCTAAGACTAGAAAATGTAATACAAAATGTCCTTTAATTTTTTCTACATTTAACAAGAAAAAAAGTTTACCGGAAAAGATCCAACAAAGCAAACAAGAACCCAGATAAATATTTCATACTGTAAACAAACAACCTAACAAATATACAAAGATAGTTATTTTTTATAGATATTAGAAGTCCAAATGTTGACAAAATTAGTTAATATTTAAGCAAAAAATAACGATTTTAGTTATTTTTTTGTAATTTAAAAATATTATTCGGGGGTACTTGAAACTTTTAAACTGTACTATTATATTTTACATACACAATGACATTTCCAAATGCATTTTTTTTGACAAAAATTAATTTAATCTACTATTGCATTTGTTATTGTTAATATTAATGCCTAATATTAAAATGAATTACTTTAATCACAATAATATCATAAAATATACTTAGGATTATATTATAGGCTAATAAGCGGTCTTCGCTCAGAAACGTTTTTCGCATACAATGATTCTATATCATTGAATTCAAGTTTAAAAAATCCATCACAGGGACTCCTCTACACACTTACTGTACAGTAGATGGTTACCCACTTGCTTTTTTATTGATGCTCTAACACTATATAGTGACTTATATTTTAAGTAAAAGTGTACCAAGAGTTGTACAGAGTTATTTTTAAGCCGAAAGTTTTATTAAGTGATCTATCGATAGAATTTTCCGATATCCACTATTAAATTATAAAAATACATTACTGACAAATTTGGAGTAATTCATTATATTTGAATATGAATTTTTAAATGTTTTTTTCGGAAATATTTGATAAAATAATAAACTCTATTATTTTGAAGAGGTTTTGACAAGAATTTAATTATAGCGTAAAATAAATTTAATAATATAGCATATACTATGCATCCCTATACTTGTTTAATGATTCTTCGTTTATAAGAATTTATCTTACACGACTTGAATTCCGTTGCTGAAAATCAAAATTTTCAGTAAACATAATACTTAAATTTTAAATATATAATACTACATTAAGACCTCATTTCATTATATTTTTATTTTAGTAAAATTATTTTATCGTATTCAATATTCAAAGAGTCAATAGGTACTCATATTGCTAAACAAAAAAAAAATGTAATTTAAAATTGTATAAAAAATATAATTGATAAAGTCTTTTCACCCAATAGCCAATAACTAGAAATTCATATACTAGCTTTAACTTAAACTATCAAAACTTGAATACGTTAGGACAAAGATATATTTTAATGATTTTCAAAAAAAAAAAATCTTAATATTTTTATTTTTAAATATTAATTTACATATTGGTTCTATATTAAAGAAAATTAAGCAATTTTTTTGGAAACTAATTTTATCACAATAATTTGGACAGGAAGTGCAGGTATGCCATATTTCTTATCATAATATACACCTAGTGAGTTATTAATGTGAATGAACGCATTCCAGCGAATGCCAGACATCACTGGCATCGGCCGATAAGGTACACTCGTGATTTCACGTAAATCAAAAGACTTACTTTATATTACATTCGATGATTCCACTCTAAGTGGTTATGCAACCCCGTGGACGATTTCGATCCCGATTTCAATTACGTTTAATATACATTTCTGCCAACACGAATCCGTAATATCCAACATCTTATACTTAAGGATCGAATTGTGGGCGGTTGGGTGACAGGGTAACAGAGCTCCTCCATCTTTTATTTAATTTTTGATAGCATCCCTGTACTATAGTTATTTTCATTGAACTGGAAGGGCAGCACGTTATTTTTACAAATATAAAATTCGGAGTGGAGAGATGAATATATTGATTTTACAATGATGTGAGTCGTTTTTTCATTTTTATTTCATTTTGTATTTTTGTGTATGTCATCACTCATCACCGTTTGGGGCAGTAACACTGTTTCGATTTTCTTCAACAATATCTTTTTCTATTTGAAAGTGAATCAAGTTGGTGCTTTTGGGCGGTCAAAATTTGAAATTCTCAATAATTTTCAAAAGCGCATGTAAAAACAAATCAATTAAGGAAAAACGGTAATTTTTTACTCAAAATATGTTTTTGATAAAATCGATTTTGGTTTTTGGTGTAACTCTAAAACAAAAACCGTATATACATGCATTTTCATCGACTGTTTATATTAGCATTTTATTTACTTACAAGATAAAATTTTCAAAATATTCTGACTTATTTTGAGAGGTTTAGAGACATTTTCGATTTCCATTGTTTTCCTGTAAATATCAATTACATTTTACTCGTTGGATCAAAAAGCTTGAAAATGTATTAAAAATTCTCTTAATATATTGTTACAACGATAGTTGAAAAACATTAAAAATACATAAGCACACATTTTTTTTATAAGTATTTAAAGTTCAAATTTTGACAAAATTTTTCTAATTTAAAATTATAAAATGATTTTGTACCTAGTTAAAAATTTATAAAATATACAACTTTTATAGCTGAGGATTGAAAATTTAAAACATGGTTCCCGTAAATAGGTTAATTAATTAATTTATCTTCAATAATATTATAATATATAGTTAGTACTCGTAGGTTGGCCTCTTCGCTAAAAATAGTTTTTCGTATACAATGACTTTATATCATTGAATTCAAATTTAAAATCATCCATTACAGTGACCCACTTGTAATATACTGTATAGCATAGTGACACCCACTTTGCCCACCTTCTTTTATTTTTAATTTGTAAATTGTTCTGCATACAGTATTAAAATTTAATTGACCGCTATACAAATTACTTACTATTTTGTTGATACACCAAACAGCTATGCAATAAAATATGCAAATAAATATATTAAGTAAATTTATTAATTTAAATTATTTATTGTAATGTGAAATTGAATTTCAAGATTTAATCGCTAAGGTGGTCGTTACTTGTATTGTATTTGTACTTGTATTGTTATAACTTATAATTATTTGTTTGCGTATTATTGAAATGATGGGGGGAGGTGGGTGTGGGTGTATCAGGATTTTCCAATTGTCGCTTAAAGTTAGTTTGAGTTCGAGGGAAGCTATTTTTTTTAAATCTTAGAATTCCTCTTTTATTTTTATACTTTAAGCACTGGATAAACTGTATGTCATACATTATTAAAAATCTATCAGATCTAACATAATCAGAGCTTCTTTAGCACCTACAATAAAATTAACTAAATGTCAACTTTCAAACAAATAATAGTATTTGATTTCAATATTCTTTTATCTGCAGAAATATATCTGTCATGATGAAACATTTTGTGAAAGTACTATTGAATTTTAGAGCTCTATAACTAACTATTATATTTTATTATAAATAAATATAACGTTAAATTTAAATTTAAGTTTATATTTTATTTCAAAACCAATAGGTACATATGGTTAAATAAACATGTAAATACTGCAAAATCTGGTGCTATCTACAGATGTCTATTATAAGAATTGCAAAGAAACATTTACAAAATCTTTCACAAATATTTTGCACTAGGCCATTATTATTTATCAACATTTTAAAGCTATTTTGTGTATAATTATGTAATAAATTACTGACAAAATATGTAATACCTATTTTAAAACGAAATTATTTATTTATTTTTCTTTATTTAATCCTTGGAACCATGGCCATTGAGAGTTCATTGCTATTACAAAATGTTTTACATTATTGGTGTTGGTAACATTTATATACATATATAATATATTTAATATTACGTAATAATATTAAACAAAGTTATTGTTTAATATTTATTTACACTTAATTGGCTGTATAATTGCATAAATTATAGTAAATTAATCAATAAGCTATGGGTACCTACTTAGTACTTATGAAAACCTTTATATTATTTTATCACAAAAATATATTTCATTTACTCTACTATTTAGAATATCTTAATTTAATGAAAAATGTTCCCTAGTTTTATTTAAATTACATAGGAAAGTAGGTACTCCTATCTCTGTTTACTAAAAAAAAAAATATTTTTATAATTATTATTATATATTTTATAATTTTTTTTTTTTTGTATAAGTAGTTGATAAATTATGGAATTTCTTAAATCTCTACATTTCTTTAGTTACTCTTTTGACTAAAACTCATCTCATAGCATCGATGCAAACTACACAATACATAATATATTAAATTCACATATTAATTGAACAAACTAACATTGAATAGTAATAGTAGTAATTGTTACATTTTTTTTATAATCATAAGTATATCTAATAATTGCTAGTAAAATATACTAAAACACCTATTGAATATTTGTATCGTTTGATATCTGTATTTTAATACTACAATTTAACCAACAACAAATAAAGTGACACACTATAATTTATTTTAGTTATATTATATATTACATATATATATTATTTTTTATTGGAATCAGGCAAGTATAATCTTACACATTTTAAAACAATTTATCTAATTAAACGTCTAATAGATAAACTTACTAATGTGTATATCATTTTGTATTCATAATTAAATCAGTAGGTGTGCAAGAAACATAATAGAAAAAAAGATCAATAGTTCCAATGAACTATAAAAATAGAACTAAAGAGAAAATTGTTTCCAATTATTTCCATGCGTTTTTACTACCTACCTACATCAAAGCGAATTAACCATTTTTTAATCCTTCTTTTATTTTTAAATATCGGCACCTACGTTTAAGACCATTTTACGACGTCATGAAACGAAATTACTTAGTCTAAGAATACATCTCACTTGTGTATCTCACTAAACTGGTTTTAATGTAAATTCTTCGAACAAACATTTACTCATCTACGCAATCACGATTCATAACGGACCAGATGTTTTTCTATTAAAAGTCATGATTGTTTATGAAACAATGACCAAGCAATTATGACTACCACGTTAATGCGTTATGCGGTGTCCATGTATTTTAAACCACATAAATGAGAAAGTCTAATATTTGAATCGTGAAATTCACGATTCACGTCATCCACCGGAAGTGCGTTATGACGTTTTCGTCGACTGCCGACAATAGTTAATGTAAAAAAACAAAAACAAAGTTTACTACCACCCTAAATGTTATGGTTTTATTTTTTGATCTTTTGTATTGTATTCAAGGTTCAAAAATCCAAGCACATTGTATTTGTATCAGTGATTATAAAAAAAAATATATATTTTAAGAAATACTTTTTTTTAGTCATAATAAAGTTTATAATATCGTTTTATTATATTGAGTGTTTATTTGTCACTGATGTTCAAAATATTGTCACAGAAACGTGGAATTTTAAAATCCAATTAAACTATATAATATAACAATATATATCTTGGATTTGTTCTTAAAGTGATGTCTTAACAATATTTTGACATTGTTATGTATTATTAGTTTTAAACACAACGTTATTTTTCTTAATTGTGAATCGTGTATAGTACACAATATTATCATCTGTTTTAGACGTGCAACGTGTGCATGTGGATGTGTGTCGTTTGCAAAACCTCTCCCAACGAAAACAACAAAAGCACACCATCCATCCTGCAAACACAGTATTAAACCTCATCTCCCCTAAACGTATATTTGAGCTTAACTGAAGACAATACAATTTACATGATCGATGCCTGAATTATTAGTGTTGTGTACGATGCAGCATTTAACTGGGCCAACGACATAATTCACACAGCACTTGTAAACGTTGTTTCCATGTTTGCTGGAACCATGCAAAGTGCACACATAGCACTAGGTAGCTATATACATCTTAGCTATAGAAATAATAATATTATTCGTGAAAAATACAGAATTATTTTTGCAATATGAAAGTTTTTATTTACCCGAAAATACAAAAATACTAGTGAGTAGGTAAATTAATACAGTGGTTTATGTTAGTTAAAATATTATATACCTATCAATAAAGAATGTTTTATTTTCGAAAAAAAAAATATTTATTTTAAATAATAATATAACCTATATTAAAGTATTTTAATCTAAGGACATTGTATATAGTGTCACAGACAAAATCTGCAATATAAAAATTATTTTAACTGTTTTCAATAATACTTGATCGATGTTCGATATGAGAATTTCTAGAATTATGAGTATGTGTCTTTTTAAATACAGTTGAAATATTTTGACAATAAAAAAAACTGATTTATAGCATTATTTAGTAATAACTAATAGGTATAAAGATAGCTAAAGGTCATTTTAACTAATGGATGAAACAAAAATGTATTTAAAATAACTAATGAAGCATACACAGAATGAGTGTGGGTACACAATTTTATTATAGTAGGTACTATTAGTGATGCTTTTATGAAGGTTATATATAAACATCATTGCCTCAGGTTTCAAAATTTAAAGGAATTTAGATGCGGTAGTATGTATATGCAGGTTTTTGTACTCGGAGCCCCGACATCTTAGTATAACATGATGTTATTTACTAAACTTTGGTATTACGATGGAAGCTGGTGGTGACAGCCACCCCTGATACACAATTTTATCTTGAATGTTTAATATTATGTATTATTAGGTAATATAGTAAAAAAAACGCTTTTAAATAATAGAAAATTTAATTAAGAAGTTTACTCTGGGCCATACTCATATTTTGGATGGAAGGTTACCTATAGTTATTAGGAAGAAGTTAAAAAATGAAAATGTTAATGTATGAGTTTTTTTTTTGCTCCCTGGCAAAAAATCCTAGGTGCAACACTGAGTACTATTATACAATACACAGGTACTTAAAACAAAAGGGAAAAAATGTTAAATTAACTGTACATTTTAAAAAAACTACCCGTTTGAAATTTTTATTAGATTGATACCTTATGTTGGATAAGTGTTGGTCACTTGGTACTTGCAATATTGTGTTTCTTCTTCAATTTGTCTCTTCCAATTATACAGGATTTAATGTTATTTCCAATTATTCATGTATGATCACATTTTTTTAGTCTGACATCGATATTTTTGTCGGGAGTCGGTGTCTTATACACCTTTTATTGGCTTTGATGTGTTCTATATTATAGTCACATTCAATAAGTCCATGCAAACGGCGGTCAATTTTAGCTTATCTATCGTATATAGTGACAAATAATCATACTCTCGTCCAAACACTATACATATTATTTTATATAAGTAGGTACTCGTATAATATAGATATTTACCTACTGCAGTATATAGTGTCACGGTGTCTGTATTATAGCTACAAATTCTGTTCGTTCGCCGACTTTATCGCCTGGTCGGCAAAGCTTACCAGAAGAATTCATTTTTTTTTAGCTTGTTATCTCCTACTGCGTTTCCACGAAATTCCGTCGTAGTAAAGCCGACCACCGCACCGTCACCACTGACAGACCCGTAAAGAATTAGGGCACCGAAGTGGTAGTCTAGCTAAGCCGTGTAACCACCTATTATATACGTATATACATTATATGTATATATTGTTAAAATGTCCGTGTACACACTACACGCTCATAAAATAAATAAATATATATATATATATACAAAAGAAGAATCTGGTGGCAATGGGAAAACTACGAGCAAAGCGACAAAAAATAACTTTTTTAAGCCGTTTGCTAGGCGATGAGTGGTGTGACAAAGCGTGTCCTTCTTCGAGAACCATCAAAACGTTTATCCAACAGCACACGAGACACATGTACGCCGTGAGTAATAATATAATATATTATCGTTGGACGTATTAATGGAAAAACCGAGAGAAAAATTTAAGTCCACGAGAGCACAAATACCAGTATTTTATAATAATTAAAATTTTTAACAAAGTGATCCATTTACACAGGTACACAACCAACTTTCTTAAGCAAGTATACATAGTGAAGTATGTGTCACATAAGACATGTTAAACTATTCCTTATGTGATACATAAATTGAATATGCATATCGACACTATGGTCAATTAACTTTTTTTTAATAACTGCCTAATAACAGGCTGAATAGTAATTTATACATTTTCATGAATAAATTTCGAATATTTAACAAATAGTATTAAATTAGTTAGTATTTATATTTTAGAAGGTATAAGTAAAATATCAAACTGTGCTTCGACAAAGTAGTGATTTACAACTAATTTCGTAAAGTTGTGGTGTTATAAAAAACACTTGAAACAACATCAAAAATATTTTTTGCACACATATGCTTATACTTAAAAAATTAAAGTAGCCGTTTTTAATTTAATTTTACTGAACAGTAATTGTTTAATGTGTAAGCCACAAAACGTTTCAATATTAATTATTTCTAGTAAAATAATAGTTTTTTATGCTTTTAAGTGTAATAGACAATAGAGAAGCTAATACCATAATAATTATTGAATATAACTATAAGTTTCTATAATAAAATTAATGGTAATGCATAACTGTAGCTAAGATGGTTAATGTAATTTTACATCAAATTGAACTTCGTTAAAAAAATACAAGAACGAATTCTTATTATATATTATTTTTACCTTAATGAGAATTTGTTAAGCCATTGTTTTAAAAGTTTTGTGAACACTTTTTAAATTATGAACCGATATGATGACACAATATGCTGGGTTAAAGTTTATATTATTATTTTATTATTATTTTTAATAGCACTTTATAATACAGTCTTATGTTACAAAAGTTAATTAAAAATTAAAATACAACGAAAGTGAAGGAAGTCCGTATGAATGAAGATAATGCTTTGTTAGCAAACCCCCAACTCCGAAAAAACTGTCCTTTCGTGTCACCACTATTGTTCTATCTATCATTGCAACAATAAATGCGTAAGATAAGTGTATTTTTTTTTAATTATCATTTAAAAATTGAATTATATATTATGAATTAAAATCCAGAACTATGTTTGAATACGTTATGAGTGATGAGCCAATCACTTATTTTAAATTTTAAACGAAAAACGTATCTCGTGTTGTGTAGTTACAGATATTATATTGAAAACGGTGTATAATAATTTTCGATAAGTTTTATCCATAACTTTTATATTTTATTATTTCAATCAAAGTATATACATTTTAAAGTTCCTACCTCTAAAATTGATCTTTTTGCCTCAAAATAAAAAAAAAGTTTTTAAAATAGGTATTCATCTGGTGTGAAATAAATGTTCGAAAACAATTACTAAAGTAGTACTAACAATATTGTTATGATAATATTATACACATTACATATGTGCATAAATTAACTCAAAACAACGTGTTCCGGGTTTCTAATGGATATACGATAGAAATGTAGGACTTGGTATCAAGTTATCGAGAAAGTTGAGATAACCACGGTAAAACCAAAAATGCACAAAGTCATCGAAAATGACAGCCCCTTTGGAAAACATTAAGCAAAAGAGACATTTAGGGGTGTACATTTTCTTCGGCCGCTTTCATAAGTCAAATCGATTCAGTGTTCTTTTCCGAGTACCGCGGTATAGTTTGATCTGTCAAATTAAATAAAAATGGTTTGATGAAATACATTCATTAGCATAACAGGCTATACAATTCTACTTCGTGGGCCATAATTGAAATGGTTTCATTTATCATGAGATATAAATTAAAATAAAACCATTTGTAGGTTGCAAACGTTATTTTATTTTTTAAACATCAAACAAAAACTTAAAGTCACTTAAATATTATGCTACATCTTTTAAATGTACGCAGTGTGGGTATCCTGACATTTTTTAGAACTGGGAATCGTTTATATTGAATGTCCCCTTTTAATCGCTCAAAATAGACATAAAAGATGAACGTACATATTTTGAACTTGAATATTAGTCGTTATGTCCGGTCTGTTCTCAAACGCATTAGCTTTGGTGCCGATGATTCACAAGACGAAAGTAGGTTTGAACTCGTCGAGTGTCAACACAAAATACCACACATCAGTGCGTCACTATTATTTGTCAAACATTGAATTTGGGTACTCGAGATGCGAAGTGGATAATTATTATATTTTATATTCAAATATCGACAAAGTACATCGTTTGTAAATATGTTTTAAAAAACTTCAGTATGGTATATACACGAAATATTCTTTTATTTTGACCGACTGCTATCGTAAACATCATAAATTCTACCATTAACGCTCTCATGTGTGTAATATGATTATTTCATTTCATAAAGCAGTAGAAAACAAAACCGTGTGGGTCACACGGTGGTTACTTCTTGATAAATTAGTGAATCTTAGCACAGGACTTGGATGGCTGTCGATCCCGCTGTGACTTCGGATGAAAATAAGGTTAGGCTGGGTTAGTACATAAAAATTTGTCAATGAAATATCGAAATAATTAATTTTAAGTTATAAAATATGTTGTTTTTTTTTAAATTCAAAGGAATTTAATATATTTATGGATGGTTAAAAGATACTGCAGGACGACATTGGTCACTCTTCTCATTTCTGTCATTGTTTAAGAATTATTTTTAATATTTTAAAACAACAATAAATCATTACATTTAAAAAAACGGTAGTTACCCTACCATTATTCATATTTTTGTGATCGAAAAATTTAACTAACAGTCATGATTTTTTAGACATGTATTTTGAGTACAATTAGAATTTAAGTAAGAAAACTCGAAATTGCTCATCATATATAAAACATGGCTAATAATAAATTATGTGGTAAAGAAGTATAATATCGTTTAAAATATTCAGTTTGTGTTACGGAAATAAATCTAAAAATATCCAAGGAATCCTTATCATAATATATCTCACTCTTCTCGGAACGGTCCTTTTTTAGTTAGTATACTATGCACATGATTATACTATTGTACACTGTTCGGGGTACCTATATTGTATGGAATAGGTTACGGTTAGGTCCACCCATAATGCAACCATACACATTCGTTCCAGCTCATGGATTTTGTTTCATTATATGGGACGCAAACAAATCGTCGGAACTTGGATCGAAGTATGCTTATTGTTGAATGAAAATAAATTCCTGTTGACGTACGCTGTCCAAATGTTGGTTACGAAAACCGTTTTTCAAGTCCACAAAAGAATATTACATTCTTGTGAGTATAGTATATAGTTTAAATTTCTTTAAGCAGTGAACGTAATATTTCTAAAAGAACAAACATTTTTTTTTGAGATACTATTTTAAGACAATTTAAGATAAAGAATATGCGATCTCACACTTCATTTTATTGTTTCACTCTCATAAATTTTTGACTTTAGTACAGCATCCTACTTTTTTCAATTTCATGACCAAATGAAGCAGAATATATTTTGGTATGAACATTTTGAATATTAAAACAATTATTATTGTTTTATTTGTATGCATGGTCTAATGTACCTTGAATTATGCAGAATACAAGTCTACAACTTTCTACTATAACCTTCATCATATATAAAACATGAATATAATTAAATAAACACTGTTACCATAATATTTTATATTTATACGTCAACATTCAAGTAAAAAAATGTTCTAAAACAAATTATTAAAACTATATATTATACATAGATACCTATAGCAATTTAAGAATTAAAAGTTGATTTAGCTTTTAAAATTGGACATGGAAATTTGAAAGCGGATAGGATAGATATACCTAAGCCCCCCTAAAAAAAAAAAAACAATGTCAAAAAAAGTTTATATATTTAAAAACGAACGGTTATTATTAACATTGCTTATAGAATTACTCTGTATAAAAAAGGGGAACCTATTAATACAATAATGTATAATATTATAATAAAATATTATCTATTATATTATATAGTATAGTGCGTGCCTAGACGTCTCGTGGGACAAGTGCAGATACTTTTTATTCCCCCACAAATTATGCGTTCACAGTACATTTACTTTTATAAATTTTTTTATTTTTCTGTACATTTTTTCGTGTGGCGTTGTGGCAATGATTATCTGGGCTTGTTGCTCGACAACAATTCCAAAGTAATTTCATGGTGTATAAACGCTATCGTTTGATAAAACAACAACTACGCGTCTTCTGTTTCGTGAACATTAACATTTAGAGTGTGTATATTATAGATATGGTATGAATATAATATATTTGTGTGTGTGTGTGAGTGTTTAAAAATCTACTTGAAAATCGTTGAAAAGACTACCATGGATTTCAAAAGTTAAAAAAAAAAACAAACAAAAGACTTATTAATATTTTTAAGTTTCAGATGTAAATTTGCAGTTGTTGTTGTTTTCGTACAAATTTACTGGGCGGCCGTCAGAGACAGACCAATTATTTATTCGCATGGACTTTACCATAATTAATTATACGCGCAAACTTCGACGGTTTAATTATTTTAGGTTTGATGATTACTGTAGAAAATAAAAGTAAACAAACGGTATTATACTAAATGTGTTTTGGTATAATAAACACGGTACATAATATACCTTCACAGGAATAGAGATGTTATTCAAACTTTGTGTTTTGGCCAAGTACTTTTGTTATCTCAAAAACTAAGGGAGAGTGTTGTAAAAATGTTCACTTCAAACGTTTGTAGCCTGTAGGTACTAAAAGTTCTGTAATATTAGTCGGTATGAAAAATATTCTATCGAGTGGCGTGTCTCTAAAACAGTCTGTGCTCCACAATATTATTTAATAAATGTGTATGAAATCCATGGTAGATAGCTGCATTAGAGATAACATGGAAACGGGTCTTGTCAGACGCCAATGATTAAAAAAAAATAATAGGGTATAATAACTGAGCCAAACGATTATATATTTATATTATGTGTACCTACTTTACTACCTGGACGAGATAAAATTGCTATTTTGTGTTCCTTTCCACATTAAAGCCGTATTGGTTTGTACTTGATTTTGTTTAAATATCAACACCAAACATCGTTATATACATTAACAACGTAAAACCATCGTACGTATTTTGCTTACTAAAATTGTTCAAATAACGTTACCAATAAAGGAAAAAAAAAATTAATAAAAAGTTCATAATATTGAAACGATAGGAATTTTTTTTGTTCTCAAAAAGAAACTCGTTAAGAACTTACGCCGTTATGAGAGTAAACAAACTGTAAAGGATGGCTTACACCTGCCAACTAAAGGATATATGAGTAATCGTTTATCTACCTGCTGTGTTTGGCTAAACGATTTTACACAGTATTTAAAAAATGGAATAAAAATAGTTCTAAACTATTATTCAAAGTGTAGTTGCGTAGGTAGTCAGTATGTTATATAAGTATAAAATCAAACATAACATGAAGATAACATTTTTTTTTTTTATGTAACCCACCTATAATTTTAAATACACACAACCCACGATTAATTTCATTCAATATTTAATAAAACATACTATGTATATTAATTTCATATTTCACTGTTGAAAATATCTTGCCATTTGATATATCTACTATTAATTTCCACTTCCTTCTTTTGATTTTCATACCGTCTATAATATCAAATAGAAACAATCGAAAAATGACAATCAAAAACATTTTATTTTTTTAGAAATTACATAGACAATTCAAATAATATTGTCAATAAGTACATTTTTACTTAATATTTTATAATTTTTAAAAATTACTGATACGCTCTGGACTTTTCTTTATTTTCTACTGAACACAATTTCAATAATGTTTTATAAGGGTCAACACAAAAAAAGAACAATGAATAAAACCCTAAAACGTTTTATTTATATTATGTTAAAAGGACATTTTTAAACTGAAAATAAGTTCAATATGTTTAACAACTGTTTAGTGAATACCCTGACAACGTAAGAACTAAACTGCTCACATACGTATAATATAACACTTTGGAAAAATAAGTGTTCACAATCCTTTTAAATACCAATAAAAATCGCAGAACTGCAAATTGAAAATGTCAATTAATAATTATTCTGTTATCGTCAGTATAAGTCTATTAGGTGTGCTTAAGAATATAAGAACTAAACTTTTCATAATATTTTAAATATAATACATCATCTGTTAGAACTATTTCAATAAAGTCTCTAAAAATATTTTTATGAATTGTACAACTTTGGCAAGGTTTTCACAAATTAATTGTTTAACAGTAAAGTTTATACATTTTCTACACAAGGAAGAAAACTAGTCATATATTTTATTAGGTAGAATAACATGTGCGTCTACTTACTGATAAATAAATAATGAAATAATCTGTCTCTACGGTCAACTACTCATTTTATACTCGTTAAACTCACATAGACAGAACATTATGATTTTCAAGTGTCCACATTTCTGAGTGAAAAGTAACATATTTATAATAAAATATTATTATATTTTTAAAGTGTACATTACACGGACAATACTATAACTTGTTTGTGTTTTGAAAAACTTACTAATATTTTACACAGAATACAGAAAGACCCTACAGTACAATATTTATAACTAGGTCCTGAAACAAAAATATATTTTAATGCTTCACTGAAAAGTAAAATCTAACTGTTCAATAGTATGCATTTGTAGATACACATAGAAAACCCACCTGTATTATTTGTATATGATCAATTAAAGTCAGTTATTATTATATTGTTCAAAATGAACAAGAAATATTAAACTACTAAATAAATATTAATAAACTATAACCCATTACAATAGTGATTAGGGTGACTCATTCACGAATCAATGGTTTTTAAATAACAAAATGACTTACTTAATATAATAATATAATAATATACATTTATACCATAAAATATTATTTAATATAAAATAAACATTCCTATCAAAATTTCAAAAATTCCATATTAATTTTAATGTGCCCCACCCCAAATATACATGGCCCTGGGTTTGGTTTTTATATTAATATTTTGTGCACATATAATGTACAGTTCAAAAGATTTTAATGCTATAATCACTCTTTCACGTGTTTTGTTCTTTATATCTAAAATTATAATAAGTACTATATATATTAAAGTATTATATTATAATACTAGATTCCGGTGTTTGTCATCCCGCCTACGGCGGAAAGACTGTGTGGGCGGTGGTGCATCTTTGTCGGCTTTGCTGGGTTTTTTGATCCAGCCTGCGGGGGGAAGGGGGGTCGTCGGGTATTATGTTTTGTCGTGTTGGCAGCACTTTTTAAGCGGTAATTTTTGAACTCGGAAGAGTGTCTAGTCGTAAGTCACGCGATTCAAGTCGATCGTAAGACACAGCCAGCCAGGTAGGCAATCCGACTACGTCGGATCGCAGACCATGCCCCATTCGTGTATGCCGGTTCTTGAGTGTGTGTGTTGAAATTGGAAATTCGGATTCTGGGTTTAGTGTCTAGCTATCAGTCATCTTGGGTAAAAGTCGATTCCCGAGTGTCGGATGCAGTGGGGGACACTGGGGGTGTAAGTCGCTCGTATGCAAGTAGCTAGTCAGGTAGGCAATCCGACTACTTCGGATCGCAGACCATGCACCGGGCGTGTGTGTCCGGTTCTCGTATGTGTGTTGAAATCGGAAATTCGGATTCTGAGTTTGAGTGTCTAGCTATCAGTCATCTCGGGTGAAATCCGATTCCCGAACGGACAATCCGCCTACAGCGAAAAGTGCTCGAAACGGCCGTTCAAATATGAAAAAGTATACAGGAGGTAATAAAATTGTATTTGTTGATAATTATAGAGAACAGTTATCAGGTGTTTTATGTTAGGCTTCACTGTAATCAATGTAATCATTGTTATGTTTTCGCGGTTATAACAAATAAGTCGACAAAATCTAATTTTCTGATTGGATATTTTCTAAAATATACCTTCCATGTATATTTATTTAATTATGAGAATTAAGTCAAATTAACAAATAGATAATTATATTGGTGAATAACAAATTTTATTGAAATGTACTACTATCCTATTAAACGTAGGTATCTATAAATGAATACACTACACATACTCTCGTTTCCGACACACTACTCCACCCCGGGACTCGAATTTTCGAAAAAAAACGGCAAATGAAGCAGTCATATTACAGTCGTACTATTTTTTAATATAGTATTTATAATCTGTAGCAGTATCTACCAAATCGGAATCACGTAAAAACTGTAATATATCAAGTAGGTACTACACGTAGGTTAGTTATATTATAATGTATTATTAAAAGAAACATGTAGGTGCGTCGGTAAATGTTAATTATAATAATTTTTTTGGCCAATAAATATCGTCAAACGAATAATAATAATATATATAATATAATAATGCAAATTAAAAAAAAAAATTAACACTTTCGTTAAAAATGATAAATGTGACGAAAAAAAAACGCAAAAAAAAGAAATTCGATTTAACACGGCCCCGCCGGCGTTCGAAACCACGATCGTCGAATCACCCGTTTTAACGCCTAACCTACCTAGCCACCTACCGAGATGAAATTAGGAGCCAAATCTATGACTCTTAAGGGCGTTTGAGCGGACCACCATGTCCGCCACCTTCGGACGTTCAAGACGCGAGATTTGCGAAAAAAATCGAACCTCGAGGCGCATGTATATATGCCTGTATATAGCGATACCTACACGGTACCTACTCTCGTTTCTGACACACTACTCCACCCCGGGACTCGACTTTTCGAAAAAAACGGCAAATATAGTCGTACTATTTTTTAATATAGTATTTATAATCTGTAGCAGTATTTAACCAAATCGGAATCACGTAAAAACTGTAATATATCAAGTAGGTACTACACGTAGGTTAGTTATACGTTATTATAATGTGTTAATAAAAGAAACATGTAGGTGCGTCGGTAAAATCAAGTATTAATTAAATGTTAATTTTAATTATTTTTTTGCCCAATAAATATCGTCAAACGAATAATAATAATATATATAATAATATAATGCAAAAAATTAACACTTTCGTTAAAAATGATAAATGTGACGAAAAAAAAAACGCAAAAATAAGAAATTCGATTTAGTACGGCCGCCGCAAATAACCGAAAATCTCGGACGGCGGTTTCGAACCCACGATCCCCGAGTCACCTATCCTAACGTCTAACCAACCTAGCCACCTACTCAGATGAAATTTCGAGGCAAATGTATGACTCTTAAGCCGCGTCGATAAAATAAAATTCTTATCACTTTCCTTATCAATAAAAACAATATTTAAGAAAATCCCAATAAATCCTATCAAAAACTCAAAACCCCGAGTTTCCCCTTGGCGAGGTGGGTGTTAGTACTCTCCCGGACCAAAATCCATCAAAAAAGCAAAATCCAAAAAGGGGGGGAGGAGGTGCCCCCGTTCCCTAAAGCGGAAAACGGTAGTATTCATAAAAAGAATGGGTTCCCCCTTGGTCCGAGGTCTTTAACTTGAATTCCGGCCGAGTTATACTCAACTCAAAATGTGGGGGGGGTGGGGGCTTTGGTTCCCTAATGTTGAAAATTCATCTGGGGCCTAAAAAATTGAGATGCCCACTGGTACGGGGTCTTTAAGTCGAATACCGGCTAAGTTATACTTGGTCAAAAATAATTACTCGTTTAATGGGTCGGGGGGACGGTCGCGGGGTAATCGATTTATAAGACGTTATTATCACGTCAAAAAATTGAAAAACACGGGTTTTTTTTTAATAATAATAATAATGTTCGAAAATATTAGGATCGATAAGGAAAAGGGAGATAAGCGAGCGGAATTTATAGCGAACGCGCGGGAAGTATTGTGATTGGTCGTCATGGAAGAAACGCGGAGTGCCGTGAGCGCTCCCCGCGGATCTTATACGCGTTATTAGCGTTTTATTATATAAGACTAGATTTTGGCGTTTGTCATCCCGCCTGCGGCGGAAAGACTGTGTGGGCGTTGGTGCATCTTTGTCAGCGATGCTGGGTTTTTTGATCCGGCTTGCGGCGGGAATGGGGGGTCGTCGGGTATTGTGTTTTGTCGTGTTGGCAGCACTGGTTAAGCGGTAATTTTTGAACTCGGAAGAGTGTCTAGTCGTAAGTCACGCGATTCAAGTCGATCGTACAACACAACCAGCCAAGTAGGCAATCCGACTACGTCGGATCGCAGACCATACCCCGAGCGTGTATGTCCGGTTCTCGTATGTGTGTTGAAATCGGAAATTCGGGTTCTCTGAGTTTGAGTGTCTAGCTATCAGTCATCTCGGGTAAAAGTCGATTCCCGAGTGTCGGTTGCAGGGGGGGTGTAAGTCGCTCGTATGCAAGTAGCTAGTCAGGTAGGCAATCCGACTACGTCGGATCGCAGACCATGCCCCGAGCGTGTATGTCCGGTTCTCGTATGTGTGTTGAAATCGGAAATTCGGGTTCTCTGAGTTTGAGTGTCTAGCTATCAGTCATCTCGGGTAAAAGTCGATTCCCGAGTGTCGGTTGCAGTGGGGGTGTAAGTTTCGTTAAAAATGATAAATGTGACGAAAAAAAAGAATTTCGATTTAAATCGGCCGCCGGGTTAACCACGACTGTCGGGTGGGTCACCTTTCTGACGCTTAACCTACCTAGCCACCTACCGAGATAAAATTAGGAGTCAAATCTATGACTCTTAAGCCGCGTCGCCGTCCCCGCGAAAGGCGAACGCCGTTTGGAAGGCCGTCAAAGGGCGTTTGAGCGCGCGATCCGACCTCTTCGGCGAGCGGACGACCGGCTCCGCCGCCCTCGGACGTATAATACGCGAGTTTTGCAAAAAAATCGAACCTCGAGACGCACGTATTTATGCCTGTATATAGCGGTACCTACCTACTCTCGTTTAAGCGACGCCGCTCCTCCCCGGGACTCGTTTTTGAAAAAGTAGGTAAGCGCGTCGACTATAAATTTAGCGTGGAACTCGAATACGTCCCCGACGGGGAGGTCGAACGTCTCGTAGAGTTGCTAAACGCGACTCTAGTCGAAAAAGTCGAGAAAACCGTCGAAACGGCGACGACGCGGCGATCGAATCGTCCGCCGGGGGACTCGTTTTTGAAAAAGTAGGGCCGCGCGCCGATTGTAAATTGAGCGGGGAACGCGAATAAGATCCAAACGGGGAGGTCGATACGCCCTAAAACGCCTAAAAATCGAATTTTCAAAAAAAACGACAAAAAACGCGCTTGACGGCGGCGCGCCTATTGCACTCGATCTCGGCGGCGGCGGGGCCGACGGGAAAAAAGTACGGCCGCGCGCGGCTTATAAATCTAGCGGGGAAGGCGAATAAGGTCCGAACGGTGCCCCCCGAGGCATAATATTACATAACATGTATGTTTTAAGAAATTAAAATGTATTGAATTTATTGTAGTCTTTTCATGTTTACTTAATATTACTTACATTATTATGTATGTAACGACATTGTCATAAACAATCGACATACCAAGCTAAAACTCTTAGCTATAATACTGCAATACTCATGAAAAATGTCTATCTAATCCGTGCATTCAAACTACTTATATTTTTAATATATTATTGAAATGCTGATTAATTGCGGCTTCCACAACGCCCGGAATCGCCTTACACAGGCAGTTGGTAAATATAAAATTTGATTAGGTACGATAATAAAATTCAAAATACAATTTATTAAAGCGAACATAACATTTTAGAAGATTTTAAAAACAATTATTATGTAGTAGTAATGCAAAGAAAAAATCGGTTGTCTGTAAAGTCGGTTTACTGACGATAGTTGAACGTGATAACGTGTTAATAAAATACTGAAGGAATGGTAGCATTTTTCAAAAGTAAATTTTAATTTCATTTGTTTAATAGATTTGTTTTTTTTTTGATCTTTTTAAAGCCCGGCGACTATGGCCATTAGCTTGATTGTAGGGTTTATGATTGTAATTTGTAGGTAGTAGGGTTTGAAATTGTAGGGTTATTACACGTGTATGTTGTGTTTGGCAGAATTTCTATTGGGCCACCCGTAGGTTTCTGCCATGCCCCGGAGTGCCCCCTGTTCACCGGGCACCGTGAATTGCCCGGAGAAAAATGCCGCCCAGTGGTCGAGAGAATCGAACCCGCGACCTCCAGCGCCGCAGACGACGTGTTCGACCGCTCGGCCACCTCGTCCCCCATTAATAGATTTGTATGTAGAGAAGGAGGTAAATGGAAATCACAATGGAATTTATAAATTTATAATTATTTCGAAAATAAAATTCTTATCACTTTCCTTATCAATAAAAACAATATTTAAGAAAATCACAATAAATCCTATCAAAAACTCAAAACCCCGAGTTTCCCCTTGGCGAGGTGGGTGTTAGTACTCTCCCGGACCAAAATCCATCAAAAAATCAAAATCCAAAAAGGGGGGGAGGAGGTGCCCCCGTTCCCTAAAGCGGAAAACGGTAGTATTCATAAAAAGAATGGGTTCCCCCTTGGTCCGAGGTCTTTAACTTGAATTCCGGCCGAGTTATACTCAACTCAAAATGTGGGGGGGGTGGGGGCTTTGGTTCCCTAATGTTGAAAATTCATCTGGGGCCTAAAAAATTGAGATGCCCATTGGTCCGGGGTCTCTAAGTCGAATACCGGCTAAGTTATACTTCGTCAAAAATAATTACTCGTTTAATGGGTCCCCCCCCCACTCCGCCGATGGTCGCGTTATTTTTTCGTCAAAAAATTGAAAAACACAGGTTTTTTGAATTTTTGAATCTCGAGCACTTGAACCGTTTCTGAATTTTTCGTTTTACATATTATATTACACACGGAAATATCCCAATTTTCATAATATATAGAAATACGGAATAATAATAATAATAATAAAGTTCGAAAATATTCGTCGATAAGGAAATGGGAGATAAGCGAGCGGAATTTATAGCGAACGCGCGGGAAGTATTGTGATTGGTCGTCATGGAAGAAACGCGGAGATTCCAGTGTTTGTCTGTGTGGGCGGTGGTGCATCTTTGTCGGCGATGCTGGGTTTTTTGATCCAGCCTGCGTCGGGAAGGGGGGGGTCGTCGGGTATTGTGTTTTGTCGTGTTGGCAGCACTGGTTAAGCGGTAATTTTTGAACTCGGAAGAGTGTCTAGTCTTAAGTCACGCGATTCAAGTCGATCGTAAGACACAGCCAGCCAGGTAGGCAATCCGACTACGTCGGATCGCAGACCATGCACCGGGCGTGTATGTCCGGTTCTCGTATGTGTGTTGAAATCGGAAATTCGGGTTCTCTGAGTTTGAGTGTCTAGCTATCAGTCATCTCGATTCCCGAGTGTCGGTTGCAGTGGGGGTGTAAGTCGCTCGTATGCAAGTAGCTAGTCAGGTAGGCAATCCGACTACGTCGGATCGCAGACCATGCATCGGGTGTGTATGTCCGGTTCTCGTATGTGTGTTGAAATCGGAAATTCAGGTTCTGAGTTTGAGTGTCTAGCTATCAGTCATCTCGGGTGAAAGTCGATTCCCGAGTGTCAGATGCAGTGGGGGTGTAAGTCGCTCGTATGCAAGTAGCTAGTCAGGTAGGAAATCCGACTACGTCGGATCGCAGACCATGCACCGGGCGTGTATGTCCGGTTCTCGTATGTGTGTTGAAATCGGAAATTCGGATTCTGAGTTTGAGTGTCTAGTTATCAGTCATCTCGGGTGAAATCCGATTCCCGAACGGACAATCCGCCTATAGCGAAAAGTGCTCGAAACGGCCGTACAAATATGAAAAAGTATACAGGAGGTAATAAAATTGTATTTGTTGATAATTATAGAGAACAGTTATCAGGTGTTTTATTTTAGGCTTCACTGTAATCAATGTAATCATTGTTATGTTTTCGCGGTTATAACAAATAAGTCGACAAAATCTAATTTTCTGATTGGATATTTTCTAAAATAAACCTTCCATGTATATTTATTTAATTATGAGAATTAAATCAAATTAACAAATAGATAATTATATTGGTGAATAACAAATTTTATTGAAATGTAATACTATCCTATTAAACGTAGGTATCTATAAATGAATACACTATACATACTCTCGTTTCCGACACACTACTCCACCCCGGGACTCGAATTTTCGAAAAAAACGGCAAATGAAGCAGTCATATTACAGTCGTACTATTTTTTAATATAGTATTTATAATCTGTAGCAGTATTTAACCAAATCGGAATCACGTAAAAACTGTAATATATCAAGTAGGTACTACACGTAGGTTAGTTATATTATAATGTATTATTAAAAGAAACATGTAGGTGCGTCGGTAAATGTTAATTTTAATTATTTTTTTGCCCAATAAATATCGTCAAACGAATAATAATAATATATATAATATAATAATGCAAAATTAAAAAAAAATTAACACTTTCGTTAAAAATGATAAATGTGACGAAAAAAAAAAACGCAAAAATAAGAAATTCGATTTAGTACGGCCGCCGCAAATAACCGAAAATCGCGGATGGCGGTTTCGAACCCACGACCCTCGAGTCACCTATCCTAACGCCTAACCAACCTAGCCACCTACTCAGATGAAATTTCGAGGCAAATGTATGACTCTTAAGCCGCGTCGCCGTGCTCGCGGCGATAAAATAAAATTCTTATCACTTTCCTTATCAATATTTAAGAAAATCCCAATAAATCCTATCAAAAACTCAAAACCCCGAGTTTCCCCTTGGCGAGGTGGGTGTTAGTACTCTCCCGGACCAAAATCCATCAAAAAAGCAAAATCCAAAAAGGGGGGGAGGAGGTGCCCCCGTTCCCTAAAGCGGAAAACGGTAGTATTCATAAAAAGAATGGGTTCCCCCTTGGTCCGAGGTCTTTAACTTGAATTCCGGCCGAGTTATACTCAACTCAAAATGTGGGGGGGGTGGGGGCTTTGGTTCCCTAATGTTGAAAATTCATCTGGGGCCTAAAAAATTGAGATGCCCATTGGTCCGGGGTCTCTAAGTCGAATACCGGCTAAGTTATACTTCGTCAAAAATAATTACTCGTTTAATGGGTCCCCCCCCCACTCCGCCGATGGTCGCGTTATTTTTTCGTCAAAAAATTGAAAAACACAGGTTTTTGAATTTTTGAATCTCGAGCACTTGAACCGTTTCTGAATTTTTCGTTTTACATATTATATTACACACGGAAATATCCCAATTTTCATAATATATAGAAATACGGAATAATAATAATAATAATAAAGTTCGAAAATATTCGTCGATAAGGAAATGGGAGATAAGCGAGCGGAATTTATAGCGAACGCGCGGGAAGTATTGTGATTGGTCGTCATGGAAGAAACGCGGAGATTCCAGTGTTTGTCTGTGTGGGCGGTGGTGCATCTTTGTCGGCGATGCTGGGTTTTTTGATCCAGCCTGCGTCGGGAAGGGGGGGGTCGTCGGGTATTGTGTTTTGTCGTGTTGGCAGCACTGGTTAAGCGGTAATTTTTGAACTCGGAAGAGTGTCTAGTCTTAAGTCACGCGATTCAAGTCGATCGTAAGACACAGCCAGCCAGGTAGGCAATCCGACTACGTCGGATCGCAGACCATGCACCGGGCGTGTATGTCCGGTTCTCGTATGTGTGTTGAAATCGGAAATTCGGGTTCTCTGAGTTTGAGTGTCTAGCTATCAGTCATCTCGATTCCCGAGTGTCGGTTGCAGTGGGGGTGTAAGTCGCTCGTATGCAAGTAGCTAGTCAGGTAGGCAATCCGACTACGTCGGATCGCAGACCATGCATCGGGTGTGTATGTCCGGTTCTCGTATGTGTGTTGAAATCGGAAATTCAGGTTCTGAGTTTGAGTGTCTAGCTATCAGTCATCTCGGGTGAAAGTCGATTCCCGAGTGTCAGATGCAGTGGGGGTGTAAGTCGCTCGTATGCAAGTAGCTAGTCAGGTAGGAAATCCGACTACGTCGGATCGCAGACCATGCACCGGGCGTGTATGTCCGGTTCTCGTATGTGTGTTGAAATCGGAAATTCGGATTCTGAGTTTGAGTGTCTAGTTATCAGTCATCTCGGGTGAAATCCGATTCCCGAACGGACAATCCGCCTATAGCGAAAAGTGCTCGAAACGGCCGTACAAATATGAAAAAGTATACAGGAGGTAATAAAATTGTATTTGTTGATAATTATAGAGAACAGTTATCAGGTGTTTTATTTTAGGCTTCACTGTAATCAATGTAATCATTGTTATGTTTTCGCGGTTATAACAAATAAGTCGACAAAATCTAATTTTCTGATTGGATATTTTCTAAAATAAACCTTCCATGTATATTTATTTAATTATGAGAATTAAATCAAATTAACAAATAGATAATTATATTGGTGAATAACAAATTTTATTGAAATGTAATACTATCCTATTAAACGTAGGTATCTATAAATGAATACACTATACATACTCTCGTTTCCGACACACTACTCCACCCCGGGACTCGAATTTTCGAAAAAAACGGCAAATGAAGCAGTCATATTACAGTCGTACTATTTTTTAATATAGTATTTATAATCTGTAGCAGTATTTAACCAAATCGGAATCACGTAAAAACTGTAATATATCAAGTAGGTACTACACGTAGGTTAGTTATATTATAATGTATTATTAAAAGAAACATGTAGGTGCGTCGGTAAATGTTAATTTTAATTATTTTTTTGCCCAATAAATATCGTCAAACGAATAATAATAATATATATAATATAATAATGCAAAATTAAAAAAAAAATTAACACTTTCGTTAAAAATGATAAATGTGACGAAAAAAAAAAACGCAAAAATAAGAAATTCGATTTAGTACGGCCGCCGCAAATAACCGAAAATCGCGGATGGCGGTTTCGAACCCACGACCCTCGAGTCACCTATCCTAACGCCTAACCAACCTAGCCACCTACTCAGATGAAATTTCGAGGCAAATGTATGACTCTTAAGCCGCGTCGCCGTGCTCGCGGCGATAAAATAAAATTCTTATCACTTTCCTTATCAATATTTAAGAAAATCCCAATAAATCCTATCAAAAACTCAAAACCCCGAGTTTCCCCTTGGCGAGGTGGGTGTTAGTACTCTCCCGGACCAAAATCCATCAAAAAATCAAAATCCAAAAAGGGGGGGAGGAGGTGCCCCCGTTCCCTAAAGCGGAAAACGGTAGTATTCATAAAAAGAATGGGTTCCCCCTTGGTCCGAGGTCTTTAACTTGAATTCCGGCCGAGTTATACTCAACTCAAAATGTGGGGGGGGTGGGGGCTTTGGTTCCCTAATGTTGAAAATTCATCTGGGGCCTAAAAAATTGAGATGCCCATTGGTCCGGGGTCTCTAAGTCGAATACCGGCTAAGTTATACTTCGTCAAAAATAATTACTCGTTTAATGGGTCCCCCCCCCACTCCGCCGATGGTCGCGTTATTTTTTCGTCAAAAAATTGAAAAACACAGGTTTTTGAATTTTTGAATCTCGAGCACTTGAACCGTTTCTGAATTTTTCGTTTTACATATTATATTACACACGGAAATATCCCAATTTTCATAATATATAGAAATACGGAATAATAATAATAATAATAAAGTTCGAAAATATTCGTCGATAAGGAAATGGGAGATAAGCGAGCGGAATTTATAGCGAACGCGCGGGAAGTATTGTGATTGGTCGTCATGGAAGAAACGCGGAGATTCCAGTGTTTGTCTGTGTGGGCGGTGGTGCATCTTTGTCGGCGATGCTGGGTTTTTTGATCCAGCCTGCGTCGGGAAGGGGGGGGTCGTCGGGTATTGTGTTTTGTCGTGTTGGCAGCACTGGTTAAGCGGTAATTTTTGAACTCGGAAGAGTGTCTAGTCTTAAGTCACGCGATTCAAGTCGATCGTAAGACACAGCCAGCCAGGTAGGCAATCCGACTACGTCGGATCGCAGACCATGCACCGGGCGTGTATGTCCGGTTCTCGTATGTGTGTTGAAATCGGAAATTCGGGTTCTCTGAGTTTGAGTGTCTAGCTATCAGTCATCTCGATTCCCGAGTGTCGGTTGCAGTGGGGGTGTAAGTCGCTCGTATGCAAGTAGCTAGTCAGGTAGGCAATCCGACTACGTCGGATCGCAGACCATGCATCGGGTGTGTATGTCCGGTTCTCGTATGTGTGTTGAAATCGGAAATTCAGGTTCTGAGTTTGAGTGTCTAGCTATCAGTCATCTCGGGTGAAAGTCGATTCCCGAGTGTCAGATGCAGTGGGGGTGTAAGTCGCTCGTATGCAAGTAGCTAGTCAGGTAGGAAATCCGACTACGTCGGATCGCAGACCATGCACCGGGCGTGTATGTCCGGTTCTCGTATGTGTGTTGAAATCGGAAATTCGGATTCTGAGTTTGAGTGTCTAGTTATCAGTCATCTCGGGTGAAATCCGATTCCCGAACGGACAATCCGCCTATAGCGAAAAGTGCTCGAAACGGCCGTACAAATATGAAAAAGTATACAGGAGGTAATAAAATTGTATTTGTTGATAATTATAGAGAACAGTTATCAGGTGTTTTATTTTAGGCTTCACTGTAATCAATGTAATCATTGTTATGTTTTCGCGGTTATAACAAATAAGTCGACAAAATCTAATTTTCTGATTGGATATTTTCTAAAATAAACCTTCCATGTATATTTATTTAATTATGAGAATTAAATCAAATTAACAAATAGATAATTATATTGGTGAATAACAAATTTTATTGAAATGTAATACTATCCTATTAAACGTAGGTATCTATAAATGAATACACTATACATACTCTCGTTTCCGACACACTACTCCACCCCGGGACTCGAATTTTCGAAAAAAACGGCAAATGAAGCAGTCATATTACAGTCGTACTATTTTTTAATATAGTATTTATAATCTGTAGCAGTATTTAACCAAATCGGAATCACGTAAAAACTGTAATATATCAAGTAGGTACTACACGTAGGTTAGTTATATTATAATGTATTATTAAAAGAAACATGTAGGTGCGTCGGTAAATGTTAATTTTAATTATTTTTTTGCCCAATAAATATCGTCAAACGAATAATAATAATATATATAATATAATAATGCAAAATTAAAAAAAAAATTAACACTTTCGTTAAAAATGATAAATGTGACGAAAAAAAAAAACGCAAAAATAAGAAATTCGATTTAGTACGGCCGCCGCAAATAACCGAAAATCGCGGATGGCGGTTTCGAACCCACGACCCTCGAGTCACCTATCCTAACGCCTAACCAACCTAGCCACCTACTCAGATGAAATTTCGAGGCAAATGTATGACTCTTAAGCCGCGTCGCCGTGCTCGCGGCGATAAAATAAAATTCTTATCACTTTCCTTATCAATATTTAAGAAAATCCCAATAAATCCTATCAAAAACTCAAAACCCCGAGTTTCCCCTTGGCGAGGTGGGTGTTAGTACTCTCCCGGACCAAAATCCATCAAAAAATCAAAATCCAAAAAGGGGGGGAGGAGGTGCCCCCGTTCCCTAAAGCGGAAAACGGTAGTATTCATAAAAAGAATGGGTTCCCCCTTGGTCCGAGGTCTTTAACTTGAATTCCGGCCGAGTTATACTCAACTCAAAATGTGGGGGGGGTGGGGGCTTTGGTTCCCTAATGTTGAAAATTCATCTGGGGCCTAAAAAATTGAGATGCCCATTGGTCCGGGGTCTCTAAGTCGAATACCGGCTAAGTTATACTTCGTCAAAAATAATTACTCGTTTAATGGGTCCCCCCCCCACTCCGCCGATGGTCGCGTTATTTTTTCGTCAAAAAATTGAAAAACACAGGTTTTTGAATTTTTGAATCTCGAGCACTTGAACCGTTTCTGAATTTTTCGTTTTACATATTATATTACACACGGAAATATCCCAATTTTCATAATATATAGAAATACGGAATAATAATAATAATAATAAAGTTCGAAAATATTCGTCGATAAGGAAATGGGAGATAAGCGAGCGGAATTTATAGCGAACGCGCGGGAAGTATTGTGATTGGTCGTCATGGAAGAAACGCGGAGATTCCAGTGTTTGTCTGTGTGGGCGGTGGTGCATCTTTGTCGGCGATGCTGGGTTTTTTGATCCAGCCTGCGTCGGGAAGGGGGGGGTCGTCGGGTATTGTGTTTTGTCGTGTTGGCAGCACTGGTTAAGCGGTAATTTTTGAACTCGGAAGAGTGTCTAGTCTTAAGTCACGCGATTCAAGTCGATCGTAAGACACAGCCAGCCAGGTAGGCAATCCGACTACGTCGGATCGCAGACCATGCACCGGGCGTGTATGTCCGGTTCTCGTATGTGTGTTGAAATCGGAAATTCGGGTTCTCTGAGTTTGAGTGTCTAGCTATCAGTCATCTCGATTCCCGAGTGTCGGTTGCAGTGGGGGTGTAAGTCGCTCGTATGCAAGTAGCTAGTCAGGTAGGCAATCCGACTACGTCGGATCGCAGACCATGCATCGGGTGTGTATGTCCGGTTCTCGTATGTGTGTTGAAATCGGAAATTCAGGTTCTGAGTTTGAGTGTCTAGCTATCAGTCATCTCGGGTGAAAGTCGATTCCCGAGTGTCAGATGCAGTGGGGGTGTAAGTCGCTCGTATGCAAGTAGCTAGTCAGGTAGGAAATCCGACTACGTCGGATCGCAGACCATGCACCGGGCGTGTATGTCCGGTTCTCGTATGTGTGTTGAAATCGGAAATTCGGATTCTGAGTTTGAGTGTCTAGTTATCAGTCATCTCGGGTGAAATCCGATTCCCGAACGGACAATCCGCCTATAGCGAAAAGTGCTCGAAACGGCCGTACAAATATGAAAAAGTATACAGGAGGTAATAAAATTGTATTTGTTGATAATTATAGAGAACAGTTATCAGGTGTTTTATTTTAGGCTTCACTGTAATCAATGTAATCATTGTTATGTTTTCGCGGTTATAACAAATAAGTCGACAAAATCTAATTTTCTGATTGGATATTTTCTAAAATAAACCTTCCATGTATATTTATTTAATTATGAGAATTAAATCAAATTAACAAATAGATAATTATATTGGTGAATAACAAATTTTATTGAAATGTAATACTATCCTATTAAACGTAGGTATCTATAAATGAATACACTATACATACTCTCGTTTCCGACACACTACTCCACCCCGGGACTCGAATTTTCGAAAAAAACGGCAAATGAAGCAGTCATATTACAGTCGTACTATTTTTTAATATAGTATTTATAATCTGTAGCAGTATTTAACCAAATCGGAATCACGTAAAAACTGTAATATATCAAGTAGGTACTACACGTAGGTTAGTTATATTATAATGTATTATTAAAAGAAACATGTAGGTGCGTCGGTAAATGTTAATTTTAATTATTTTTTTGCCCAATAAATATCGTCAAACGAATAATAATAATATATATAATATAATAATGCAAAATTAAAAAAAAAATTAACACTTTCGTTAAAAATGATAAATGTGACGAAAAAAAAAAACGCAAAAATAAGAAATTCGATTTAGTACGGCCGCCGCAAATAACCGAAAATCGCGGATGGCGGTTTCGAACCCACGACCCTCGAGTCACCTATCCTAACGCCTAACCAACCTAGCCACCTACTCAGATGAAATTTCGAGGCAAATGTATGACTCTTAAGCCGCGTCGCCGTGCTCGCGGCGATAAAATAAAATTCTTATCACTTTCCTTATCAATATTTAAGAAAATCCCAATAAATCCTATCAAAAACTCAAAACCCCGAGTTTCCCCTTGGCGAGGTGGGTGTTAGTACTCTCCCGGACCAAAATCCATCAAAAAATCAAAATCCAAAAAGGGGGGGAGGAGGTGCCCCCGTTCCCTAAAGCGGAAAACGGTAGTATTCATAAAAAGAATGGGTTCCCCCTTGGTCCGAGGTCTTTAACTTGAATTCCGGCCGAGTTATACTCAACTCAAAATGTGGGGGGGGTGGGGGCTTTGGTTCCCTAATGTTGAAAATTCATCTGGGGCCTAAAAAATTGAGATGCCCATTGGTCCGGGGTCTCTAAGTCGAATACCGGCTAAGTTATACTTCGTCAAAAATAATTACTCGTTTAATGGGTCCCCCCCCCACTCCGCCGATGGTCGCGTTATTTTTTCGTCAAAAAATTGAAAAACACAGGTTTTTGAATTTTTGAATCTCGAGCACTTGAACCGTTTCTGAATTTTTCGTTTTACATATTATATTACACACGGAAATATCCCAATTTTCATAATATATAGAAATACGGAATAATAATAATAATAATAAAGTTCGAAAATATTCGTCGATAAGGAAATGGGAGATAAGCGAGCGGAATTTATAGCGAACGCGCGGGAAGTATTGTGATTGGTCGTCATGGAAGAAACGCGGAGATTCCAGTGTTTGTCTGTGTGGGCGGTGGTGCATCTTTGTCGGCGATGCTGGGTTTTTTGATCCAGCCTGCGTCGGGAAGGGGGGGGTCGTCGGGTATTGTGTTTTGTCGTGTTGGCAGCACTGGTTAAGCGGTAATTTTTGAACTCGGAAGAGTGTCTAGTCTTAAGTCACGCGATTCAAGTCGATCGTAAGACACAGCCAGCCAGGTAGGCAATCCGACTACGTCGGATCGCAGACCATGCACCGGGCGTGTATGTCCGGTTCTCGTATGTGTGTTGAAATCGGAAATTCGGGTTCTCTGAGTTTGAGTGTCTAGCTATCAGTCATCTCGATTCCCGAGTGTCGGTTGCAGTGGGGGTGTAAGTCGCTCGTATGCAAGTAGCTAGTCAGGTAGGCAATCCGACTACGTCGGATCGCAGACCATGCATCGGGTGTGTATGTCCGGTTCTCGTATGTGTGTTGAAATCGGAAATTCAGGTTCTGAGTTTGAGTGTCTAGCTATCAGTCATCTCGGGTGAAAGTCGATTCCCGAGTGTCAGATGCAGTGGGGGTGTAAGTCGCTCGTATGCAAGTAGCTAGTCAGGTAGGAAATCCGACTACGTCGGATCGCAGACCATGCACCGGGCGTGTATGTCCGGTTCTCGTATGTGTGTTGAAATCGGAAATTCGGATTCTGAGTTTGAGTGTCTAGTTATCAGTCATCTCGGGTGAAATCCGATTCCCGAACGGACAATCCGCCTATAGCGAAAAGTGCTCGAAACGGCCGTACAAATATGAAAAAGTATACAGGAGGTAATAAAATTGTATTTGTTGATAATTATAGAGAACAGTTATCAGGTGTTTTATTTTAGGCTTCACTGTAATCAATGTAATCATTGTTATGTTTTCGCGGTTATAACAAATAAGTCGACAAAATCTAATTTTCTGATTGGATATTTTCTAAAATAAACCTTCCATGTATATTTATTTAATTATGAGAATTAAATCAAATTAACAAATAGATAATTATATTGGTGAATAACAAATTTTATTGAAATGTAATACTATCCTATTAAACGTAGGTATCTATAAATGAATACACTATACATACTCTCGTTTCCGACACACTACTCCACCCCGGGACTCGAATTTTCGAAAAAAACGGCAAATGAAGCAGTCATATTACAGTCGTACTATTTTTTAATATAGTATTTATAATCTGTAGCAGTATTTAACCAAATCGGAATCACGTAAAAACTGTAATATATCAAGTAGGTACTACACGTAGGTTAGTTATATTATAATGTATTATTAAAAGAAACATGTAGGTGCGTCGGTAAATGTTAATTTTAATTATTTTTTTGCCCAATAAATATCGTCAAACGAATAATAATAATATATATAATATAATAATGCAAAATTAAAAAAAAAATTAACACTTTCGTTAAAAATGATAAATGTGACGAAAAAAAAAAACGCAAAAATAAGAAATTCGATTTAGTACGGCCGCCGCAAATAACCGAAAATCGCGGATGGCGGTTTCGAACCCACGACCCTCGAGTCACCTATCCTAACGCCTAACCAACCTAGCCACCTACTCAGATGAAATTTCGAGGCAAATGTATGACTCTTAAGCCGCGTCGCCGTGCTCGCGGCGATAAAATAAAATTCTTATCACTTTCCTTATCAATATTTAAGAAAATCCCAATAAATCCTATCAAAAACTCAAAACCCCGAGTTTCCCCTTGGCGAGGTGGGTGTTAGTACTCTCCCGGACCAAAATCCATCAAAAAATCAAAATCCAAAAAGGGGGGGAGGAGGTGCCCCCGTTCCCTAAAGCGGAAAACGGTAGTATTCATAAAAAGAATGGGTTCCCCCTTGGTCCGAGGTCTTTAACTTGAATTCCGGCCGAGTTATACTCAACTCAAAATGTGGGGGGGGTGGGGGCTTTGGTTCCCTAATGTTGAAAATTCATCTGGGGCCTAAAAAATTGAGATGCCCATTGGTCCGGGGTCTCTAAGTCGAATACCGGCTAAGTTATACTTCGTCAAAAATAATTACTCGTTTAATGGGTCCCCCCCCCACTCCGCCGATGGTCGCGTTATTTTTTCGTCAAAAAATTGAAAAACACAGGTTTTTGAATTTTTGAATCTCGAGCACTTGAACCGTTTCTGAATTTTTCGTTTTACATATTATATTACACACGGAAATATCCCAATTTTCATAATATATAGAAATACGGAATAATAATAATAATAATAAAGTTCGAAAATATTCGTCGATAAGGAAATGGGAGATAAGCGAGCGGAATTTATAGCGAACGCGCGGGAAGTATTGTGATTGGTCGTCATGGAAGAAACGCGGAGATTCCAGTGTTTGTCTGTGTGGGCGGTGGTGCATCTTTGTCGGCGATGCTGGGTTTTTTGATCCAGCCTGCGTCGGGAAGGGGGGGGTCGTCGGGTATTGTGTTTTGTCGTGTTGGCAGCACTGGTTAAGCGGTAATTTTTGAACTCGGAAGAGTGTCTAGTCTTAAGTCACGCGATTCAAGTCGATCGTAAGACACAGCCAGCCAGGTAGGCAATCCGACTACGTCGGATCGCAGACCATGCACCGGGCGTGTATGTCCGGTTCTCGTATGTGTGTTGAAATCGGAAATTCGGGTTCTCTGAGTTTGAGTGTCTAGCTATCAGTCATCTCGATTCCCGAGTGTCGGTTGCAGTGGGGGTGTAAGTCGCTCGTATGCAAGTAGCTAGTCAGGTAGGCAATCCGACTACGTCGGATCGCAGACCATGCATCGGGTGTGTATGTCCGGTTCTCGTATGTGTGTTGAAATCGGAAATTCAGGTTCTGAGTTTGAGTGTCTAGCTATCAGTCATCTCGGGTGAAAGTCGATTCCCGAGTGTCAGATGCAGTGGGGGTGTAAGTCGCTCGTATGCAAGTAGCTAGTCAGGTAGGAAATCCGACTACGTCGGATCGCAGACCATGCACCGGGCGTGTATGTCCGGTTCTCGTATGTGTGTTGAAATCGGAAATTCGGATTCTGAGTTTGAGTGTCTAGTTATCAGTCATCTCGGGTGAAATCCGATTCCCGAACGGACAATCCGCCTATAGCGAAAAGTGCTCGAAACGGCCGTACAAATATGAAAAAGTATACAGGAGGTAATAAAATTGTATTTGTTGATAATTATAGAGAACAGTTATCAGGTGTTTTATTTTAGGCTTCACTGTAATCAATGTAATCATTGTTATGTTTTCGCGGTTATAACAAATAAGTCGACAAAATCTAATTTTCTGATTGGATATTTTCTAAAATAAACCTTCCATGTATATTTATTTAATTATGAGAATTAAATCAAATTAACAAATAGATAATTATATTGGTGAATAACAAATTTTATTGAAATGTAATACTATCCTATTAAACGTAGGTATCTATAAATGAATACACTATACATACTCTCGTTTCCGACACACTACTCCACCCCGGGACTCGAATTTTCGAAAAAAACGGCAAATGAAGCAGTCATATTACAGTCGTACTATTTTTTAATATAGTATTTATAATCTGTAGCAGTATTTAACCAAATCGGAATCACGTAAAAACTGTAATATATCAAGTAGGTACTACACGTAGGTTAGTTATATTATAATGTATTATTAAAAGAAACATGTAGGTGCGTCGGTAAATGTTAATTTTAATTATTTTTTTGCCCAATAAATATCGTCAAACGAATAATAATAATATATATAATATAATAATGCAAAATTAAAAAAAAAATTAACACTTTCGTTAAAAATGATAAATGTGACGAAAAAAAAAAACGCAAAAATAAGAAATTCGATTTAGTACGGCCGCCGCAAATAACCGAAAATCGCGGATGGCGGTTTCGAACCCACGACCCTCGAGTCACCTATCCTAACGCCTAACCAACCTAGCCACCTACTCAGATGAAATTTCGAGGCAAATGTATGACTCTTAAGCCGCGTCGCCGTGCTCGCGGCGATAAAATAAAATTCTTATCACTTTCCTTATCAATATTTAAGAAAATCCCAATAAATCCTATCAAAAACTCAAAACCCCGAGTTTCCCCTTGGCGAGGTGGGTGTTAGTACTCTCCCGGACCAAAATCCATCAAAAAATCAAAATCCAAAAAGGGGGGGAGGAGGTGCCCCCGTTCCCTAAAGCGGAAAACGGTAGTATTCATAAAAAGAATGGGTTCCCCCTTGGTCCGAGGTCTTTAACTTGAATTCCGGCCGAGTTATACTCAACTCAAAATGTGGGGGGGGTGGGGGCTTTGGTTCCCTAATGTTGAAAATTCATCTGGGGCCTAAAAAATTGAGATGCCCATTGGTCCGGGGTCTCTAAGTCGAATACCGGCTAAGTTATACTTCGTCAAAAATAATTACTCGTTTAATGGGTCCCCCCCCCACTCCGCCGATGGTCGCGTTATTTTTTCGTCAAAAAATTGAAAAACACAGGTTTTTGAATTTTTGAATCTCGAGCACTTGAACCGTTTCTGAATTTTTCGTTTTACATATTATATTACACACGGAAATATCCCAATTTTCATAATATATAGAAATACGGAATAATAATAATAATAATAAAGTTCGAAAATATTCGTCGATAAGGAAATGGGAGATAAGCGAGCGGAATTTATAGCGAACGCGCGGGAAGTATTGTGATTGGTCGTCATGGAAGAAACGCGGAGATTCCAGTGTTTGTCTGTGTGGGCGGTGGTGCATCTTTGTCGGCGATGCTGGGTTTTTTGATCCAGCCTGCGTCGGGAAGGGGGGGGTCGTCGGGTATTGTGTTTTGTCGTGTTGGCAGCACTGGTTAAGCGGTAATTTTTGAACTCGGAAGAGTGTCTAGTCTTAAGTCACGCGATTCAAGTCGATCGTAAGACACAGCCAGCCAGGTAGGCAATCCGACTACGTCGGATCGCAGACCATGCACCGGGCGTGTATGTCCGGTTCTCGTATGTGTGTTGAAATCGGAAATTCGGGTTCTCTGAGTTTGAGTGTCTAGCTATCAGTCATCTCGATTCCCGAGTGTCGGTTGCAGTGGGGGTGTAAGTCGCTCGTATGCAAGTAGCTAGTCAGGTAGGCAATCCGACTACGTCGGATCGCAGACCATGCATCGGGTGTGTATGTCCGGTTCTCGTATGTGTGTTGAAATCGGAAATTCAGGTTCTGAGTTTGAGTGTCTAGCTATCAGTCATCTCGGGTGAAAGTCGATTCCCGAGTGTCAGATGCAGTGGGGGTGTAAGTCGCTCGTATGCAAGTAGCTAGTCAGGTAGGAAATCCGACTACGTCGGATCGCAGACCATGCACCGGGCGTGTATGTCCGGTTCTCGTATGTGTGTTGAAATCGGAAATTCGGATTCTGAGTTTGAGTGTCTAGTTATCAGTCATCTCGGGTGAAATCCGATTCCCGAACGGACAATCCGCCTATAGCGAAAAGTGCTCGAAACGGCCGTACAAATATGAAAAAGTATACAGGAGGTAATAAAATTGTATTTGTTGATAATTATAGAGAACAGTTATCAGGTGTTTTATTTTAGGCTTCACTGTAATCAATGTAATCATTGTTATGTTTTCGCGGTTATAACAAATAAGTCGACAAAATCTAATTTTCTGATTGGATATTTTCTAAAATAAACCTTCCATGTATATTTATTTAATTATGAGAATTAAATCAAATTAACAAATAGATAATTATATTGGTGAATAACAAATTTTATTGAAATGTAATACTATCCTATTAAACGTAGGTATCTATAAATGAATACACTATACATACTCTCGTTTCCGACACACTACTCCACCCCGGGACTCGAATTTTCGAAAAAAACGGCAAATGAAGCAGTCATATTACAGTCGTACTATTTTTTAATATAGTATTTATAATCTGTAGCAGTATTTAACCAAATCGGAATCACGTAAAAACTGTAATATATCAAGTAGGTACTACACGTAGGTTAGTTATATTATAATGTATTATTAAAAGAAACATGTAGGTGCGTCGGTAAATGTTAATTTTAATTATTTTTTTGCCCAATAAATATCGTCAAACGAATAATAATAATATATATAATATAATAATGCAAAATTAAAAAAAAAATTAACACTTTCGTTAAAAATGATAAATGTGACGAAAAAAAAAAACGCAAAAATAAGAAATTCGATTTAGTACGGCCGCCGCAAATAACCGAAAATCGCGGATGGCGGTTTCGAACCCACGACCCTCGAGTCACCTATCCTAACGCCTAACCAACCTAGCCACCTACTCAGATGAAATTTCGAGGCAAATGTATGACTCTTAAGCCGCGTCGCCGTGCTCGCGGCGATAAAATAAAATTCTTATCACTTTCCTTATCAATATTTAAGAAAATCCCAATAAATCCTATCAAAAACTCAAAACCCCGAGTTTCCCCTTGGCGAGGTGGGTGTTAGTACTCTCCCGGACCAAAATCCATCAAAAAATCAAAATCCAAAAAGGGGGGGAGGAGGTGCCCCCGTTCCCTAAAGCGGAAAACGGTAGTATTCATAAAAAGAATGGGTTCCCCCTTGGTCCGAGGTCTTTAACTTGAATTCCGGCCGAGTTATACTCAACTCAAAATGTGGGGGGGGTGGGGGCTTTGGTTCCCTAATGTTGAAAATTCATCTGGGGCCTAAAAAATTGAGATGCCCATTGGTCCGGGGTCTCTAAGTCGAATACCGGCTAAGTTATACTTCGTCAAAAATAATTACTCGTTTAATGGGTCCCCCCCCCACTCCGCCGATGGTCGCGTTATTTTTTCGTCAAAAAATTGAAAAACACAGGTTTTTGAATTTTTGAATCTCGAGCACTTGAACCGTTTCTGAATTTTTCGTTTTACATATTATATTACACACGGAAATATCCCAATTTTCATAATATATAGAAATACGGAATAATAATAATAATAATAAAGTTCGAAAATATTCGTCGATAAGGAAATGGGAGATAAGCGAGCGGAATTTATAGCGAACGCGCGGGAAGTATTGTGATTGGTCGTCATGGAAGAAACGCGGAGATTCCAGTGTTTGTCTGTGTGGGCGGTGGTGCATCTTTGTCGGCGATGCTGGGTTTTTTGATCCAGCCTGCGTCGGGAAGGGGGGGGTCGTCGGGTATTGTGTTTTGTCGTGTTGGCAGCACTGGTTAAGCGGTAATTTTTGAACTCGGAAGAGTGTCTAGTCTTAAGTCACGCGATTCAAGTCGATCGTAAGACACAGCCAGCCAGGTAGGCAATCCGACTACGTCGGATCGCAGACCATGCACCGGGCGTGTATGTCCGGTTCTCGTATGTGTGTTGAAATCGGAAATTCGGGTTCTCTGAGTTTGAGTGTCTAGCTATCAGTCATCTCGATTCCCGAGTGTCGGTTGCAGTGGGGGTGTAAGTCGCTCGTATGCAAGTAGCTAGTCAGGTAGGCAATCCGACTACGTCGGATCGCAGACCATGCATCGGGTGTGTATGTCCGGTTCTCGTATGTGTGTTGAAATCGGAAATTCAGGTTCTGAGTTTGAGTGTCTAGCTATCAGTCATCTCGGGTGAAAGTCGATTCCCGAGTGTCAGATGCAGTGGGGGTGTAAGTCGCTCGTATGCAAGTAGCTAGTCAGGTAGGAAATCCGACTACGTCGGATCGCAGACCATGCACCGGGCGTGTATGTCCGGTTCTCGTATGTGTGTTGAAATCGGAAATTCGGATTCTGAGTTTGAGTGTCTAGTTATCAGTCATCTCGGGTGAAATCCGATTCCCGAACGGACAATCCGCCTATAGCGAAAAGTGCTCGAAACGGCCGTACAAATATGAAAAAGTATACAGGAGGTAATAAAATTGTATTTGTTGATAATTATAGAGAACAGTTATCAGGTGTTTTATTTTAGGCTTCACTGTAATCAATGTAATCATTGTTATGTTTTCGCGGTTATAACAAATAAGTCGACAAAATCTAATTTTCTGATTGGATATTTTCTAAAATAAACCTTCCATGTATATTTATTTAATTATGAGAATTAAATCAAATTAACAAATAGATAATTATATTGGTGAATAACAAATTTTATTGAAATGTAATACTATCCTATTAAACGTAGGTATCTATAAATGAATACACTATACATACTCTCGTTTCCGACACACTACTCCACCCCGGGACTCGAATTTTCGAAAAAAACGGCAAATGAAGCAGTCATATTACAGTCGTACTATTTTTTAATATAGTATTTATAATCTGTAGCAGTATTTAACCAAATCGGAATCACGTAAAAACTGTAATATATCAAGTAGGTACTACACGTAGGTTAGTTATATTATAATGTATTATTAAAAGAAACATGTAGGTGCGTCGGTAAATGTTAATTTTAATTATTTTTTTGCCCAATAAATATCGTCAAACGAATAATAATAATATATATAATATAATAATGCAAAATTAAAAAAAAAATTAACACTTTCGTTAAAAATGATAAATGTGACGAAAAAAAAAAACGCAAAAATAAGAAATTCGATTTAGTACGGCCGCCGCAAATAACCGAAAATCGCGGATGGCGGTTTCGAACCCACGACCCTCGAGTCACCTATCCTAACGCCTAACCAACCTAGCCACCTACTCAGATGAAATTTCGAGGCAAATGTATGACTCTTAAGCCGCGTCGCCGTGCTCGCGGCGATAAAATAAAATTCTTATCACTTTCCTTATCAATATTTAAGAAAATCCCAATAAATCCTATCAAAAACTCAAAACCCCGAGTTTCCCCTTGGCGAGGTGGGTGTTAGTACTCTCCCGGACCAAAATCCATCAAAAAAGCAAAATCCAAAAAGGGGGGGAGGAGGTGCCCCCGTTCCCTAAAGCGGAAAACGGTAGTATTCATAAAAAGAATGGGTTCCCCCTTGGTCCGAGGTCTTTAACTTGAATTCCGGCCGAGTTATACTCAACTCAAAATGTGGGGGGGGTGGGGGCTTTGGTTCCCTAATGTTGAAAATTCATCTGGGGCCTAAAAAATTGAGATGCCCATTGGTACGGGGTCTCTAAGTCGAATACCGGCTAAGTTATACTTGGTCAAAAATAATTACTCGTTTAATGGGTCGGGGGGACGGTCGCGGGGTAATCGATTTATAAGACGTTATTATCACGTCAAAAAATTGAAAAACACGGGTTTTTTTTTAATAATAATAATAATGTTCGAAAATATTCGTCGATAAGGAAATGGGAGATAAGCGAGCGGAACTTATAGCGAACGCGCGGGAAGTATTGTGATTGGTCGTCATGGAAGAAACGCGGAGTGCCGTGAGCGCTCCCCGCGGATCTTATACGCGTTATTAGCGTTTTATTATATAAGACTAGATTTTGGCGTTTGTCATCCCGCCTGCGGCGGAAAGACTGTGTGGGCGTTGGTGCATCTTTGTCAGCGATGCTGGGTTTTTTGATCCGGCTTGCGGCGGGAATGGGGGGTCGTCGGGTATTGTGTTTTGTCGTGTTGGCAGCACTGGTTAAGCGGTAATTTTTGAACTCGGAAGAGTGTCTAGTCGTAAGTCACGCGATTCAAGTCGATCGTACAACACAACCAGCCAAGTAGGCAATCCGACTACGTCGGATCGCAGACCATACCCCGAGCGTGTATGTCCGGTTCTCGTATGTGTGTTGAAATCGGAAATTCGGGTTCTCTGAGTTTGAGTGTCTAGCTATCAGTCATCTCGGGTAAAAGTCGATTCCCGAGTGTCGGTTGCAGGGGGGGTGTAAGTCGCTCGTATGCAAGTAGCTAGTCAGGTAGGCAATCCGACTACGTCGGATCGCAGACCATGCCCCGAGCGTGTATGTCCGGTTCTCGTATGTGTGTTGAAATCGGAAATTCGGGTTCTCTGAGTTTGAGTGTCTAGCTATCAGTCATCTCGGGTAAAAGTCGATTCCCGAGTGTCGGTTGCAGTGGGGGTGTAAGTTTCGTTAAAAATGATAAATGTGACGAAAAAAAAGAATTTCGATTTAAATCGGCCGCCGGGTTAACCACGACTGTCGGGTGGGTCACCTTTCTGACGCTTAACCTACCTAGCCACCTACCGAGATAAAATTAGGAGTCAAATCTATGACTCTTAAGCCGCGTCGCCGTCCCCGCGAAAGGCGAACGCCGTTTGGAAGGCCGTCAAAGGGCGTTTGAGCGCGCGATCCGACCTCTTCGGCGAGCGGACGACCGGCTCCGCCGCCCTCGGACGTATAATACGCGAGTTTTGCAAAAAAATCGAACCTCGAGACGCACGTATTTATGCCTGTATATAGCGGTACCTACCTACTCTCGTTTAAGCGACGCCGCTCCTCCCCGGGACTCGTTTTTGAAAAAGTAGGTAAGCGCGTCGACTATAAATTTAGCGTGGAACTCGAATACGTCCCCGACGGGGAGGTCGAACGTCTCGTAGAGTTGCTAAACGCGACTCTAGTCGAAAAAGTCGAGAAAACCGTCGAAACGGCGACGACGCGGCGATCGAATCGTCCGCCGGGGGACTCGTTTTTGAAAAAGTAGGGCCGCGCGCCGATTGTAAATTGAGCGGGGAACGCGAATAAGATCCAAACGGGGAGGTCGATACGCCCTAAAACGCCTAAAAATCGAATTTTCAAAAAAAACGACAAAAAACGCGCTTGACGGCGGCGCGCCTATTGCACTCGATCTCGGCGGCGGCGGGGCCGACGGGAAAAAAGTACGGCCGCGCGCGGCTTATAAATCTAGCGGGGAAGGCGAATAAGGTCCGAACGGTGCCCCCCGAGGCATAATATTACATAACATGTATGTTTTAAGAAATTAAAATGTATTGAATTTATTGTAGTCTTTTCATGTTTACTTAATATTACTTACATTATTATGTATGTAACGACATTGTCATAAACAATCGACATACCAAGCTAAAACTCTTAGCTATAATACTGCAATACTCATGAAAAATGTCTATCTAATCCGTGCATTCAAACTACTTATATTTTTAATATATTATTGAAATGCTGATTAATTGCGGCTTCCACAACGCCCGGAATCGCCTTACACAGGCAGTTGGTAAATATAAAATTTGATTAGGTACGATAATAAAATTCAAAATACAATTTATTAAAGCGAACATAACATTTTAGAAGATTTTAAAAACAATTATTATGTAGTAGTAATGCAAAGAAAAAATCGGTTGTCTGTAAAGTCGGTTTACTGACGATAGTTGAACGTGATAACGTGTTAATAAAATACTGAAGGAATGGTAGCATTTTTCAAAAGTAAATTTTAATTTCATTTGTTTAATAGATTTGTTTTTTTTTTGATCTTTTTAAAGCCCGGCGACTATGGCCATTAGCTTGATTGTAGGGTTTATGATTGTAATTTGTAGGTAGTAGGGTTTGAAATTGTAGGGTTATTACACGTGTATGTTGTGTTTGGCAGAATTTCTATTGGGCCACCCGTAGGTTTCTGCCATGCCCCGGAGTGCCCCCTGTTCACCGGGCACCGTGAATTGCCCGGAGAAAAATGCCGCCCAGTGGTCGAGAGAATCGAACCCGCGACCTCCAGCGCCGCAGACGACGTGTTCGACCGCTCGGCCACCTCGTCCCCCATTAATAGATTTGTATGTATATAGAGAAGGAGGTAAATGGAAATCACAATGGAATTTATAAATTTATAATTATTTCGAAAATAAAATTCTTATCACTTTCCTTATCAATAAAAACAATATTTAAGAAAATCACAATAAATCCTATCAAAAACTCAAAACCCCGAGTTTCCCCTTGGCGAGGTGGGTGTTAGTACTCTCCCGGACCAAAATCCATCAAAAAATCAAAATCCAAAAAGGGGGGGAGGAGGTGCCCCCGTTCCCTAAAGCGGAAAACGGTAGTATTCATAAAAAGAATGGGTTCCCCCTTGGTCCGAGGTCTTTAACTTGAATTCCGGCCGAGTTATACTCAACTCAAAATGTGGGGGGGGTGGGGGCTTTGGTTCCCTAATGTTGAAAATTCATCTGGGGCCTAAAAAATTGAGATGCCCATTGGTCCGGGGTCTCTAAGTCGAATACCGGCTAAGTTATACTTCGTCAAAAATAATTACTCGTTTAATGGGTCCCCCCCCCACTCCGCCGATGGTCGCGTTATTTTTTCGTCAAAAAATTGAAAAACACAGGTTTTTGAATTTTTGAATCTCGAGCACTTGAACCGTTTCTGAATTTTTCGTTTTACATATTATATTACACACGGAAATATCCCAATTTTCATAATATATAGAAATACGGAATAATAATAATAATAATAAAGTTCGAAAATATTCGTCGATAAGGAAATGGGAGATAAGCGAGCGGAATTTATAGCGAACGCGCGGGAAGTATTGTGATTGGTCGTCATGGAAGAAACGCGGAGATTCCAGTGTTTGTCTGTGTGGGCGGTGGTGCATCTTTGTCGGCGATGCTGGGTTTTTTGATCCAGCCTGCGTCGGGAAGGGGGGGGTCGTCGGGTATTGTGTTTTGTCGTGTTGGCAGCACTGGTTAAGCGGTAATTTTTGAACTCGGAAGAGTGTCTAGTCTTAAGTCACGCGATTCAAGTCGATCGTAAGACACAGCCAGCCAGGTAGGCAATCCGACTACGTCGGATCGCAGACCATGCACCGGGCGTGTATGTCCGGTTCTCGTATGTGTGTTGAAATCGGAAATTCGGGTTCTCTGAGTTTGAGTGTCTAGCTATCAGTCATCTCGATTCCCGAGTGTCGGTTGCAGTGGGGGTGTAAGTCGCTCGTATGCAAGTAGCTAGTCAGGTAGGCAATCCGACTACGTCGGATCGCAGACCATGCATCGGGTGTGTATGTCCGGTTCTCGTATGTGTGTTGAAATCGGAAATTCAGGTTCTGAGTTTGAGTGTCTAGCTATCAGTCATCTCGGGTGAAAGTCGATTCCCGAGTGTCAGATGCAGTGGGGGTGTAAGTCGCTCGTATGCAAGTAGCTAGTCAGGTAGGAAATCCGACTACGTCGGATCGCAGACCATGCACCGGGCGTGTATGTCCGGTTCTCGTATGTGTGTTGAAATCGGAAATTCGGATTCTGAGTTTGAGTGTCTAGTTATCAGTCATCTCGGGTGAAATCCGATTCCCGAACGGACAATCCGCCTATAGCGAAAAGTGCTCGAAACGGCCGTACAAATATGAAAAAGTATACAGGAGGTAATAAAATTGTATTTGTTGATAATTATAGAGAACAGTTATCAGGTGTTTTATTTTAGGCTTCACTGTAATCAATGTAATCATTGTTATGTTTTCGCGGTTATAACAAATAAGTCGACAAAATCTAATTTTCTGATTGGATATTTTCTAAAATAAACCTTCCATGTATATTTATTTAATTATGAGAATTAAATCAAATTAACAAATAGATAATTATATTGGTGAATAACAAATTTTATTGAAATGTAATACTATCCTATTAAACGTAGGTATCTATAAATGAATACACTATACATACTCTCGTTTCCGACACACTACTCCACCCCGGGACTCGAATTTTCGAAAAAAACGGCAAATGAAGCAGTCATATTACAGTCGTACTATTTTTTAATATAGTATTTATAATCTGTAGCAGTATTTAACCAAATCGGAATCACGTAAAAACTGTAATATATCAAGTAGGTACTACACGTAGGTTAGTTATATTATAATGTATTATTAAAAGAAACATGTAGGTGCGTCGGTAAATGTTAATTTTAATTATTTTTTTGCCCAATAAATATCGTCAAACGAATAATAATAATATATATAATATAATAATGCAAAATTAAAAAAAAAATTAACACTTTCGTTAAAAATGATAAATGTGACGAAAAAAAAAAACGCAAAAATAAGAAATTCGATTTAGTACGGCCGCCGCAAATAACCGAAAATCGCGGATGGCGGTTTCGAACCCACGACCCTCGAGTCACCTATCCTAACGCCTAACCAACCTAGCCACCTACTCAGATGAAATTTCGAGGCAAATGTATGACTCTTAAGCCGCGTCGCCGTGCTCGCGGCGATAAAATAAAATTCTTATCACTTTCCTTATCAATATTTAAGAAAATCCCAATAAATCCTATCAAAAACTCAAAACCCCGAGTTTCCCCTTGGCGAGGTGGGTGTTAGTACTCTCCCGGACCAAAATCCATCAAAAAAGCAAAATCCAAAAAGGGGGGGAGGAGGTGCCCCCGTTCCCTAAAGCGGAAAACGGTAGTATTCATAAAAAGAATGGGTTCCCCCTTGGTCCGAGGTCTTTAACTTGAATTCCGGCCGAGTTATACTCAACTCAAAATGTGGGGGGGGTGGGGGCTTTGGTTCCCTAATGTTGAAAATTCATCTGGGGCCTAAAAAATTGAGATGCCCATTGGTCCGGGGTCTCTAAGTCGAATACCGGCTAAGTTATACTTCGTCAAAAATAATTACTCGTTTAATGGGTCCCCCCCCCACTCCGCCGATGGTCGCGTTATTTTTTCGTCAAAAAATTGAAAAACACAGGTTTTTGAATTTTTGAATCTCGAGCACTTGAACCGTTTCTGAATTTTTCGTTTTACATATTATATTACACACGGAAATATCCCAATTTTCATAATATATAGAAATACGGAATAATAATAATAATAATAAAGTTCGAAAATATTCGTCGATAAGGAAATGGGAGATAAGCGAGCGGAATTTATAGCGAACGCGCGGGAAGTATTGTGATTGGTCGTCATGGAAGAAACGCGGAGATTCCAGTGTTTGTCTGTGTGGGCGGTGGTGCATCTTTGTCGGCGATGCTGGGTTTTTTGATCCAGCCTGCGTCGGGAAGGGGGGGGTCGTCGGGTATTGTGTTTTGTCGTGTTGGCAGCACTGGTTAAGCGGTAATTTTTGAACTCGGAAGAGTGTCTAGTCTTAAGTCACGCGATTCAAGTCGATCGTAAGACACAGCCAGCCAGGTAGGCAATCCGACTACGTCGGATCGCAGACCATGCACCGGGCGTGTATGTCCGGTTCTCGTATGTGTGTTGAAATCGGAAATTCGGGTTCTCTGAGTTTGAGTGTCTAGCTATCAGTCATCTCGATTCCCGAGTGTCGGTTGCAGTGGGGGTGTAAGTCGCTCGTATGCAAGTAGCTAGTCAGGTAGGCAATCCGACTACGTCGGATCGCAGACCATGCATCGGGTGTGTATGTCCGGTTCTCGTATGTGTGTTGAAATCGGAAATTCAGGTTCTGAGTTTGAGTGTCTAGCTATCAGTCATCTCGGGTGAAAGTCGATTCCCGAGTGTCAGATGCAGTGGGGGTGTAAGTCGCTCGTATGCAAGTAGCTAGTCAGGTAGGAAATCCGACTACGTCGGATCGCAGACCATGCACCGGGCGTGTATGTCCGGTTCTCGTATGTGTGTTGAAATCGGAAATTCGGATTCTGAGTTTGAGTGTCTAGTTATCAGTCATCTCGGGTGAAATCCGATTCCCGAACGGACAATCCGCCTATAGCGAAAAGTGCTCGAAACGGCCGTACAAATATGAAAAAGTATACAGGAGGTAATAAAATTGTATTTGTTGATAATTATAGAGAACAGTTATCAGGTGTTTTATTTTAGGCTTCACTGTAATCAATGTAATCATTGTTATGTTTTCGCGGTTATAACAAATAAGTCGACAAAATCTAATTTTCTGATTGGATATTTTCTAAAATAAACCTTCCATGTATATTTATTTAATTATGAGAATTAAATCAAATTAACAAATAGATAATTATATTGGTGAATAACAAATTTTATTGAAATGTAATACTATCCTATTAAACGTAGGTATCTATAAATGAATACACTATACATACTCTCGTTTCCGACACACTACTCCACCCCGGGACTCGAATTTTCGAAAAAAACGGCAAATGAAGCAGTCATATTACAGTCGTACTATTTTTTAATATAGTATTTATAATCTGTAGCAGTATTTAACCAAATCGGAATCACGTAAAAACTGTAATATATCAAGTAGGTACTACACGTAGGTTAGTTATATTATAATGTATTATTAAAAGAAACATGTAGGTGCGTCGGTAAATGTTAATTTTAATTATTTTTTTGCCCAATAAATATCGTCAAACGAATAATAATAATATATATAATATAATAATGCAAAATTAAAAAAAAAATTAACACTTTCGTTAAAAATGATAAATGTGACGAAAAAAAAAAACGCAAAAATAAGAAATTCGATTTAGTACGGCCGCCGCAAATAACCGAAAATCGCGGATGGCGGTTTCGAACCCACGACCCTCGAGTCACCTATCCTAACGCCTAACCAACCTAGCCACCTACTCAGATGAAATTTCGAGGCAAATGTATGACTCTTAAGCCGCGTCGCCGTGCTCGCGGCGATAAAATAAAATTCTTATCACTTTCCTTATCAATATTTAAGAAAATCCCAATAAATCCTATCAAAAACTCAAAACCCCGAGTTTCCCCTTGGCGAGGTGGGTGTTAGTACTCTCCCGGACCAAAATCCATCAAAAAAGCAAAATCCAAAAAGGGGGGGAGGAGGTGCCCCCGTTCCCTAAAGCGGAAAACGGTAGTATTCATAAAAAGAATGGGTTCCCCCTTGGTCCGAGGTCTTTAACTTGAATTCCGGCCGAGTTATACTCAACTCAAAATGTGGGGGGGGTGGGGGCTTTGGTTCCCTAATGTTGAAAATTCATCTGGGGCCTAAAAAATTGAGATGCCCATTGGTCCGGGGTCTCTAAGTCGAATACCGGCTAAGTTATACTTCGTCAAAAATAATTACTCGTTTAATGGGTCCCCCCCCACTCCGCCGATGGTCGCGTTATTTTTTCGTCAAAAAATTGAAAAACACAGGTTTTTGAATTTTTGAATCTCGAGCACTTGAACCGTTTCTGAATTTTTCGTTTTACATATTATATTACACACGGAAATATCCCAATTTTCATAATATATAGAAATACGGAATAATAATAATAATAATAAAGTTCGAAAATATTCGTCGATAAGGAAATGGGAGATAAGCGAGCGGAATTTATAGCGAACGCGCGGGAAGTATTGTGATTGGTCGTCATGGAAGAAACGCGGAGATTCCAGTGTTTGTCTGTGTGGGCGGTGGTGCATCTTTGTCGGCGATGCTGGGTTTTTTGATCCAGCCTGCGTCGGGAAGGGGGGGGTCGTCGGGTATTGTGTTTTGTCGTGTTGGCAGCACTGGTTAAGCGGTAATTTTTGAACTCGGAAGAGTGTCTAGTCTTAAGTCACGCGATTCAAGTCGATCGTAAGACACAGCCAGCCAGGTAGGCAATCCGACTACGTCGGATCGCAGACCATGCACCGGGCGTGTATGTCCGGTTCTCGTATGTGTGTTGAAATCGGAAATTCGGGTTCTCTGAGTTTGAGTGTCTAGCTATCAGTCATCTCGATTCCCGAGTGTCGGTTGCAGTGGGGGTGTAAGTCGCTCGTATGCAAGTAGCTAGTCAGGTAGGCAATCCGACTACGTCGGATCGCAGACCATGCATCGGGTGTGTATGTCCGGTTCTCGTATGTGTGTTGAAATCGGAAATTCAGGTTCTGAGTTTGAGTGTCTAGCTATCAGTCATCTCGGGTGAAAGTCGATTCCCGAGTGTCAGATGCAGTGGGGGTGTAAGTCGCTCGTATGCAAGTAGCTAGTCAGGTAGGAAATCCGACTACGTCGGATCGCAGACCATGCACCGGGCGTGTATGTCCGGTTCTCGTATGTGTGTTGAAATCGGAAATTCGGATTCTGAGTTTGAGTGTCTAGTTATCAGTCATCTCGGGTGAAATCCGATTCCCGAACGGACAATCCGCCTATAGCGAAAAGTGCTCGAAACGGCCGTACAAATATGAAAAAGTATACAGGAGGTAATAAAATTGTATTTGTTGATAATTATAGAGAACAGTTATCAGGTGTTTTATTTTAGGCTTCACTGTAATCAATGTAATCATTGTTATGTTTTCGCGGTTATAACAAATAAGTCGACAAAATCTAATTTTCTGATTGGATATTTTCTAAAATAAACCTTCCATGTATATTTATTTAATTATGAGAATTAAATCAAATTAACAAATAGATAATTATATTGGTGAATAACAAATTTTATTGAAATGTAATACTATCCTATTAAACGTAGGTATCTATAAATGAATACACTATACATACTCTCGTTTCCGACACACTACTCCACCCCGGGACTCGAATTTTCGAAAAAAACGGCAAATGAAGCAGTCATATTACAGTCGTACTATTTTTTAATATAGTATTTATAATCTGTAGCAGTATTTAACCAAATCGGAATCACGTAAAAACTGTAATATATCAAGTAGGTACTACACGTAGGTTAGTTATATTATAATGTATTATTAAAAGAAACATGTAGGTGCGTCGGTAAATGTTAATTTTAATTATTTTTTTGCCCAATAAATATCGTCAAACGAATAATAATAATATATATAATATAATAATGCAAAATTAAAAAAAAAATTAACACTTTCGTTAAAAATGATAAATGTGACGAAAAAAAAAAACGCAAAAATAAGAAATTCGATTTAGTACGGCCGCCGCAAATAACCGAAAATCGCGGATGGCGGTTTCGAACCCACGACCCTCGAGTCACCTATCCTAACGCCTAACCAACCTAGCCACCTACTCAGATGAAATTTCGAGGCAAATGTATGACTCTTAAGCCGCGTCGCCGTGCTCGCGGCGATAAAATAAAATTCTTATCACTTTCCTTATCAATATTTAAGAAAATCCCAATAAATCCTATCAAAAACTCAAAACCCCGAGTTTCCCCTTGGCGAGGTGGGTGTTAGTACTCTCCCGGACCAAAATCCATCAAAAAAGCAAAATCCAAAAAGGGGGGGAGGAGGTGCCCCCGTTCCCTAAAGCGGAAAACGGTAGTATTCATAAAAAGAATGGGTTCCCCCTTGGTCCGAGGTCTTTAACTTGAATTCCGGCCGAGTTATACTCAACTCAAAATGTGGGGGGGGTGGGGGCTTTGGTTCCCTAATGTTGAAAATTCATCTGGGGCCTAAAAAATTGAGATGCCCATTGGTACGGGGTCTCTAAGTCGAATACCGGCTAAGTTATACTTGGTCAAAAATAATTACTCGTTTAATGGGTCGGGGGGACGGTCGCGGGGTAATCGATTTATAAGACGTTATTATCACGTCAAAAAATTGAAAAACACGGGTTTTTTTTTAATAATAATAATAATGTTCGAAAATATTCGTCGATAAGGAAATGGGAGATAAGCGAGCGGAACTTATAGCGAACGCGCGGGAAGTATTGTGATTGGTCGTCATGGAAGAAACGCGGAGTGCCGTGAGCGCTCCCCGCGGATCTTATACGCGTTATTAGCGTTTTATTATATAAGATTGTCTACGTTTAATTTTTAAATCGTTCCATATCTATAACATGTACACATTTCGTTGCACCAAATAACGTCGTGTGAAAATTACTTTTATGCCATAATAATATCACGTGCTTTGTTGATTTTAGCGTTTTGTTGACAAAACGTCACGAGAAAATGGGCCCCATGACTTTTAGCCAAATCACAATATTATTATTGTGTAAAGTTAAATTCCCGGCCGGTAGACAACGATTTGTGGCATTTGTGAACGTTACACAAATGTATACAGTTTTCCCCGCGAGTCGGCAATTAAATGCGCATTTCAAATGAACGTTATATCACATACGTCGAGCAAGAACGGTTTTTCTCCCGAGTGGGTACTCGCGTGAAGTCATGCGTGAGCGGTTAAATCATAGTTCCGACAACCACCGTGTTTTTATCATCACAAGGAAACCGTTCGTCTGCAGCATGCAAATCCATCGCATGTGCACCGCTATTCAAATACAACCGATGGAAATTATTACATTTTCCTATTGTTATATTATTATAATCCCTAGAAATATTTCACACGAAACGAATGCAGGCTTGTAGCACATGTGTTTACAGGATAGTTTCATAAATGTATTGTGCCCCCCACTTCGCAGGTGGAGATTCGATTGAATTGATTTTATTTACAATAAATTATTTTAATTTGGAGTATTTTTGAATAATTTTGGGAGAGCTATCATCGAATATCGAGTACATCGATACGGTAACTATATATTTACTAACTACAGGCTACAACAACGGCTGCTGTTAAGTTCCCATGGTGGAATGAAAACAAAGTGATGACTGATAATGTAGACTTGCACTTATCATTCGCTTCTTGAGCCATCTATTGGTTTTATTCTTGGTTCTGCTGCTAATAAAACCAAGAAAATCGTTCATGCTTTTTCTATTGGAAAATGTAAGCGACCAAAGTAGGTTTATTATTTGTGGAACGCCTTGTATATGGGTATACATCCTCTTAAATACTTACAGTGGCATATCCAGGGGGCTAAGGGGGCTATAGCCCCCCCTCATTGACTGTGTTGAACTTAGAATTTTATTAAGATTAATAAAAATAAATAAAAAGTGTAAATAAAAGACATAATATTGTAATTGTATTTTAGATTCTGAGTGGAGCAAGGGATCAATTGGTTTTACAATGGTGTTTATTTTTTTTTTATTATTTTTTTTTTTCATATACAAAATATCTACCAGAAGGAGTGCTTTGATTTCAACATATTATAGTATCTTATTTTTTAGATAGTTGGATCAAGATGGTACTTTAAAGAGGTAATTTTTCGATTTTCTCAATAGTTATTTAATGTCACGGGAAAAACACCGATAAATTACAAAAAACCGCTAAAAATGGGATTTTAATTTCTAACGCTTAGTTTATCACCATAAAAACAAATAAAAATAACTATTTTATTTATTTTGTTGTAATTTATAATATTAATTCAACATACAGGCCTATAATAAAATATAATACCAATATAAAATATAAAGACTGACAAACCGTCTCCACTCAGAATTGTTTTTCGTATACAATGATAATATGATATCATTGAATTCAAATTTAATACAATCCATTATACAGTAACCCACTTTAACCTACTGTACAGCAGAGTGACATCTACTTACCCGCTTTTTTGTATTTTTTTGTGATACTTAGCCCTCCTCATACAAAATTCCTGTCCACGCCACTGAATACCTACCATAGAAAATCTTACCTATACTACTTTAAATTTAAATACATATTGTAGGACTTTAAGTCTGAATCATTAGAGTCATAAACTTTGATGTTAAGAGTTCGGTTCATGGATTCGACCTTAATAATATTTGTTAACAACATTATATATTATATTTTGTTGTAGTCCTCTAATCGTAAAAAATGAAACACGAATTTTATCAGTACCATCATAACTTATTATTATTAGAAGTAGGTATAATATTATCACGTTATTAGTATAATATTATGGTCTGAATTAATGAAGCCCATTTGGAATGTATGTCGATTTGACAGCTGTATGCATTCACATAAATACACGAGCCACATTTTAGCCATATCATAGTCGCTAAAAGGCTAATATATTATTTAGAAGCCGTGTCGATCGCTAAAAACATAATATATGAAAGATGAAACGAGTAATAGTGACTACATGTAAAGGACTTTCGGATCACCCAGCATTCAGTAATACCTAAATAATCGTTTGAATTGAATAAAATAATTAAAGTAATATTATACTTGTACCAGTATACCCATACACTACAGTCATGTCTCAATACTCGAACTTCGACAACTCGATTATGTTTTTTTACTCCTGGAAGTATTTTACAGTTGAAGTTAATTGTATTAGTTTATTTCTATTACCCGGAGAATTTGTTTTATTGAAATTTGAGTATTTATTTATATTTATAAAAAATCCATTTTCAGTATGATATTATTATTGTCATATTTCTATAATGTTATTTTGATGTAATACCATAAAAAAGTCATTGAGTATGATAATCTTGAAAATAATATGAACTCGAATCATCCGTCTATTATTTATTAAATTGTTATGTTAGGTTAGGTTAGGTTAGGTTGTGAATATAATTTATTATTGCTAAAAAAATATGTATATAAGATATAAAAATAGTCGACACATTACCTCGTGTTAGTTATGCTAAAATATGTATTTCAATACATTTTACCTGTAAAAGTAAAATGCTCTCCGTTCATCAACAATTATTAAAATAATCTTAAGGTATTTATTTGTATACCTTTATATTAACGTATTTTTTGAAGGTATTACAGAAAACTAATCCATTATAATGTACCTAACTATATTAATATTCTATAGTAAGTTATAACATTGAGTATTTTAAATTTTTATACTCAATATGAGTAGACATATCTAAAATGTAGTTATGTCCAATAGTCCAATATCAAGATGAGTATAGAAAATATACATGTAAAATCAAGATTTTTTATAAATGCAGTTTCTATAAATGTGATCTAATGGCATACATTTCAAAATAAATATTTAACTAAATAAATTGTTGGTAAATACAACTTTTGGGGTTTTAAAAATAGCAATTTTTAAATCGTCTTTTTTCCAATTAAATAGGAATAGTTTACCAAAATGAGAATAAGAATAGTTAGATTAGTAAAAATAATATTTTATTATTGAAAAAAAAATATCTTGGAATTATCATTATAGAAGAAATACTAATAATAGTACCTAGATAAATATATATATATATATTCATAAAGATTATCAAAAAAAAATCTACCTATAACCAATGTTGATTCAAATAAATGTGAACCGTTATAGTTGTATATGTTATTAATTTCCATAGTATTAAAATCAGACCTGCCTTGGCCAACTATCTATATAATTTGAGCCATAATATTCAAAAAACGTAAGCGAAATTTTTGGCCAAAATGACATTTATACATAAAAAAATTCAGAACATTCAGCTTTATTGACGTATAAAATGTCTAAGCTACTTCTTCATTCTACATGGGTAATTGTTGATCTTTAAATTTTGATATAAGTGGCATTAGATAAATTTGTTATCATCATAAATGTCGTAAACGACACTGTTAATCGGCGTAAACGATGGTCTAGAGCAGAAAAAGTTGTAAGCGACAGTTTTATTATTTTGTTTACGTCGTATTAAACTGTGACGTCTATTTTTATTTCTTTTTATAATAATAATATAGTTTTCAAAATAAACATCGTATTATTAATTGTTTTGGTTGAAAGAAATAAGGTTGAATCCCATATTCAGAGAAGTGTAAGTGACATTTCGAAAATCATTTCAGTTGAATACGACATTGGTGTAAAGGATAAGTGATATTTGCTTAATTATTAATTTTTTTTTTTTTTTTTGAAACTAGCGCCATAACTAATTCAGTATTATTATTTTAATAATTTTTCTAATTTTAACTTATTTCGGATCAAAATATGCAAGTCTTACAAGTATTTTCATTAAATTTCAACAAATGTTAAATTTTTAAAACGTTTTTTTTTTGTGTTCTTGAAAATTAGTCCAAATCTCACTTACACACTTTTGCCTAGGGCTCGAATTATTTCTGAAAAAAAATGACACTAAAAATTTAATCAGACAAAAGATATTATTTGAATATTTTAAAACTAAAATTGAAATTATACCATTATATATTTTAATTTCCTTTTAGATTACTGTTAATAAAACAAAATGTAAATAAATTATTTTCTCGATTATTAGTTGGTGCAGTACGTTTGAATTTCGGTACTTACGTATAATGACACAATAAAAGTTTAAAAAAATGACCATATAGCAATTAATTATTTAACTTGTTCATATTGACGTAAAAATAATTGTATTTATTTTGTTATATTGTTAGAAGAGTTCTCGTTGTATTGTACGTTACAAACATTTTAACTTCTTTAACCAAAATACAGTTTCTTGTAGGTACATTTTCTTTGAGTAGATTTTCTATTTTTCGTATTCTATTTCTATACTTTGTGTATGTGTTTTAATATTAACAACTGTTGAATTGTGAATAATTGATTAAAGAATAAATTCAATTTTTATATTATCCAATTTTATAAAAAAAAAACAAATATTCAACATCACTCGATGGCATAGATCGTATAAGTAGGCAAGTACTTTTGACTTTTTGAGTTATTTTCAATTTTCAAAGAAAAAATATTTTGTTTAGATAATAGATTAATATTCTTTTTATATATAAGTTAGGTTAGATTAGGTTAGGTTACACGAAAAGTATCATAACCATTATTTAATATTGAACATTAAATTACAAACTATCAAATTTGTGTTGTAAGTTCTGCGCTTATCATATTTAAATTTGAATAAAATATAATTGTTTTTTAGTAAATCAGTTGTCCTGACTTATGAAAAAGAGAAGATTTGACCAAAATAGAAACAAAACTTTATGATGAGTTATACAAGTTATTCAAAATGAAATATATTCAATATGCATTAAGACGAACTATATCAAACGATAACTGCACACCCATCAATATAGAAACTTTATGATTTAAATATTGCAGAGTAACTACTTAAAATAGATTTAGTTTGTTCACGATTAAAATAACACTGAAAAATTAAATAATAATAGTGGAACTATAATATACTACACAATGATTATACAAACGGGTTAAAGAATAATCGAATTTTACGTTCTAAATAATTAAAGTTTTCATCTTAAACGTATTACCTACCATAGAACCATACATTATAGCTGATGTGTACCGTGTACCTGCAGGAAATATTTTTAAAATATATTTTTGAAAAATTAAAAATAAGTACATTCATAATGAATGAACGAATACTTGATTAAAAACTATGTAAAACAAATAAGTTTTTATTACCTAGTTTTGTCATTCTTAAAATCTAAATTAAGATTATATTAAAATACTGTATGGTGCGTCTATAAATTATTTATCACTTTAAAAACTGTATAAAAAACAATAAGTATGTAACTATATAATATTTAGAGTCACTCTATACATCCAACTTACAAATCAATACATTCATCGGCATTTGTTTAATAATAATTTGATGTGCCTATATTTTGATGGCGTGTTATTGTCAATTAATTTAAAATAATGATGACATAGCACATCCGCAAAGGATTTTCACAAATGTCGTACTTAATGTAGTCCATTAGGTTAATTGATTACTCGTGATAAGAACATTTATTATGAATATCCATTAAGGATATTAATGAATTATTTATAACAATGTTTGATGAAAAAAAGATGAATACAAATTAAAAGGTAGGATTTGCGTTAAAATTTGAGATTATGCAAATAAGTATGATTGCAAAATGTTTTATAATAGTTTTGGTTTATGTATCTATCTATCAGTCTATCTATATATAACTTTAAATGAAAGGTTTATTAAAATAATTGCTTATAATAAATTAATTTGTGTTTTATGTTAAATTCAAACTTCTTAATTCAGTAGCTCAATAAAACCAAATTGTTTTTGAAAACTTTGAGACGATATTTGTGTATTTGGTTTTCCATAATTAACATACAAATTGCATTAGAGTTACATTATTGATATGATACCATAAAGCTTACAAATTTAATTGTGTAAAACAAAATAGGGTAATGTGTATAAATATTATTGTTTTTAATTAAGTGTTTAAAAAAAAAAAATAAACTATCACTATTAGAATTTATCTTAAAAATGTTTATTTTTTTATAGTTTCAGATTAAATCTATTTGAATACAAAATCTGTAATCACATGTAAAAATTAGTACATTCATGTTGTAAACTCTAAAGCAAACACGAAGACTCCCGGTTTTGACGCCTTGCGGCTACAACCGCGGACCTCATATTAGCGCTGTGCGCTAGTCGAGAGCCGCGGAGGTTCACGGTCGACGTACGGTGGCCCAGTCCGTCAACCGCGCGTCGTCTACGGACCACGAGCACCGGAACCGAGGTCCCGTACCAAGAAGACTGGCCAAGTGCCGCCTGAATTCGCCTGGTCTGGCTGTGCGCTATCCCCACACCGAGTGTTTCTGGTTACACTCAACCTCCGATGATACTACACCGGTATAGCGGCTAGACGCCCGAGAGGAACCGACCACGAACCGGTGACTCGCGCCCACGGGTCGTGACGGCCGTTCATCAGAGGTTTTCGCCTGTCAGCGAGAACTTAGAATAAGCATCTGTTGACTTAACCACAAAGTATTCGTTTAAGAAAACCGCCACCACGATTCCTACCGGCAACGGACGTCCAGGGGCGTGAACCATCACTGGACGCCCGCGGTGAGTGGCGTCGTTACCGACGGGGCCCCACTCACTCCCGTGGCACTGAAGCGTCTTCAGTCAGACTTTCGCCCCCTCAGAGTCTACCAGTTCTGTCGGCAAAACGGGCATTGGTTTGCCTTAACCGCGGACGGGCGTCCGCGAGGTGCGAAATTAATCTCGGCCACCACCCTTTCGAACCATCTTCAGCAAGGACCCGTGTCCTCGGGTCAGTCTGGCCAAACGCCCCGACCCGGATGCCTGCCGAGCCGAGGCGCCCAGCCCAAGCTGACGACAGCCCTACCTTTCAGTCAAAGGTGGGACAATTTGCGACGACCACCCTCGCCTACCGAATTAGGGACTCTAAGCAGACGAGCCATCAGCCGCGAGCCCGTAACACTCACCGCAGTGTCCCGGAGACATGCCCAAACCCGGCTTACGCTGAGACGCCCGGCTGCTGGACGGAGCGAACTCCGGCGCCCGTGCCCTCAACTCATATTAAGAGCACCACCGCCTGGGTCGGTTGCCCAGCCGGCGACCGTGAACCGGCCCAGAGGACATACTGTCCGGAACTACGGGTCATTTAATCGAAGCTGTCCGCGGCCGGTTATTAGTTATTCGCCGGCTACCCGACTCGGAAGCTACCGAGGGAACCGGGCTTCCCTCTATCCGCAACCCGAGGACGCGATCTATACCGTGCGTCCACGGTCGCGAAACTCACAGTAGGCGGCTGTGGTTTCGCTAGATTCTAAAGCAAACAGTATAGTCTTATTGTCTCCAATAGTAACAATGTGACTATGCGAGTTCTAAAACGTTTCTTACTGAATCGTGGCTCCTGTGTTGTACCAATTATCAGTAATTTCGTAGTCTTCTGCAAAGCATTGACGATAGTTTGAGAGAGTCAAATAGGCAACCCAAGACACTTGTTCAGCAAGAGGTGACCGCGGAGGGACAATCCAATGGCAATGCTGGATAGGCTTCCTGCAACGCATCATCATACGGCATCTTACACACACGTTTTTGATAAGGAGGATATCTCCTGGCAGCGTGATACGATAGATGGGCAACCACTTTGGACGTCGTCGGTTATTGACTCTTCGTTAAGTGGACACCGGGGAGCTCAATCTAGCAGTGGTTCGCGCATAGTAAGGTTCGGCCGGTTGGTCGATGTGGTCTTCGTATCTCCAGTTTCTTCAGTGTATACAGTAGTGTGGTTGTTGTTTTGAATAATGGAATTGAAGTAAAGACAGTGTAGTGTACGGCTTATAAATACTCATTGATGATTTGACTTAAAGTAGCTTAAGGTAGCACGTTAACTTCATTGGTCAACATTGTCAGCGTTGTATACATGCGATTTTACATCGGTATTTTTCTATATTCATCTGATTAAAATCTGCAAAAAGCAGATTTGTAACCTTGTGGGTTCCTCTTCGTTTGTCGACCTCCGTTCTTTTGACCCATCATAATTCTAGGGTAGCTCTAAAAAATCCTGTAATAAACACGAAATACTCCATAGAACATAAACGGCTTATTACGAGCCGCTCGGCGGTAACTCTACCGCCCGAGTAATGAAGTATTTTATGTCATCACCATTGCCAATAGAGGGCGTGGCTCGACCAGTATACACCGGCACTGATGCCAACGCAATATCCAACAACTTTTACACCACAATGCAAGCCTCCCAACTACATAAGAAGGCTCACGGCAAGCCAAGAAGTCTGTATGTTCTCTCGTTTTCAGTCTTACGACTCTGAACTAGCGGGCAACTGGCTAGTGCCAATAGTGCTTTCGGCCACTTTCGGGAGGTTAGAGTTACTAGACGCATTCGGCCTGGGTCTGCGACATTCAGTGTTGTAGTGACACACACCGCCGCCATTCATACGGCATCGTGTGTAGCGTTTTCGGCCACCCGACCGTGGGAAGGCTAGAACCTACACATACGAGTGTAACCGCCTCCAGTCCTACCGCCACCGTATACACCATAAAGAGTGATACCTCCGTCGTACCGTTTTGTTATTATTACCGAGCCACCGAAGACGCCGACTTGTTATCTATTTAACGACGTAGTCTGCTATACTGTGAGTACTCCAAAACAATATAATGGGATAGTAGAATTGTTAGCTACTTAATGCTTTAATTCTTTTTTTTAAATCTTATTTCAATTATTGTCAAAATCATCTTCATATATCACTCTTGTCCCTAGTCCATCTTTACCACACAACCTTGAGTTAATCAAGGCGCAATTATAGCTTCTATGTTTTTCAATAAATAAATTCATTTTAACCTCACAAATAACCTAAGAATAAATTTCGGCAAAAAAATAACCTCGACCCCTACTACGAAACATCGAGCTACATTTTATACCAAAAAGCCACTTAAAACTGAAGGAATTTGGTTTGATGGATTTTAATTTTGTAAACGGATTAGGATTGATTAACAAGTTTACTAGATACTTTACCAATAGAGCAGAATTTTAATATTTTGAATACTGTTAGTATCAAGATGAATAAATATTTGAAAAAACCATATTTTTATTCATAGATATATCACAGCAGAAAATATCGTCTCTATAATAACCTAGTGACCTTTTTAATCAATTAAAATCAGTTTTAAAAATTTATATCTGTCAATCTAAATTCCATCAGTTGTGTCTGGCTTTTTGGTCAAACAGCCACTTTTTTAATTCTAAACTTTTATCTAATTTAATATCATTGTCAATGTCTGTGCGGACGTAAAATAAATAATAGCGAAAATAAAGTATAATGACTAACCTAAAGTCGAGGGGGTATTAAGAGGGCCTACTGTAAAGGTAGCTACGAACTATGCGCGTATAAGTGATTCAGGGTTCGTGATTCGTACAAATTCATCATTTTTTTTTATTTACGAACAAAATCTTAAGCACTATTCATGTGTATTCGTGATTTACGATTCATGTTTTTTCTGTTCGTGGATATTCGTCAATAGAACTCCCACCAAAATATTATATTTTAGGTCAGGCATTGATCCAGACAATTTTTAAAGGGAGCGCTCAAAAATGAATTGTGTTATACCTTTCTATTTTAGATTACGTAATTTATAATACAGGTTTATTTAATTGGTGGCTTTAGACGACAGGGGTTGCTCCAGTACTCTAGTCTCTGCACACACAAGCGGACGCACATTGGCGAAAAACCATACGCATGCGATGTATGTGACAAGTCATTCTCTGTAAGCAGAAATTTCACGGCACACAAGCGGACGCATTATATGGCTCACTGATCAGTGTTTATGGAATTATTGTTTCAAAAATAATCATTTGAGGCTTAACATCAATGCAGTATTTTTGAACTTTAGTCAATTGTATCAAAGCAGTATATTGACTATCAGTACCTAGTATTTTTAAGTAAATTTGTACTTGTTTTAGTATTTGTAAGAAGTACTAACAGATAATATATTTTTGAAGAATTAAAACAAGTTTTAATAGCTGTGACTATTGATTTAAATAGTGTATACATTTATAAACGATACAAACCATTAAGGAACAATTCAAAGACAAATAATTATTATTAAAAAAATAACAATTATAGTACATTTGAAATTCCTATTAAATATTACTATTAAATGTATTTTGAAGTATTCCTATTCAAAATATTTCAAAACTGTTAACTAATATAGAAAACGGAGGTATTATAAATATTTTATAAAAATGGCTTTAATATTATTCTAGTTTATTTTATTTGTGATTTATTACAAAATAATTAACTGAATTTGGTTGAAAACTGCGTCTGCGTAATAATCCCCTTTTTTATTTAATTTATAATTTTTGTTTTTCTCCATAATTTTGAAAACACTTTGAATCTTCAATCTCAAAAGTTTGAAATTGATAATAATTGTCATGTAAATAGACACAAAACCACATCATTGAATAATCAAATCCACTAAACTCCACTTAGAATTTAGACTATGGGAAAAGGGATATTTTACGAAAAATTATTATTTTCTTTTTGAATCTATTTGCTTAGTTTTGTTGTAATTATTAAAACGAATAACTGTAGATACTTGACATTTTCATCGAATGTTGTGGCTTTATAAATTCAGGTATAGGCCCCTTATTAAAATTTACCGGTAGGCCAAAACTGGCCTATCCATCACCTTGTGGCTGTATTATTGGTAATTATGGTGATTGGTGGTCCGCTTTTTGAAAAGTTATATTTGTATCTTTGTGTGTTAAATTGTTTATATACAAACATATATTTATTATTTTTACCTCTGATTTTGCAATGTAAAAAGAATAATTTTTAGCTATATTTTTAGAAACCTAGGTAGTCCGTTGTCGATTTGTTTACGTATAAAACGATTTATTTTAAATATATATATATATCAATAGTATACGATAGACGATTTACTACCTATTGATGTAATCTACTTACAAAAGCACTTTGAAAGGTGTATTCTCTTAGGTATGAAAAGTGTTGTTAGCGTTTGGTGATGTACTCGTGTCCTAAGAACTGAATGATTTTTCTCCATCTTCGTTGAGAGGATTTGTAAAAAACAGTTTTCACTTCCAACTAATTCTATAAATTTTGTTTATTCATCTAATAACTAATAACTTTCCGTAAGAAAATAGGTAGTGGGTGGGTATTCCATATTAACTCGTATTATTGAATTTCGTTATTTATTGGTGGTTTTAATTTAAATGCCTTTAGTCGATTGGGCGTTTTGAATTAAATTATATTAATTATTGTTCACCAGAAGAGAAGAAGGTTATTTTTACGAGGTGATGTGAATGTTCTGTCAGTGTCAGAATTGTGTTTCAATTGCTGATTTTTTTATTCAAGACAAATTTTTTTTCTTGTGTAATTATCATGGGGAATAAATAAACATGTAAATAAATAAAATATGCTTGTTACATGTGTAGGCAATTTATTAAAATTCGATTTATTAATTATGTATTAAAATATAAAACTGTTGGCAGCCGACCAATGGCCTTGTTTATAGCACTATAATTGAATTTCTTTATATTATACAGATGTGCATAACTCATGCGCGGCAATAGTGGCGTGAAGTAAAGTAAAAAAATAAATAAAAAATCGAGTAATCACTGACTTAGTATATTAACAAGAGACAGAAACAACAAAGATATTTTTACTCGATAAAAAATCATAGGATAACTATATCGAAAATAAGTGATATCTCAACAAAAACACTACGTGTAAATAACCTGACTAAGAAAAAAAAACTCAAGTTAGAAAAGTTGTGATATCGAAAGTTGCCAAGTAATTTCTTAAATTCATTATAATATAGAAATTGTTTATAATTTTAGATTCTGAGCGGAGCGATGAATGTATTGGTTTTACAATGATGTGTGTCTTTATATTTTTATATTTTTGTGTCTGTCATCACGTTTTGGGACAGTAAAAATGCTTCGATTTTCTTCAATAGTACCTTTTCTAATAGGAAAGTGAATCTAGTTGGTACTTTGGGGGGTCAAAAGTAAACATTTTCCAGTAGTTTTCACAAGCGCCGGGAAAAAACAACATAAAAATTAAGGAAAAACGGGAATTTTTACGCAAAATCGATTTTCCAAAAAATCGAATTTGGTTTTTGGTGTAACTTTAAAACAAATGATCTTAGATACATGAAATTTTCACTGGTTGTTTATATTTGCATTTTCTATACACGATAACATTTTCAAAATATTTTGATTTATTTTGAACTGTTTAGGGACATTTTCATTTTTCATTTTTTTTTAGTTTTTTTTTCTAGAAATATCAATAAAATTTTATTTGTTGGTTGCGAAAGCTTGAAAATTTAATAGAAGGCTCCTAACATGTTGTTTCAAAGGCAGATGAAAAATATTAAAAATCCTTAGTCACAATTTTTTTTTATAAGCATTTAAAGTTCAAAAATTGACAAAATATGGAAAAATCACGAAAATTAGCAAATTATTTTGAGTTAAGAATTCGTAAAAATTTTTCTTTTTAAATCTAAGATTTGAAAATGAAACACAAGATTCCTTATAAGATTATCTACCTTTATCAATAAAAAAATCTCTACCGGACAGTCAAATTAAATTTTTATGAGCGTTTGAAATTCAAATTTTTACAACATTGAATATTCACTCGATTACTCATGTAGCGATTTCCTTATTTTGTTGCAATTCAAAAACGAAAAACTGTAGATACATGAAAATTTCACTGAATGTTTAAATTAGCATTTTCTATACACCATACAATTTTGAAAATATTTTGACTCTTTTTGAGCTGTTTATGGACATTTACAGATTTCAATTTTTTTTAGTTTTTTTTTCTATAAATATCAATAAAGTTTTATCTGTTGGGCCAAAAAGTGTAAAAATTTAATACAAGGCTCCTGATATATTGTTATAATATCAGTTAAAAAATATTAAAACTACATAGGCACGATTTTTTTTTATAGGCATTTAAAGTTGGTATTTTGACAAAATTTATCAAAATCTCGAAAATTATGAATCGTTGGAATTAAAAAATTATAAAATGTTCAGTTTTTATAACTAAGAGTTGAAAATTTAAAACAAAGATTCTCTTAAATAATTCATACTGTAACCAAAAAATCTAAAAAATATATAAACACACTTATTTTTTACAGACATTTTAATTTCAAATTTAGACAAAATTTCATATTTAAACCAAGAATTACGATTTTAGTTATTTTGTTGTGATTGAATAATATTATTCGTGGGTACTTGAAACTTCTAAAGTGTACTATTATATATCTATGCTAGTATCACGGTTTTTGTTGATGTATAACGCGTTATAAGTATCTAATGGATATTGTGATATGATTAATTTGGAATTTATTATAGGTACCTATTATAGGTCAATTTTTTGTTTAATACCATAGATATGTATATAATATGTCATATACATAGACTGACATACCGTCACCGCTCAGAATCGTTTTTCTTATACAATGATATTAGATCATTGAATTCAAATTTAATACCATCCATTATACAGTGACCCACTTGTAACCTACTGTACAGCAGAGCGACACCCACTTGCTCACCTTTTTTGTATTTGATGAAGTGTGATAACTGATAATTTAGTACAAACTATTTAACTTAGCTTGGAAGCTACTCATTGTACTATGTAGACTAAATGTTGTTATGTTGTAATTATAAAAATATAAATTGGGGATGTAAATATTCATTTCAAAATTGTAGTTGTAGTCGTAAATATTAGTATACACTAAACGTACGGTCAATATGATGATTTGATAATAGAATTTAAAATATGAAATATTCTGTTTTATTCGTATAAAATCAAGATTGTACGTACCAATGAAACAACTTAACTTGGACAATTAGTAAAAAATCAGAGACCATAATTCAGGACATTTCTAGGATATATTGACGAAACCGATTACATATTACACTCATACACACTTACGACATAGTAAACTTTCGTTCACCAATTTCAATAGTTTGCTCTAAGTTTTGATATTATAGTGAATTGACCTATTATACAATTTAAAGGTATGTTTTTTATCTAGGGCAAGACTTAAGTTTTTATTGATATTATTATATAGGTACAAGTAAGTCATAAATATTTTAAAATGTACAGTTTCAAAAAGTTCATAACTTACTTAAAAATAATAATATAAATAAAAGCCTGCGTCATTCCCTATATAATTATTTTACCTTTAAACTTAATAATAGGTTAATTCAATCTAATATCAAATATAAGAGCACACTATTAAAACTGGTGAACGAATATTACTTACATTGTCGTACCTGTGAAGATGGAAACAACACATGTAGGGACGACGTCCTCTTAAGTAAGCTAAATTCTCGTATCCATATTACTTATAATTTTTTTAACGTAAATTCAAAACTTTCACTAGGTCCACAAGAAACAAAATCATTAATTAACTTTTCTAAAATCAACTTTGTCACACAGCTACAAAAATTGGGGTTTCACAAAAAAACAAATCAAAATCTAAAAACCTAAAAATATACACAGTACCTACTTGAAACCTCTATAAAAATCCTTCATACGTTATTAAAACTAACTTTCTGATTAGCAAAATATTCTAGCAAATAATGAAACCAAACCACTGCCCTTCTAAACTAACCGTATAAACCACAATGTAGGAGGGTGGTCATCGGTGGGTGGCTTCTACTTTCAAGACTTCTAACTTAATTGTAATAACAGTATTTGAGCTTATTTTAGAAACATTGAAAAGAATGTTTAATTCAAATATTTCAAAATAAATTATAATTTTGGTAATTATTTACTCATAAATTAATTATTACTTATTACTAAGCTTACGAAATTAATGTCAACTAATGAATTTGCATTGAATAAAATACTACAAAATATTATAGTATGCTATACTACTGAATTTGTCCTTAAATGTTCCTAAATAATATTTTTTTTTAAAATAATTTTGGAAAGTTATGGCTATTTTAAAATTAAAATTCATAATATATTTTGATAAAAACTAAAACTGTTATTTTCATGTTTCTTAATAATTTAAAATAATGAATTCGTTGAGTTAGCTAGTGTAATTAATTTAAAAGTTTAATAACTTTACTAATTTCCATTTAGTATTCAAATTGTATGTACGGTTTAAAGCTTATGTGAATAGCTGGTAAATATTATAAGTGGGTTGGTTGGTATAAACTATATGAGGATTAACACGGAGATAATTTAAATAGTAATAACTGTGGATACTTGAAATCTTCATGTAGTTTCACCTTGACTACCTTTTTATTATTATAAAATTATATTTTATACTCTTCATATATTTTTTTGTTTTATTTTGGTATAATTTATGGAGTCATTCTGGTCATTACCTGGTAAAAGACTTGCTGGACCGAGATAAATACTATTTTGGAAGTATATTATATATACACAAGTTAAAAATGTTCAGCAATATTCAAGAAATGTAGAACGAAATTAATATCACTAATTAAACAGTGATACCTATGTGTTTTTGAACTATTATTATACACAATTACATATAATTATTATTATTTGTTGATACTGTGTATTATATCTTATAATCATTTGAATACAAGACAGGAGTTTACTGGCCCGGTCAGCCGGTTAGCGATTGCGGACTTACCTGTCGGGCCGTTGTATATAATTCGGCCCTACTTTTTTTTAAGAATAAAATATGAAACAGACAAAAATTCATCTTATAATTTTATGATGAGTTCTAAACAATGGATAACACAATTAATATACAATGTTTAAGACGAAAATTCGAATTTTATTTTTGTCATCGTCATTTTCTATTCTCGTTTCGATTAAATCTTTATACGGACATACGGCTATACCCATGGGCATGACACTCACATAGACACATAGTTGTTGGCAGAACAAAATATTATGATATTGTGTAGACCAAACTCATTGTTTATTTTTATTTTTAATACAAATCTAAAATGTTATTTAATTTTAATTAAAAATGAGTCAAGAGTTTTGAATAGCCCTTATTATCCATTCGATAGTTAGAACGACAACATGTCAACATATTTTATAAAGTACCTAATAGGTAAGAAATATTTAATTTAAATTATTTGTAGTACCTATAGTTAGTTATTGAGTTTAATAGTTTCGTGCTGTGGGGGCACTGTCAGTGTTAAAATCAGGACTTGAAATAGGTTTCAAAACGTTAATAAATCGTTTAAAAACTGAAACCGAAAACAATATCAAAAACGAAAACACAAAAAATTAAATCCTGTACACAAAATCAAAATTGAAACCGACATTTTTTCAATCAGTTTTAAGCCCAGGTTAAAATACAAATTTTAACTGGTATACCTACTAAATGACTCAATTATCATCGCTTAGTGAAATAATTTTGTCCCCGTGTTAGCAGTATTTTTGATTACTAGATATCATTTTTTCTTCATATTAGTATGTTGGGTAGGTATACCTAAACTCTTAGCCTAAACTTTAATCACAACTAATTTGTAACTAAGTCATAACGTATTTTACAAAGGATAGAAAAAAAATTTATTTCTCTAAATAAATATAATCCATATGATATATTTTATACTTAGAGATAGTATATACTCCCAGCGACCAGCGTCATGCGTAAGCTCCGATGACCGGGGGGGGGGGCGAAAGCTTAAGCAACTAGAATGTATTATATTGCTATAGTGAAAGAAAAATATAAAATACATGTTAATTTTTTTCTTTGCTTAATTTGTTCAGGCTTAAGTCACGTTTATCAGATATTGTAACATCATATCAAATAATTTAAAAAATAAATTTATGTTTATATAGAATTTTTAATTTGTAGTTAATAAATATTATAATATTATTATTTTATTTATCAAAAAGCAGGCAAGTGTGTACTATTCTACTGTACATTATATGTCGAGTGGGTAAGTAATGTTTAACCTAACCTAATTTAACCTAACCTAACCTAACCTAACCAAAACAGATATTTATATACACATTAAATATTTTTGGTATAATGTAGTTTTATTTCTTCTTTTAAATTTTGTTTTTCTGACTGCATACCAGGTAGCCCAATTCATAATTTGTAGTATGTAAGTGTTTAACACGGTCGTGGTCGAAACTGTGGTATAGTAAAATCACTAAAATTTGTAGCCAGTCTTTTATTATTATCAGTCTTATGAAAGGTAATAAATAGTTAACAATTACTATGCTAATTGGTAAGAAAACATAATAGTATTTTAATAAAAAGAAATATTATATTAGTTATTAATTTTCGGTAAAAGATGGCCCGAAGTTTTAAAATCGCCCACTGCCCATTGGTCTGTTGCCTACCCAGTCCACTCCTAATACAAGGTATACGATGTATCATCATTCTTTGTTTAATATAGTGAATTCACATTTTAATTTGTTTAAAATGTCTTATTAACATTAAAGTTAACATACATTGAATCAGGCTTCTCTCAAAATCATGTTTAACAAATATGATAACAGCATTCAACTCTATAATAACTACCTAACCACAGTATTATGAGTGATGCTAGACAAAATTAGTGATCACACCCAGTTACGGATGTCCACTATGCATAATATCTTGACCAACTTTCTTTCATTTCATTAAAAATAGAAACGAAATAAAAATTCTCTTTTTTACTACATAATATATATGCTGAGTACGAACAACTCATTTTATACTGTTGCAGAAAAACACTTTAACAATATTTTAACCTTATAACATTGCTGCTGGCTCTTTTAAAAAGTATTGAATTCGTCAGCATGGAAACTTTTTACTCTCAGACCGAGTGTACAGTTTATTAATAAAAAGTATTACGCAATTAGATTACAATTATGGTCTCAGCCATTCTACGGTATAATTTATGCAAATTTAATTTAAAGATTTGGAACGTAGCGGTAGTAACTATTTTAAAAGCCAATATTGGGCCACCATGGTGCACGGAACATTGTACTTTGTCATTAACAAACTTATTCACAAAAGGCGAATTGTCAGGAAGCCAAATGGGGATTAGATCATATTGATCAGTTGTGAAACCTTACCGTCCTCATTATTATTAGATGTATAGCAGGTGGCCAATTTTCGAACGAGCATTACGAGCATTCTTAGAAAATGCTTTCCTGCACGGCTCTTCCGATAATAATTTGTCAATGACCAAACTACCTTGTTTTCGGGTTCCGAATTCCAAAATAAATCTTACCGACGTACAATACGATGACATCCGTGGCCTTTACAAATTGGGGAAATTATAAATTCCCATAAGTTTTGATATCGTAAAAATACGATGTTCGTTAAAAAAAATATATATTTATATTATATAAAAAGCACCAGCAGTTATGATTTTCTATTTTCTTTTTAAATTTGAACCATATAACTATTTTCATATTATTATCACTCCCCACGGGGTTTTGTGTAGGTACACCTACAATAAAACGATATCGTAAATTTTTTCAATTGTTTAACTCTTCCTAAAAAAAACTTAGGAAATCATGATTTTATATTAATATAATAATATTATGTTCACTAAATCGATTTAAATGAATATTATAATAATATAAAAATATAAAAATATTACTTAATTAATATTCTTTTTGATTAACTTGACATGTTTTTCGCAGACTATAAATAGTTGTAGGTTATTTCGGAATTTCAAAATCAAAAACTATTTCCCAATACTGACAAATTATAATATACAACACGACGGACACGACAAACCACAAACCTGAGTAATAGTCACGCAGTTGTCGTTTAAAAATGTTTATTAATTAGGTATAATTGCAATTTGGTTTTCTTTGCATTGTTTTTTTTTTTCAAATAACTATTAATAAAGGTCTTAAACACGATAATACGAATACTAATATTGATAATGTTCACGACTTTTACAATATTATAGGAATATCATATTATTACGCCATAACTGCAGTACTCCACGACATTAGTAGGTTGTTGTCGTAAAATCTCACCAAGATAATATTATAATAATATTATTATTTCTCTGCAGTGTCACGAAAAGTGTGTGTGTGTGTGAGAGAGAGAGAGAGTTTGTTAGGGCGTTAAACCATTTCGCCAGTAGCGTGTGTTAATTATAGTTGGATACTTGAGTCGAGATGACATCCACGGCGTCGGCGACGAAGATGACGAGTGGTTTGCTGCTGTCGACGGTCGCAAGATATATATACGCGTATATGACACACAATGGAAGGGAAATAAAAATTATACTCACGGCCCATATTATATAGGGTGTATGTGGGGGGGGGGGAATATGAAGCTGTACATTTCCAACATTTATATATAAAGTGTGAGTGTGTTTGCACAGTTGGCGTGTGCATTACCCGTCCGATTCGCTCATTATACGAGCGCACATCACACTATGTTTTTTCCGCCCTGCGGCGCGTTAAAAACAAGTTCGCTAAACTTTTTCTATTCTTCTTCATCATTTCGGTTTTATATTATATATACGAGCTCTTTTCTGCTGTCCCCGCGTTGCCCGAGCACCCAGCACCTTTTCTTATTTCTCTCACACTATTTATGTCATTTTTAAAACTCATAAACAAAAGTTGACGCACGTCTTTTACACCCCACCCGATTGTCAACCCACGGCACTGCAATGTACTTCCGGCAAAACAATACAGACGTATTATTTATACACGGTCGATGTGTGCACCCACATTCTCACAATTGTACACACACACACACACACACACACACACAAACGGACATATGGACACGGTTATAATATGACAATGTGTATAGTAGTAATGCATTATGTATGTGCTATATAATATGGATGATGTCGGTACGCGTTGTGAAGGAATAATAATAATTATTATTTTCACAGTCTTTTACGAAAAGCGCACTCTCGAAATGACAACATAGTAAAATATACACACTTTCGTTGTACGCGTATAAGAGTGCACGGAAAATGTTTACAGTGAGCCTATTTTATAATTTTTATTATTTATATATGTAATGAATGAGTATGCGTGTGTGTGTATACGTCATAAACAGCAACTATATTACATACCTAGTGTATGTAAATTGTATATTATATACATATATTTCCTGGCCGTCTGCAGCAAGCTTCAGTTAATGAGCGAAGAAAAAAATGCTCGTGCACAAAAAGTGCTCAAAGAAAATATATTGTGAGCTTTCATAATTTTCATATTAAATATATATTATAATAAGGGGTGATTATTATAATAATTATGCTCTTGGGCGCGTGTACAGAAAATGACCCGTCCTCAGCAAACGTTTGCGCTCTACTGATCCCGAAAAAGGCTCGTTAAAAATATTAATATAATATAATGATAATATTATTTTATATATTATATACCCTGTATTATTCCCGGTGATAATACGCTCTCGATAGTAATTATGAATAATAATATAATATACAATACGTCAATTCGACTTCACCACACGTGAACAAACCATAATGATATAATGAAATCACGGCGACGTAATAATATATTATTATTAGGCTTTATGTGTATGTATCACATGGTGATATTTTATGCTGTCGAACCTTCAGAAACAATAATAATTTTATATTGATGGGTAATAATAATAAAAACGAGCCCCCGCGTATAATATTACTATTACCTATTATTATTATAGTATTATAAATTATAATAATATTGTAGTTGTATTATTGGTAGGTACCTACAGTTTATTGCGAGCACAAATCAACGGCTTTTTCAGTCGGCCGATCACAGAACGGTATTTCACAGGCTGTTGGATGGTTTGAATATATAGGGACCAATAAACGTTAATAATAACCTTAAAAATACACGATTATAATGGAATTTTGTGTAGTAAACATTTTTCCATTTATTTAAAACTAATTGGACCATTGAGTAAAACAATTTTATTGATATCGAGTGATATAATGTAAATACAACCGTCAAAAAAAGCGTATAAAAATTACGTTAATTTGCTGAGTCAAGTGTCATGGGGAGGGTGGAGTGGGCATCGTTTGAAAAAGCGTCGTGAGTGTGCGGAGGCACCACTGATGTAAAAAACTCCATTAATATACAGTCCTACCAAAAATAACTCCGACGTAGTTGATAGTATAAAAATAAAAATAAGTTATTCTAACTTGACTCGATTATTATTGTAAAAAAGTGCATATAATATTTAAGACAGGTTTCGAAAAAAATTCATCAGGTATAAAAATAAAAAAGCTTATAATATCGTATCATATAGTATTAATAATTTTAGTTATATTCTTAAAGGAACATTTCGAAAAAATAAGATTCCTATTTATTTTCAGAAAGAAAAAGAGTAAATAATTGTATGGTGAATACGTATAGAATATGGCAGGCCACCGATTTGGTTGAGAAATTATGGCTGGGAATGGTGCGGGGGGTTTGAGTTTGTTTACATAACTATTATGAGGCAACCTGTATAATCTATAAACCTTGATTAGTTACAATTAGTTTCAAAACTGATATGAGATGGTGTGTTTGGATACAAAGATAATTTATATAATCAAGTTACAACATTTTTAGATTCTGAGCGGAGCGATGAATGTATTGGTTTTACAATGATGTGTGTTTTTTTTTTTTATATTTTTATATCTTTTTATTTTTGTGTATGTCATCACGTTTTGGGACAGTAAAAGTGCTTCGATTTTTTTCAATAGTACCTTTTCTGAAAGGAAAGTGAATCTAGTTGGTACTTTGGGGGGTCAAAAGTAAACATTTTCCAGTAGTTTTGACAAGCGCCGGGAAAAACAACATAAAAATTAAGGAAAAACGGGAATTTTTACGCAAAATGAAATTTTCACTGGTTGTTTATAATTGCATTTTCTATACACGATAAAATTTTCAAAATATTTTGATTTATTTTGAACTGTTTAGGGACATTTTCATTTTCCATTTTTTTTTAGTTTTTTTTCTAAAAATATCAATAAAATTTTATTTGTTAGTTGCGAAAGCTTGAACATTTAATAGAAGGCTCCTAATATGTTGTTTCAAAGGCAGATGAAAAATATTAAAAATCCTTAGTCACAATTTTTTTTTATAAGCATTTAAAGTTCAAAAATTGACAAAATATGGAAAAATCACGAAAATTAGCAAACTATTTTGAGTTAAGAATTCGTAAAATTTTTTCTTTTTAAATCTAAGATTTGAAAATATAATATAAGATTACTCATAAGTTTGTCTAGTATTATCAGGCAGGTATTAACAACATAAAAATGAAGGAAAAACGGATCTAAGGTGATCTAATGAGAGTTATTTGGATGATATATTTGTTAAAACGAAGCGTTTATTAGTTGTAAGAATAATTATGCAGGCGACGATATTTTCCATAATGTATCAGGAACGTATGCTATGACCGTGATTGCCGTTGAGCGGTAGCTATAGTGCGGCCAGCGAAACTAGAAGCTTGACTGTCACGCTCCCGGTGGCCATTTTTCATTAGGGCTACGAAGAATGGTTTCCCGCGTATAATAATTTCAAACACTTGTTATACGTGCGCGTATCGTATATTTATACGCGTGGCTATGAAACGGGTCTTTACTTTAAAGGCATAACAATTTATACTTCTGTATAACACATTTTTTATTAATTTATTATCAAATTTTCAAACATAAAATAATAATAGTAACATTTAAAATATTTACAATTATTTACGAAATTTAATAATAAACATAAAAATCTATTCATCGTCATCGTCATCATCGTCGCTTGAACTGCTGTCGTCTGGATAAATTGTTAAAATTATTGGCTCTAATATTTCGTCCCTCAGTCCTGCTTTGTGGAAATCCTCCTCTTGAATTTTCACGCAATGTTCTCCACATTTGGCCCAATCATCAGCAGTTACCGCATCAATTTCTTTATGAACGAGTGCCTCAACATCAGCAATTTTAAATGTTGAGTTTTTTTCAGCCACTCTCCCTTTAAATTGTGCCCAAATCAATTCTATGGGATTATACTGACAGTGGTAAGGTGGAAGTCTCACCACTTCATGCCCCATTTGGTGTGTCAATTCATCCAACTTATAAATTTTTCCACGCGGCATCGCAAGTTTGACTTTCGCCCGTAATTCGTCAAGAGTTTCGACGGGAGAAAAGTCTATATTTTTGCCACGCAACCATTGCTGAACATCCGTTTTTTTACTATTTGACTTCGGGTAGTCTTCGAGTAATGCAGAATGGTATGACGCGTTGTCCATTACAATGATACTGGGCTCCTCCAAATTCATCAACATTTGCAAATACCACTTTTCAAAAATTGTAGCATTCATCTGTGAATGATAATCTTTGGTATTGCCAGAGTTACAACGAAAAATTAATTTTGCGTCTTTGACAAAACCAAAGGAAGGAGACCCAGCGTGACAAACAATAAGGCGACTGCCTTTCCCTGTAGGTACTTTTAAGCCCTCTGTATTCTCCTGGTTTTGCCAAATATGTCCCCGAGTATGATTTTGGTTAACCCAGGTCTCGTCTAAATAGACTATTGGCCGAATATCACCATTTGTACGAAGCTCGTTCATTTTACGTAAAAATTTTACGCGCGCAGCTACTATGTCCGACCGTTCCATAAGAAATTTGCGACCGTCGTTACACCTTTTGTACTTAAAATTAAGTTTTTTCAAAATAATTTTTACCGATGATTTCGACCCCCGGTAATCAGTTTTTTCTCGCAATGCTGCTAAAATTTTTGCGCTTGTTGGAAATTCTCCTTTATCATAAAAGCTGTGAACCACTCTTCTAACCACTTCACTGTCGAAATCGTCAAGATTGGTGACAGGTTTGTCACGACTATAACGTTTTCTAGGTGATCGAAATTTAATATCCGTAGAACTTCCGGTACCTAACTCTTCTTCATCACCCAAAGATATAGTTTTGCTTTCCTTACAAATTCTCTGTACAGTAGACCGACTTACCCCACAAGCCTCAGCCGTCCTCTCTTGACATAATCGGAAAAAATTTGCTACTTCCGGCTGGTCTTTTTTACTGGCCAACGTTTTAAAAAAATTGTACACGTTGTATATGGTTTTTTTGGTTTGTGAATGAATATCTGGCCGGGTCGACATTTCAAATAAACAATATACGCATAAAAATAATGAAAAACCGCAAAAAAAAACAAAAATGTACAAACAAACAATATGTAACAGCTGTACAAGAAATTCGTAACAAACTCAATTCAAATTATAACAACCAGCACACACAAAAAACATGTTACACGAAGCAAAGAAGTCCAGTGACTAATATACAGATCATACAACATATGGTTTAATGGTTAGAGGTTTGTATTAAAATCTAAAGGTATTCGGCATGGGACGGTCACACAATAGCATTATACGTTATAGGGCATAGGCTATTGTACATTTTCGGAGGGTACTCAAAATTGTTTATAAAACAGCTATAACAGCTTCAACGCTTGTCTGCATCCTTAGAAAAAAATATAAAACTAACCTAACATATCCACTATAATAAAAAATATTCATTTCGATAAAAAGATCGCGCAGCTGCACAAACAACCTAAATATTTAGAACCCCTGGCTTTCACGAAAACGGTCACCGGGAGCGTGACCATCATGCTTCTAGTTTCGCTGGCCGTACTATAGTAGATACTGCTGCCGCGCGTCGTTGCAACAGCCGCCGAGCTGCCGCCGCCGCCGAAATTGAAGAAAAGTGACGATTAGACCATGAGTCCCTGCTACTTCGGCACCTTATTATTACGTTTTACCTCGTGCGATTTAGTTCGTAGCGTTTTTACCAACCCGATGAACCAGATGAACCCCAGACCAACAATCTTTATATTATAATATAAAGATATTAAGATAATATAAAGATTATATTATTATATTATATTAAAACGCAGTGGCGTGGCGTGGGTATTAAAAAGATGTAAGCAGTGAACATTTTTTTCAAAAGTGATTAGAATATAGGTACTACACCTAAATACCTAATTATAAATTATGTATAAAAAAATGTTATCCTTTTAAAATTTTTAATATTTTTGAAAATATACTAGTTGTACAAATCAAATTAATAATGTTATAAATTCGAGTCTTCGAGAAAATAAAGAAATTGAAGTATAAATACTTCAAAAGTCTGTTAGACGAATGACAGTGACAGTGTATGTAAAAGCGACTACAGTCTACAACGCGTCGGGCTACGTACTGGTCGCTCCTTGTTTCTCTCGTAAGCAAAATCAAATGTGCTTACAAACGCTAGTTAAATACGTGACCCCCACTTTGGCATTATAGACTATTCGAAAACAACAGTTGCGCGTAAGCAATTTCAGAATGTGTTACACTGTATATCGTATTATGATTATGCAGTTAACATAATACAGAATGGATTAAAAATAGACCTACAATCGATGATTTTCTTAAAATAGTTGGTAATCAGTAGACAGCGTACGACACAAATAAACAATAACAAAAACCACTACCAGCTATAACTTAAATATTTTATAAACAAATTTTAAATTTTAAAAATCATTTATTATGTACCTATTAGTCCGTGATTGATCAAATTTATTTTTTCTTTCATTTAAAGTGTAAGCAGTGCTTACAGTGCTTACATGCACGCTACGCCCCTGTTAAAACGTGAGGCGATTTTTTATGACAATTATATCTGAAGTTCTACTGGACCGATTGTTATGATTTCTTTTTCCAACGCAAGCACTCGGTGTGCAGATGATCAAAAGAGAAAGTTCCGAAAAATTAATTATTTAAATAGTTATTAGAAGTATTAAGTTTGCCGTATGTTACATAGCGACATTCGTTGACGACGCCGCCTGCCGCCGGTATAACCCCTTCTACTTCAACGTCTACTGTAGCATGGTCGTCGTCGGCGGCTGCAATGTACATTTATTTTATATTTTATTCCGCGGCATTGTGCACTTCGTTATCGGCATCGTCGTCGTTGAATAAAAACCCGACTATTTAAGATTTCGTCATTTAGCGTACAGCAGAGAAGGCTCATTAAAATTATTATTATTAATATACATTTGAAATGGAATAACTATAAAAATGTGAAATGAAAATCTCTGTACAGGTTAAACTCGGGAACCACTTATCAGATCCAGTGCGGTATTGCGGGGCCCTGGACATAGGTAAAAGCATAGAACAACGGTAAAATAGGTACCTAGATGAGGGAAAAATTCTGGTTTTTTATGATGTGTGTTTTTATATTTTTTTTTTTATTTTTTTACTTTTTTATTTTTTTTTTTGTGTCTGTGTACACGATAATAGTAGTCGAAATAATGCTTCGATTTTCGACTTCAGTATCTTGTTCGATTAGAAAGTGAATATTGTTGGTGCATTGGGGAGGTCAAAATTTAAAATTCCCAGTACTTTACAAAAGTGCCAAGAAAAACAAAAGAAAAATTAACCTTTTCTGATAGGAAAGTGAATCTAGTTGGTACTTTGGGGGTCAAAAGTAAACATTTTCCAGTAGTTTTCACAAGCGCCGGGAAAAACAACATAAAAATTAAGAAAAAACGGGAATTTTTACGCAAAATCGATTTTCCAAAAAATCGAATTTGGTTTTTGGTGTAACTTTAAAACAAATGACCGTAGATACATGACATTTTCACTGGTTGTTTATATTTGCATTTTCTATACACGATAACATTTTAAAAATATTTTGATTTATTTTGAACTGTTTAGTTACATTTTCATTTTTCATTTTTTTTTAGTTTTATTTCTAGAAATATCAATAAAATTTTATTGTTGGTTAAAAAAACTTGAAAATTTAATAGAAGGCTCCTAGTATATTGTTTCAAAGGCAGATGAAAAATATTAAAAATCGTTAGTCACACTTTTTATTTATAAGCATTTAAAGTTCAAAAATTGAAAAAATATGGAAAATCACGAAAATTAACAAATTATTTTGAATTTTTCTTTTTAAATCTAAGATTTTAAAATGTAATACAAGATTCCTTATAAGATTATCTACCTTTATCAAAAAAAAAATATCCGTAAGAAAGTCAAATAAAATTTTTATGAGCGTTTGAAATTCAAATTTTTACAACATTGAATATTCACTGGATTTCTCTTGCAGCAATTTCCTTATTTTGTTGTAATTCAAAAACGAATTATTGTAGATACATGAAAACTTCACTGAATATTTATGTTAGGATTTCCTATACACCATACAATTTTGAAAATATTTTGACTCTTTTTGAGCTATTCACGGACATTTACCGTTTTCAATTTTTTAGATTCTGAGTGAAACGATGAATGTATTGATTTTACAATGATGTGTGTTTTTTTATTTTTTTTTTTATTTTTTTATTTTTTTTTTTATTTTTTTATTTTTTTTTGTGTCTGTCATCACGTTTTAGGACAGTAAAAATGCTTGGATTTTCTTCATCAGTAGCTTTTCTGATAGGAAAGTGAATCTAGTTGGTACTTTGGGGGGTCAAAAGTATAAATTTCCCAGTAGTTTTCACAAGCGCCGGGAAAAACAACATAAAAATTAAGGAAAAACGGGAATTTTTACGCAAAATTCGTTTTCCAAAAAATCGATTTTGGTTTTTGGTGTAACTCTGAAACAAATGAACGTATATACATGAAATTTTCACTGGTTGTTTATATTTGCATTTTCTATACACGATAACATTTTCAAAATATTTTGATTTATTTTGAACTGTTTAGGGACATTTTAATTTTCCATTTTTTTTTAGTTTTTTTTCTAAAAATATCAATAAAATTTTATTTGTTGGTTGCGAAAGCTTGAAAATTTAATAGAAGGCCCCTAATATATTGTTTCAAAGGCAGATGAAAAATATTAAAAATCCTTAGTCACAATTTTTTTTTATAAGCATTTAAAGTTCAAAAATTGACAAAATATGGAAAAATCACGAAAATTAGCAAATTATTTTGAGTTAAGAATTCGTCAAAATTTTTCTTTTTAAATCTAAGATTTGAAAATTAAACACAAGATTCCTTATAAGTTTGTCTACCTTTATCAAAAGAAAAATGTCTATAAGAAAGTCAAATTAAATTTTTATGAGCGTTTGAAATTCAAATTTTTACAAAATTGAATATTCACTCGATTTCCCATGTAGCGATTTCCTTATTTTGTTGTAATTCAAAAACAAATAACTGTAGATACATGAAAATTTCACTGAATGTTTATATTAGCATTTCCTATACACCATACAATTTTGAAAATATTTTGACTCTTTTTGAGTTGTTTATGGACCTTTACACCTTTCAATTTTTTTTAGTTTTTTTTTCTATAAATGTCAATAAAGTTTTATCTGTTGGGCAAAAAAGTGTAAAAATGTAATACAAGGCTCCTGATATATTGTTCCAATATCAGTTGAAAAATATTAAAAATACATAGGCACAGTTTTTTTTTATAAGCATTTAAAGATCAAATTTTGACAAAATTTATCAAAATCTCGAAAATTATGAATCATTGTAATTAATAAATTATAAAATGTTCAGTTTTTATAGCTAAGGATTGCAAATTCAACACAAAGGTTTTCGTAAATAGTTCATACTGTAACCAAAAAATCTAAAAAATATATGAACACAGTTATTTTTTACAGACATTTTAAATTCAAATTTGGACGAAATTACATATTAAAAAACCTAGAATAACTATTTTAGTTATTTTGTAGTGATTGAATAATATTATTCGTGGATACTTGAAACTTCTAAAGTGTACTATTATATATCTATGATAGTATCAAGGTTTTTGTTGATGTATAACGCGTTATAAGTACCTAATGGATATTTTGATATGATTAATTTGGAATTTATTATATGTACCCATTATAGGTCAAATTTTTGTTTAATACCATAGATATGTACATAATATGTCTTATACATAGACTGACATACCGTCTCCGCTCAGAATCGTTTTTCTTATACAATGATATTATATCGTTGAATTCAAATTTAATATCATCCATTATACAGTGACCCACTTGTAACCTACTGTACAGCAGAGCGACACCCACTTGCCCACCTTTTTTTTAGTGTTTTTTTTCTATAAATATCAATAAAGTTGTATCTGTTGGGCCAAAAAGTGTAAGAATGTAATACAAGGCTCCTGATATATTGTTACAATATCAGTTGAAAAATATTAAAAATACATAGGTACAGTTTTTTTTTATAAGCATTTAAAGATCGAATTTTGACACAATTTATCAAAATCTCGAAAATTATCAATCATTGTAATTAATAAATTATAAAATGTTCAGTTTTTATAGCTAAGGATTGCAAATTTAAAACAAAGGTTCTCATAAATAGTTCATACTGTAACCAAAAAATCTAAAAAATATATGAACACAGTTATTTTTTACAGACATTTTAAATTCAAATTTTGGACGAAATTACATAAAAAAAAACCTAGAATAACTATTTTAGTTATTTTGTTGTGATTGAATAATGTTATTCGTGGGTACTTGAAACTTTGAAAGTGTACTATTATATATCTATGATAGTATCACGGATTTTGTTGATGTATAACGCGTTATAAGTACCTAATGGATATTGTGATATGATTAATTTGGAATTTATTATATAGGTACCTATTATAGGTCTATAATAGGCCTATTATAGCCTATTATATGTCTTATACATAGACTGACATACCGTCTCCGCTCAGAATCGTTTTTCTTATATAATGATATTATATCGTTGCATTCAAATTTAATATCATCTATTATATAGTGACCCACTTGTAACCTACTGTACAGCAGAGCGACACCCACTTGCCCACCTTTTTTATATATACAATTGAACAATTTTGCTTGTTTTGAAAAATTAATTATACCTAGATTTTTTTCATGATTCTGTCCGAATGCTATTAAAAGTACTAAAATCTTTATCTCTTTCTTTTCAAACCAATGGATGAATTTGATTATTATTAGTAAATCTAAGAATTTTATACAAATCTGAAATGGTATAAATTTGGAATCTACTTCAATAATTAGGGGACATTTTTCATTTTATTTTTAGTTATGTTATTACTTTTTGAATAAGCTATAGCCATATAGGAACTATAATTCCTTTAGGTACCTATATACATTCCATGATTAACCATATCTATGAAGCAAATGCACTTAATGATGAGTTTTGCTTTATACCTAGTACTTATTACTGCGATGTAAAACTCGTGTTTACTATGCCGGAACTTATCGCAAATAGTTCAAAGTTAATGTCTCAACTTTTTCAACAAAAAGGATCATATTTTCAAAACCAATGTTTTTTTTTTTAATTTAAAAATCATGCATTTACTAAAATTATCTTCATGTTCAGATCACAGAAAACCTGTGGAGCACGAATTATTGAACGAATAAATAGTCAACGGAAACTAACAAAGTGAATGCTATAGGTAATATGTTTTAAAAATAAGTTTCGTAAAATATACAAGATATTATCCGATGATGTTAGTTATATGTGTATTGACTATTATAAAGACGTATACCTAATATACAATATTGGAGTAACTTGAATGACATAATATAACGATGCGATTATACGTCGAGATGGCACCGGCCGGGGACGTCGTCGCGGGCACGGTGATGTCTGGTAAATCGCGTGACCGCAAATGGTGGCGGCGTCGTCGAGTCTATATAGCTGGTATATATTATTATTACTACAATATGTACGGAAACAGACGCGCCTAAGTTGTGCAAACAAAATAAACGCCTATATAGACAATCGCCAGCCCGAGTCATTCGGCGGCGGTACAATATTATATTTTATAATAATAATATAATAGCGTACGGACTGCAGCACGTGTGCTGTGCGTGCGCTTGTATAAAAAGTTAAAAACAAAAATAGAATTAAAAAAAAAAACGAACTAACGAAAATTAGAGAAAGTGACGCCGTTCTACGCCACGCCCGTTTGTTGATGAAAAAAAAATGTATATATATATATAACGAGTAGCGACCACGACACGAAGTGCCGCATAGCATGCAGTGTTCGACCATAATATATTTATATATTATATTATGCGTGTACACACTAAACGAATAGTGGGGTGAGGCAAAGTGCAAGTTGGTTACATAGGTATAATATCGTTTAGGTATACGATATTATAATATGTGCGATCGCGTGTGGGGTCGTTGATAGATATTATCACGAGGAAGACTTAGGTGAGTGTCATTGGTGGTGGTGGTGGCGGAGAGGAGGGGATGATGCTGTTGGCCCAAATCCCGCTGACGGATATTTAAGTGATGATCCGAACTAATATGCTGTGCAGCTATAAACTTACAGTGTTTTTATGAAACAAAATATTTGTTAAGCGAGAGACAGGTATACGTTTGTTTTGTAACAAATAACAATGGTAAAAAATTAACAATTTTAGTTTATTTTGGTTCCCTTTAACATAACATATTTTATATTTCATAAATTAGATCTGTGAACACTCGCTCTCTTGGATGGAAAGAAAATATAACGTCATTATGAAACTGAGTGCCGCCGACCTAGCTGTGCAGTTGACAATATTATTTTGTATAACACATAATGTTATTATTATATTATTATCTCTACGGCACTATATTATTATAATATAATCGTAGATAATTTATAAATGTGACGTACCTAAATACAATTTATTTTTTCACTCGCCTGCCTTACATATTTTAATGCTTCCCGATATCACGGAAACCATCACTTCTCCACACCGTGGCGCAGCGGCACGTGAACATCTCACGGTCCACACGATTCGCGACCGCGGAGGCGGAACGAAAAATTTCGTGACGATCGATTTTAGCGTGGCCAAAACGTATAAAGAATGGAGGAGACCGCTCGATTATAATGTTACTATAGCCGGGACTTCCTCGACGGGCCGCATAACGAGTGGAAAGAGACGCGGCAGAAAAGGGGCCGAAAAAAAAAATAATGCACAATATAATCTCTTTCGCATTAGATGGTTGGAAGGGGTTGAAAAAACCTCGCGTTTAATGGTCTGCAAACAATACAGCGTGCCCCTATAAAATATACGATATCGACGACACCGCGGTCGTCCGGAAACTATAATATATACCTAAGTATATATTGTACACACGATAAGAGCAGAGAGTATTGAGACGTTCGTCGCGTACATTTCTATAATGAAAAATAATATATTACATCTCTTAAGAACGTATATTATATCGTCGGAGTACCATTTTTATGAGATTTGTGTATGTGTGTCGGGGGAAAGGGCACGAAACTTACACAATTCTATTGCGACTTCAAACAATTTTTCATTCTAATATCACTCTCTAAAATGTAACATTTGTGTATCGCTTCTGGCAGTTTCAATAGTTAAGAAATAAATTGACAAATCAAACCATACCTAATTTATGGAAAACTGTCCACCCTCGCTCAAACTTTGTCACATCACCACTAACTATTATGTCATGTTCGGTTTATTAGATATGAGTTATCTTATAAGGTAGTTCAACACATTAAATAACTAAAACATATATTGTTTATTACTAAAAGATCTATATTACACTTCCTACTCTGCACATAATATTATGAAAAAATTTTATGTGAAAACCATTTTGTGAGAAAAAACACCCAGATTTCATTATTACGTTTTTAGAAACCATGTTTATCGATGACTTAGAAGATATTATTTTCTCTACTTAGCATTTTACCTTTTTATTATATCACCAATAATTATATAAAACAATCCTAACACTACGACATAGCAAGAATTCTTCATATTATCGTGTACAAGTGCAAAACTATACAAGTGGGTGTAGCTAGAGTGGTTATTTATCGAGAAAAATCATTGTTCTATTTACTACTGACATGTGGACATGTGGTCACTATTAAGTTAGGTACCTACTTTGAATCAGCATTTAAATATATTTACAATTAAAAATGTTTACTTTTCTCAAAAAGTCATTAAAATATTGCTTGTGTCATAACACCTACAAAATGGGTGTGTGACATCTGCTCGGTAAAGGAAAAAAATATTATTACTTAATAATTAAGTAATAATATTTTAATCATTAAAAAAGTCATTACAATATTGTAGTTATATTGTTTTTTAAAATAAATAACAACATCTCGAAAATCGATAACATCGAATCGTATGTAAAATCATATTGCATATGAGTCTGCAATGAAGTACCACATTTTATGTCTTTGTTGTCCTTGCTATCAAATATCTATCACCTAACTATCGTGAGATAAGCGCGTATATCGAGTTCTAATCTCGGATTAGAAAAATTATATTTTGCAATTTTTTTCGTAACGTAACGCTTTTCGATTTCGATTCTATGTGCCAAAGCAAAGACATAAAAAATATTATTACCTATAATAGTTTTAAAACCCATGGCAACCATTTATAAACATAAATAAATAACGTAACGTTTTTTGACTCTATGTGCCAAAGCAAAGACGTCATAAAATGTCAAAATGTGGACACACCTTAGTTGAGATAATCAATTTTAATATAGCTCGAATACTCTAATTTATAATGAACGAAGATTTACTCAAGTAGTATACCAGTAATTATTATTAAATACTCATAAATCATAATACATTAAAGTAAGTTTAAAAATAAAAGTTACGCCCCGCCCCATCTATCGCCATAAATCTTTGTACTATTATGTTATCGTCGCCCAACCCCTAGAAAACATTTTATCTAATAACGAATCGTTTACGTCGCATAACATCCAATATATACGAGCGCACGTCACTTGGACTGTCTTTAATTTCTTTCGTTACACTATAATTCTATACTTTTTTTAACATAAATAAAAAACCTGTGAACGTGTAACAGTACACCGTCATACATATAAAACGGTCCACCAATCAGGGCCCAGAACGGTAGCACAGCCCGGCGGAATGACTTTGCGCCCTCAGTACGAGGGTCCGGGGTTGTTCCACACTCTGGAATACAAGGGATCCAAAGGTGAGAACAAGACCCATCGAACAAAACCATCCCCATACCTAGAGCCCCAAAACTGTGCGGACGACACCACTTCCCGCACAGAACCTAAACACAACGACAGCGGCGGCAACACGGGAGTTTACTAGTCGGTACGGGGCCGGGTATATATACCGGACTTTTTCACCGCACCGATAATCAGTCTTCTCTCAACACACCAACCTTCAACATCTCAACACCAGAAGAAGTGAAGACCCGAAGACCTGACGATCCACGAAGCCGTCATAAGTCGCCGACAACCAGCGGGATATCGTGAACGACGAACGCCGGCCACAAGTCGACCCAAGCCCGAATCATTCAAAACCGCAACCTATCGTCGACCGCCACACGCAACCGGCAGGAGAGCCACGTCGAGGTAGACGGCATTTCAATACGTCCACGGAGCCGTACTCGGAGAACCAGCCGCACACACGCCTTCCCGACCGGCAAGTACCCGCCGCACGGAGTACCAGGAGCCAAGCAGTTGCCGCGCTGCGCCGGTATCCACCGTCGCCGTCGACTCCAACAGTCGGAGACTAAAACACCACCCATACGTCCCCTCCTACGGCCACTTGATCAAGTTGTGTCGAAACCCGGGTCTAGTATATCACAGTAGCCGCTTCTTACGAGTCACGCGCCGTGGTATACTGACCCCGTCCATACGGCGACTGTTATCGTCCGTTTCCCCCGCAAACATTCCCTTCATATTTGTAATTAGGGCCTAGCAATTGCTGGCCGTGCCGAGGTCTCACCGCGACGGTCCGTCTCCATAGACCAACCGTCACACCCGTGATCCTCGCTGCCCCCACATTGTACAAAATATATTTGTGTATAAATACAGGATAAGATGTAATAACGAAAAACCCAAGCGTTATTATTTCGGACGCCGGTCCATCGTGACCGTGCCGTTTCAAACGCCACCCTTAATTAACGACGTCCATCCCTCCAAACCGATGTGAGACGATGGAACATAGTTTAAGAAATGAGATATTCTTATCGTTTTTGTTATTTTACTAAACGCTAGTCCGGCAGTGGTATGTTGCGTGTTTAGTTAGTATAGGCTGTTAGAGGGGTTTCATCCCTTCACACGTGGCACGAAGCCGGATATCGACGAAGGGTATACAAAACGAACAATCTGACTTCACGTGGCAAACACTACATTTAAATAAAATAAATATCTCTGATAAAAACTGCTAGAAATCCAAAATAGGTATATATATTAAAACATAATTGGTTTTTCAAAACCCATTTAAACCCAGTACCTAGCCTAGATCTGTAGCCTAGTATTTAGGCTGACAAACCGTTTCCGCTCAGAATAGTTTTTCTTATACAATGATAGAAATATAGAATATCATTGAATTCAGGTTTAATACAATCAATTATACATTGACGCACTTGTAATCTACTGTACAGCAGAGCGACATCCACTTACCTGCTTTTTTTACTATTTATTTTTTTCTGTTATAAGACACTTTTTACAATAAAAAAAGTTCATCAGTCAGCAAATTCCAGTTTACTATCACAATTATCATTATTGTATACTCTAAAAAAGATAACCTTTATTAAAATATAACTTATTATAGTAACATTTGGAATAATGCAAATATGAAAATAAAAATATTGCAAATATGCAATAAATATTATAGTTAGTTAGTAACAACTTAACATTTTGATTATGTAGGTATAAAATATACACTAAATACCATTAATTACATACGTAATATTATAATCTACTATCGCTACACCCGCATGTGTTGTCTCCGACTTACTAAAGTACAACATCGCCATTAGCATAGTTCAGCATAGTTCAGCATAGACTTTGTTTATTATAAAATTTAAAGGCAAGAAATTATTTATAACCTAGTCAATTTGTTTATATTTTAATTATAAGCGTTTATGAATGGTCATTACTAGCTTTAAAATTAAAATATAAAAAAAAACCGACAAGTAATATTAAATAATATTTTTACATTTAAATTGTATAAAGGTCAATTTACTATAATATTAAATTACAACACTACACAGTTTATGCTGAACGCAAATTCGCCATGTTTTAACATATGTGGGTATAGCGTCCTCTTAACTATTAAGTATTATATACTAAATAATTAAATAATTACTAAAAGCTTCAACAAAGTTTGAAGCATTGTCTGTAACTATGATAGTAGTTTTTTTATGAATCTTAAATTCCTTAAGTATTTTATCAATAGCTTCTGCAATATTATCATATGTATGTCTACAAATCATACGTTCGCAAACAAGTCCTTTAGAATTTCGTTACAAAGTTTGAGGATCAGTTCAATGGTGCAGTAAAACCTATGTATGATCTACAATAACAAAAATTATTAATGAATAATGAATATTATATATACGAAAAAATAAACATTTTTTTGAATAGACAAACCTGTGAAATATACTCATTTATCACTTCGTTATTGTTATTTTATTATTTTAATATTTATATTTTTTTTTCATCATAATAAATAAAGTTATGATATGGGGAAATGACTCGACTTATGGTGAATCTAGCTGATAACTCTTGAAATATTTACAAAGTCGGGACACACTACTACTCTACCTTATATTATAAGTTGAGAATTATTTTCTTTTTATCCGTGGTACCTTCAACCATAGACCTATAAACTAATGGACAGCCCTTAGACAGAGAAGCCAGGGATAAGATATAGAGTGAGCGAGAAATGAAACAAAGTGGTAAATTACAGTGTGACTACTGTCAAATAAAAATTGTGTTATACATAATAACTGATTTGATGTTACCAAACTTATGGGTGTCATATGGTGACAATCATATTGTTACCTATTTATATTATATATATGTTTATGGTTGATAGCAAATAGAGCAAATAGAAAAAAAGTGAAGTATTTCCTCCATGATTTACTACTTAATGTTCTTTCTCTTTTCGTTTTCTCTGCTTTCTTTCTCCGTTATATGATTCCCTATAATTGATGACAGGGCGAAGTGGAATGCGCTGTCCATTAGTTCATAGGCCTATGTCTACAACTGAGCAGCATTTTTATTTTTATGGTCGTCTTTAGCTATAAAAGTTGAACCTTTCATACGTTTTAAATTTTAAATTTGATCATTTTGTCAAAATTCGAACTTTATATTGTAATTATAAAAAAAAAAAATAATATGAATATGTACCTACTTTTAATTTTTTCCAACTGCTGTTGTAACAATATATCAAAAGCATTGTCTTAACATTTTTAGGCTTTTTGACATAACGAATACAATTTTATTGACATTAATTATAGAAAAAAAAAAACGACAAAAAATTGGTAACTGAAAATGTTCGTAAACAACACAAAACAAGTTAAAATATTTTGAATATGTTATAGTGTAAAGAAAATGCTAATATAATATAAGATTCAGTGAAAATGTCATGTATTTACGGCATTTGTTTTAGAGTTACACTAAAAACCAAAATTAATTTTGTCGAAAACTGATTTTGCGTAAAATGTTCCGTTTTTAATTTATTTTTTTTGTTTTTTTTTTTTCCATAGATTTTAATATAAAATATACATTAATAAAATTAATACATAAATGTTTTTGACAAATTAAAAAAAAAAAAAACAGTCACTTGGGGGAAGAGATACAACACCCAAATCCCCCCCCCCCCGTTATTACTTAATTGGTAGGCTATTTCATATATAATTTTGAAAATTGCACGTCTGAAGTTCTTTGGTACGTATGGACGTATTAACTCTGTAGGAGTGTCAAAGTAGGTATACATAAGTTGTGTTGGAACATTATTGTAATCTTTTAATTGTTATCTTGTACTTGTACTTGGTTGTAAAATATGTTTGAGTTCTTCATCCGTTTCTTGTTGCTGTTATAATTTGTCATAGTCAATTTAATCTGGAAATCCGATTTCTTCTATTCTTCATTAGAAGTCAGCAGGTATATTGTATTTACCAGACACATGTTGAACGTCTGTGGTAAATTGCCTAATAAAATTCATTTGTCGAATTTGTCTTAGCAATGCTTTATGAGATTTTTGTTAATAAGTATAGATCAATGGTTTATGGTCAGTGAAAATGGTAAAATTTCGTCCCTTGATCCAATGCCAAAATCATTTTATTGCTGAGTACATTGCACGCAATTCTCTATCATACGTACTGTATTGTTTTTGTGTTTCAGTTTGGAATAGTAATCCAATGGTTTCCAAATGTCCTTATCATTGTTGTCTATTTCTTGTTGTTCGAGTATAGCTCCCATAGCAAAATTGGAGGTGTCTACTAAAACTGCTATTGTGGCATCGTTTACTGTATGTGTAAGCAATGAAGCGTTTTCCTGGTCAAGTTTACTCAGGTTGAATGCTTCTACTAAAATGTAATTCCATTTGATGATATCCGATTTCTTTGTTTGTTTTATGGAATCGTTTAAGATGCCTAATTTAACCATGTTTTGAAACTGTTTTGCTATTAGAAGATTTTCTGGTAATCTTCTTGGACGTTCATGTATAGGAGAACTTTTTGTTATGACTCTATGATAAGTATTATGGTGAATCGTGGACATGCATTCTTGAGGTGTTGTAACTTGTGGGATTTCTTGCAATATGTCTGCATACATGTGGTTACTATCATAATTTCAAATTTGTATAAGATAAACACTACTATACTATACTATTCCTGATGCAGATAAGTGTGTAATGTTATCAACTAACTTACCATTATGTTTTTCAACCAATTTATTTTTTTAATTTTTTTTGATTAATTTAGTTTATATAGAAAGTAAGCTCCTATAATTGATCCAGCAGTGTTGGATAAAATGAATGTCTAGGTAAATGTGTACGTCTCAAATTTACATTAACAGTTTTAGTTCGTTGCCCAAACGTATCAATAACTGCACTGTTTTCAGCATACAATTTTAAATTGCCTATGCTGATGATATGTTGGCTTTGTAACTGTATGGAATAATAAACGTCAGATCCAATATCTATTAAAAATGTTGTACCTGTAATTTTACCACGATAACTTAGGTTTAAACTCGTTTTATGAATACTCAACTGAAGTATTAAGCTGCCCATACAATTGATATCAATAAAAAACAGTCAACATATTATCGAAGTACCTTCATATTCATCGTGTATGGTCCGCATGATAACACATTTGAGAAACGGCTAATGATGGATTCAACTTTTGGCTTTGGATATTTAATTTAACAAACAATTTTACCACAATCATCGTTTAATTGGCCAATAATACTTGATTCTAAAAAATGCGTGGTGTACATTATTACTCACGTGATATATGTAATAAATCAGTTAATTAAAATGCTTTATTGAGATCACTCATGTACCTACAACGTATACTGTTTTTTTTGTTTTCTTCGGATGTTAATTATCTTTGTGCAATTATTTTTATACTAAAAATGCAACATCTTCAACCTTAAATGATTGCATTGTTTTTTTAATTTCTATCATAAAATATATTGCATTTAACACGTGCAATGAAAAGCGGGTATATAATTAAAATATGAAAACTAGGACATAATAAATTATATTATTTTTATTATTATAACCTTTGTTATAATATTGGTTATAATATAACATTAATCTTATATCCATTGTAATGCTTGGTTTCATGATGGTGCTAGAATTTTAAAATTTGTAAGTTTGGTAACTAACCTAACCTCAAAGATGAATACAACAATATAACGTGCTTTTATAATATTGCATATTATATTTTTATTTATATTTATATACGATATTGGAAATGGAAGTATTTTTGTTAAACTGAATTTAGCTGTGGAATATTTATACTATAAGTAAATTATTTCCAACCAAATTGTTCGTACCACTCGATGAACTCTAATTCTCCCGAAGTTTATCTCTAGCAAATGTCGACTACGAGCTCTGCAATCGACACCTTTAAAGTATATAGCACAATAGATCCAATTTTATGCGTTAATACAGACACAGTGCTTATCCTTTAAATGCAGAACAAGGAGAAAAACTTTAAAAAACTTAGTCTGTACTCCGATTAGCTTGTCAATTTACTGAATGCGAAATACATATTCAATAATAAATCGAACTAATGGAGTTGCCGCGGTTTCATTTTTTTTTTGACTAAGTCAATAATTAAAAAAAAAAAAAAAAAAAAACTTCAAAGAAACATAATCACGTGTAACGTGAATATAATATATTACGTTATCTTTTGTCGATCACTCTGTTGGTTTGGGTACACTGTGTTTATAAATAATGAGTTTTATACGTTGAATCGTCCGTTATTGTAACCTAACACGTTCAAACAGATATTGTGCAAACACTCGACGGCGAATAATGTGGATATAAGATATACATATAGAGCTACCTACTGCTCAAACGACCATAGTTTAAATGTGTAAAGTCGTCGCCTTTGTACTCACGTATCATTGAGTATGGGGTTTAGGTAGGCACTGCTTTGGTCTGCAATGTATTCCATAGAGTAAAGATAATACACATTTTAATCTGCACTTCGCATTTTGCATATATTGTTTTCAATTATTTCACTGCACAGTATGTTGTGATCATCCGTCATCTCTTCAACACATCGTCATGTCACAAACAAGAACCGAAATAAAATAAGCATACAAGGTGACACATATCTTGAGTACCTGAAAACGAGATCCTATTTTACAACGAAAAAAAATGTAGGATAATAATTTTGTAATGTGGACAAATTTGACTTATATCACAGCAATCGGAGTTTTACAGTGTGTTAACAGTATTTATAAGAAATTTTGTCTATAACCAACGTAAATATTCTAAAAAAAAATATCTTGCTATACCTAATAGTTTAATAAGTTCTTTAATCGTTCCCATTTCTAACCACCGTGGTAAATGACACAAATATAGTGTATACAAAGATTAATAGTAATCATCGAATGTTCTAAAATTGTATATTTTGCATTAAGTATAATATTTCAGTCTTAAAATAGGTGTAGGTAAGCTTAATTATTAAAGTATGCACAGTGTGTTACATTTATACCTATGTACCTTGTACAAAGACGTGTAGATAGATATATAATAAACTATAATATTAATATATTGTGCTGCTTACAGAAATAATGTCTCAATCACAAAGGTCGTTTTGACATATTAACTTTTTATTGAACATCATAATGTGCATTACAGCAATATTGTATTATAATTTATCAAATATTAAATAAATATAGCTGATGATATTATTAACCCGCTTGACTTGTGGTCCATTTGTCTAAACTTTTAATGCTGATTTATTAAAAAAAATAAATATTTATTCAATAGATCAATAGATATGCGATGAATATGCACTATGATCAAAAGTCATAATAATATATTGTTGCAAAAAATAAAAATAAAAAGTTATAAGATGTTTAAGACATTGTTTAGTTCAAAATATTATTTACTTATTTAATTGGTTTATTTAAAAAAAAAAAAACATAAAAATCCAAGGTGTGGAACTATTAAGTGGTATATTTTCTTTTAATGTTACCGCAGTTTTACTGGGTTAACAGTTGTACTTTTTCCAGATCAGCCGTAGGTTGCCAATATTGGAGTATGGGAAAAATATAATATCGGAAATAATATAATTTTATTGTATTTTCCCTGCCAAACGAAACTTACGTATATAGGTAGGTAGGTACTCGTAATGCGCATTATATTATTATAATATACATATTTCGTATAGTACTGTGAGCGGTGGTCGCACTTAATAGAGCCCACAAAGTCGGCCGGGCTGATTAATTGGAAAGCGTTCAAAGAAGTTTGTTACGGTTAATGGGGTATGAGACGAACACGCACGACGCTTCGTTTGATTTATCGGCTTCGGTATAATTGGGTCCCCGGAACGTATAGTCAAGTCAAGTACGACGACCGCGACCGTCCACGACCAAGCGATACATATTATACACTGTACAGAGCCCCTTGCAAATGTTCACCGCAATTTTAGATTCCTGGTACGAAGCCATCCATAATATACACGTATTGTGTTTGTTTGACGGTAACGGAATGTTTGTATTGTGTTTCATTATGGATGCAGTCGGTCAGTTAAGTAAAAAAAAAAAAAAGCATGGATAGTTACAGTGAATGCTGTTTCATACAGCAATTTTATGCGTATCTATAGGAACACATTATTGTTTCCATACAGACCTCGTGATCGTAATGCTAGCTGACCCCGTGCACTTCGTTTCCAGTAAAAAATTACGACTTTTAAAAAAAATTGTGATTGTTCACCTCTTTTTGGGTGCACATCAGCCTCTCTGTTAGTCAATGCGACTACGTAGGATCGCTTAAAATGTGGGACAGCATATTATCAAGTAGGCAATGTGCATAAATGTTATTTTATGCATGCTTGCACCTGATCTGCCCGGTTAACCAATGGCAACCAAACAATAAATACTTTCTATTAATGATTTCTCCAATACCAACTATTTATAAACAAAAATGTCCACCGCAAATCTCAAAAACCCCGTTTGAGCACCTCGTGTCATGCGCCGAGATGAGCGAAGCGTAGTACGAGTAGTATTTTAATTTTTTTTCAAAGTGGAGAGAAATTATAAAACTGCGCTCTCTATTTATTGTGATTTTCAATCGGCAAGTCCTTAAATGGCTCTGTTATTTTTTTTTTTAATATTTATAAAGTGCGTTACTTTAATTCGTAAACATTATACTGCCCTTCAAATGATATATTTTTAATTTCCCCGTGCCTAAATTTATTCAAAATTAAAATGTTATAATATAAATAATTATTCAGTGTTATCAAGCATTATGGATATTAATAATTGTTAAAATAACTCGCGTCTTAAATACCAATCTATTGTTATTAGTTAGAATTTCTTTTTTTCATTTTGTTTTATAGTTATTATGATTTTTTTTTATATTGCGCGTGGCTTTGAACGTTACATTATTTTATACTGCTATTATATTCTACATAATGTATATGATGCACCCCAAAGATCAAAGTATGAATGATAATAATAATATACTGTGGTCAGATGATAAAAATCGTAGTTCAGTCGGTGGTATATATTTTTTAATTTACCTTTAGAGTTATAATACTCTGGATTTTTTTTTTATTTGCAATTAAAAAAAAAAGAATTTTTTATGTGTTGTGTTTAAAACATAATTTTATTCATCATAGGATTTAATAAAAATGTCAGCTGATGTATTTAAATCCATTACAAATAATAATAATACAAGCGTAATTTATATAATATTTTATGTTTTCCATTGGCGTTTCATATTATTTATACAACTTCCTTAAAACAAGATTGTCCCCTCACGGACAAACTTCAAATGGGAGGCTTTTTCCCTGTTCTTATTTCATGGTCCGGTTTTAATTCCACTATCTTCATATTATTATTTATTATAACTGCATAAAAGATTAAACCAGTACACGAAACAAATAAAATAATATTTTTACAGTCTTATACTGAAACTTAAGTTATAAACAAAAGTTTTTGTATAACGTGCATTGAGCATCAACGAATAATATTGTCAACGATTAGCATAAAACATTTCAGTATGTCACGACGTGTATAAGTTAGCTTCTCACCTCAACTCAATGTCTCCTCCGTATAAACTATAAATTATAAGTAGTTTCTCTTAATTTGTAAGTAATCGTATGTTTATTTCCAAAATTTGTAATGACATATTTCAGGTAGAATCCTTTCACTCCAGGCAAATCATTCAAAGTCAAATGTAAATAGTTCCCCTTAATCTGTAAGTATTATTAAACATTCATGGAATTTATAAGTTGATCGTTCAAATACTATTGCAATGAAAACTTAAAGATGGTTATAACTCAACTTTCTTCACATTTAAAATCAATTGAATAAGGGGATATGCAAATTAAAAGAAGCAAATAAATATTTGAACAAAATTAAAATTCCAAAAAATAATCTAGTACAGCTACACTGATTTCAGCTAATATTGATTATAACGACTACATCAAGTCAACATTCAAGTTTATTCAAAGTTTCTAAAACAATTTTAATATATTTATGATATATTCAGAAACGTTATTTTTATATTTCCACATAAAGTAAAACAATACAATTTTAACACAATCTTAAAATCTTAAAATTTCATCTTGTGATTATTTTAATGTGAGGTCCAAACTATTGTGTAGAGAATATATTATTACAAAAGTAAACTGAAAAAAAAATAGTTAGAAGCTACTAAAAAAATAATTATTGAAACCAACTGGATGTAAAGTTGATGAGATATTAAGACTTAGTGTATTAATAAATTATATTAAAATAGCTGATCCCGTGCACTTCGTTACCCGTTAAATGTACCAACTCTATATAACTCAAACTTTGTTCAATTCGTTATTTAATATTCGGTGTATGGTGTTCAAAATGTATTTCAGCTTTTCCGTTGCAAGGAATAAAAATTCTGATTCTCAACAGTATATTATCATTTAGGCAATCTACCTGCGGTAGATCGCTGACCCCGTGATGTTTGTACGTAAGTGTATGATTTAACTCTAAAGTATCAAAGTTATACCAAGTTTGTCGTATTACACCTATGGTGGATTAATGTAATCAATTAAGACAAAATCCTAACCTAAGCTAACGCACTAATATCAGATGAATAAAAAAAAAACCGAATTTAACCATTTTTAAATTAGCCTGTCTTCTTCCCAGAGGTCCATTTAAGCCAAATCGGACCAGTCGTTCTCGGTTGATGAGGTAACGACAATTTTCACGTTCCGTTTTTATATCTATATATATATATTATGTATAGATTAACAATTAATACAAACAAGACGTAAGAAACAGTGTTCTTATAACTATTTTGTAATACTCAAATACGTATTACCTATTTCTGGAGCACGTGACATGTAAATCTAAAGCATGTAATAATCAGTTTTGAAATAAGCACTTTAAGAATTTACAAAAGAGTCATAAATACAATTAAACATAAATAATATATATTTATTATTCTAATCGGTAGTGGTCGGTAACTACACTATATACTTTTGTATTAATGCATTTATTAATATTATTATTGTTAGTGCAATAATGTTTACCTTTAAATAAAATAAGCCTTAATAATAATTTATAAATTTATATTAGATTAACAAATATTTAAGAAAATTATCAGATAGTTAATATAGTTTTGAGGGAAACATAACCTATTTACTCAAACCAAAATGATATTGGTCATTACTCTTCTTGTAATATTATATTTCTAAAGGAAAACTTAAGGATACGAGGACTTCACAATGACTGGTTTGAATAGAGAGGTATTACTTACCAATTAGTTTAAATAAAAACATTAACCAACTTATTTTAATTACTTAATAATATTATATATTATTAATTACTTTTTTAATATTGAATAAGAACAAAAATGTATTCATTTTATTTTTTTGGATATTACAGGTAGTATATTTACTTTAATTATTACATTTTCTATTATACAATATTTTAAACAGTGATTGAGTTAAAAAGTTCTTTAAAATTAATGTATAATATTGTTGGATTGTCATGGTGGGGAGGGGTCTAAAACTAACCTAAACACTTATATATTTTACTCATGAAACTTAAAAGATAATATTATTTCCTTTTTTCTGATGGCCGATGGGTATAATTATTTTATTTAAAAATAGCTTTTAAGCTTTTTAATTAGGATTTATTTGTTTAATTTTAATAATTACATACCTACGTACATTTGTATTTTTTCAACATGGTTTATAATAAATTGTTAACTTATAATTATTATTACTTTTTACTTATTTAATTTGACTTTATTATCATTTATCATTTATCCAAGTAAACGGTTGAGGTTACTACAATCATACTGCTATGTAATAATTTTGGTAACACGTATTCTCTTCAGCCACAATAAATAGACACTTTTCGTGTCCCTTCCATCTATATTTAAAATAGATATTATAGCCTTGGTTTCCTACAAGAACGCATCCACGGATGAGTGGTGAGTGTTTCGTGGTTGCGTTATGATGATTGTGTATTGCAGTGGAGTATCAAGAATTTTTTTTCGGGAGGGGTTATAATTCATTTTTGACGAATTTTATCTGATGACAATTTGGAAATGATAACGTTGTTATCATTTAACTATTATAGGTAAAGGTTACAACCCGTTAACCCCCCTCAATGGATACGCCACTGGTGTGATGTGTGATGGAAGTGTTTTGCTAAGCTATACGCGATTAAGTCTGCAGAGGGCGAAGGTTTGATTTTAGAATATTTTCGTTAATTATTGTTTAGTAACACTAAAAGATTTATTTGTTGATGCTGTAAAATATTTAATAAACGAAACTGATAAAGAACTGTTACTGCTTTCAATTTAGACCAAAATGACGAAATATTTGTACGGATCAGAGAGAAATGATTGAATACTTTAATTTAGAGACCTAACGAAAAGATTTTTTGATCATATTTTTTTAAAGTGTTACAAATAATTTAATTATGATATATTAAATTATAGGACGGATGCTTGATTGTTTGAAACCCAATGTTTTAGTTTAATCGATAACAATAATATAGGTACCATCTAAGATCAATTCAGACCAAAGCAAAATATTATTATACTACATGGACTTTAGGAAATTGCTGGTATATTGCAACGCGAACTATAGTCGGCGATATAATAATATGTCTTATCTCTCTAGTTTTTAATTTTGTCATCCAGTTTTGTCGGCGGGTGCGAACGGTAAAATTAATGACTTGTATAAACTCCTCCGGAACATCCGTCGTCCGTCGCCGTGATGAATCGCAGATTAGATTGGCCAACACGCGCACATACGAGTTCTCTGCTCAAACCACGCCGAATGGAAATGTTATCCGCACGCGGTGGTGGTCAACTCAAGGTCTCTCTACCACTCTCACTCCGTCTCTTTCCTTCACCCTCCCCTCAAAACCACACCCTCTTCGTTCACTCGCGGGGAAATATGCGTAATTTCCTGGTTTTTGGATCAAAGTTTTGCGCGGAAATGAATTTCGCAGAGTCGTAGAGGTCGACCGTTAACAAACGCGACCACCGCTCCACTCCCCACAAGTTATTATATTATATTATTATAATATAATATAAACCACACAACGGCTGAAAGACAGCTAAAACTACTTGTAAGGGTGAAGGCATGCATTATAATTTGACTTTTTCAAAAGGACGACATTTGTGCACACAAAAAACTTTCAACGCCGTTGTGTTTTTTCGTCTATTTACCTTGCCGGGAATTTGTATACATAATATAATATTTATGTAATAGTTTTTAATAAAATTAACCTCTGACACTCCGCTACAGTTGCTTACTAACGAATACCGCAACCACAAACAAAAACAGTCAAATTCATTAATTCGTTTGAGTCGTTTATAGAAACAGTCGTTACAGAACTTATAATATTATCTACTACACATTATTGTGGACTTTAAAGTTCAACCATCATTACACAACCACCAGTAGTTGGTATCAAGTCTTGGATGCATAAATATTCTCGAAAATATAAGTAAACACATCTACGATTTTTGCCATAATAATGTCGGTGGCCAACAAACTACGAAAAAGATTTCCTTCTTTAAAATAACAACGGACCTGATTAGAGTTTGGACAAGTTTTCAGTGAAGTATAATTTATGTGCTGTTAAACTCTGATAGTTTTTCAATAACTTTGGTAGTGATGAAACTTTGGATACAAAATAATGTGATAGAAGAAACTGTTATTATACTTTTATAAAATAATTTTTAAACCAAGCAACATTTATTTAACAGTGAATTTCACATTTTTAATCAGTCTATATAATGCTTAAATTGTTCCAAAATTACTTAACAATGTTTACAATATACGAATTTCTTAAACAATAATAACATAATCAAATGTATAGTTAAAACAATATAATATTATGATAGTTCATAATACACTCATTAAATAAAAAAGTTTTAAGAAATAGGTAAAAGATTTAAAAATATCAAATAAAAAATAAATTAACTGTTAACTTATGTAATGTTAACATACTAAAACGTTGCCTTTTATTATTATTGTTTTAATTAGTTAAAAATACCAGAAATCTCCAAAACCATTATTTTCTATGATATGTATAAAAATATATTATTATTGAACATAAGTATCGTTAATACTTAGTTAATAATATTAATGAGAGCTATAAAAAAAATATTTGAACTAATATATCAAAATATTTGTCAAACCGGTAGACATGTATAAACACTAATTTAAGGCATAGTATATTATTGTTGTAATACAGCGATAATCAATGCGTGGTAATGTTATATTATCTATATAGTTCAAAATATATTAAAAAAAAAAAAAACAAATAATTAAAATAAAAACGTGAATAAGATAATAATATTATAATGGATGATGATATGGAAGACTACGTATAGAAACTCGAGAGCCGTAGTGCATAAGATAAAGGAGGAGAAATGAAAAAAATAAAAATAAAATAATGGCCGTCCTCTGCAATATCCGCAGGAGGAAGAAAACTGGTGGGGCGGAAAAGAAGATTTATGGTACATTTTAATTAAGGGGCTGCTGTGGAACACTACCGTATTTCCACAGGGCAAGGGAGGTCGAAAATAGCATCATTAAGGTATGATAAGGTATTTCGATAAGAATTTTTGATGACACATTTGGAATCTTAGTTAAGTTAATGACAATTTTCCCCTTCGGTTGAATTCATCACTGATCGATACAGATGAAAAGGTTCTGGTAGCCTATAAAAAAATGTATTATAATTACATTATCACCAGTACTATATTTTAATTCTTTTAATTAATATATATATAAATATAATATTAACGTATAAAGTGGCTCGTCGACAGGTGAATATAATGCGATAGGTAAACAGTTGAAAGTTTTAATCTCTAAGGCGCAGACACATTTTATATATTGGTGGACAGTGCGATTAAATGAGTAAATTTCGATCTTAAGTTTTTTTTTTTTTAATTCAGTTACAACTATAACTTTCCCACCTGTCACTGAGTGATCTAATACGCTTTATTTATCTCTCTATCCCGTACAGATAAATAGCACGAAAGCGTTTTTATTTTCTCGACGTAAACGAAAAGAGAATAGAAGTTTTATATCGTATAACTTAAATATTCTAAGGCATTTGTTTTGAACTTAGTGATAAACGCTATCAATTTTGAAATTAAATCGTTTTTACTCGATTAATCTTATAGAGTTGAGTGTTATAATATTGGATTCGTAATTTGCATCAAATTATTGTCTGAGATAATCAATAGTCACAACCTGTTTTTGTAAACTTATAATTTTTATTTTTATTTTGTTTTTCATGTGGATTCCATCGACCCCGACCACTACCCAACACGAAATTATTAACACAGGGTGAAGTATTTACAATATACTTGGTTATAATTTGATTATTAATTATTATACAACTAATTAATACTCTATGAAAAAATTATGTAATGTTTGTCGCAGGAATACTACCAGTTACATTCATAATACCATAGTGTTCTGTTTTTGTAACCGAAAAAAAACGTTCTGCACTTAACATCTACTGAATACGATCACTATAATGCAGTATGCACAAGCAATCAAATAGTGACTACTGTGGCTCATAAATAACTATACATAACATGTAGTAAGTACCTATATTAGTTTACTGAACATTTTTTTGTATTTGTCCACATTATTTTTATCCTATTATGTTATTATATTATAATAACCAATGTGTTTATTACATATTTAGTACTAAAACTTGAACATAAAAAGTAGAGTTAACCTATATGACACTAGTACACATGAAACAGATTAGAAATTGGCTGATTATGTACAAATTACATACACATTTAAAGTAATAAAAATAATCGCCGGGATTTGATCCATTGCAAACACCAAACACGCACGTAAATATTAAAATAGATTCGACTGTGTAGTATATGAAAACTGTACCGTCTGTGTGTGTGTAATTTTGATTTAGTTTTGAGATGCGTTTGCAGTAAAAATTGTCGAGAAAAACGTTAAGTTAATTGTAACTATTTAATTTAATTTTTAACTTAAATTTTTTCTTAAATTTATATTAACATAATTTATAACTTATCTGATCTTTAATGATATAAACTTAATTAACAACGAGTTAATTTTAATCAAATCCATATAAAGTAAATTGTAAATAATTAAATAATTAATATAATGCAATTATTTTTGATGATACATATGTATGTGTGGCCTAAAAATTTACTTTTTATTATCATATAACTGGTTATTTATAAATAAAAAAAAAAATAACTTAACTTAAGTTAAAAAGTTAATTGTTAGTTTCCATATAACTTTTATCTTAACTGAGTTAAAAAAAAAAATTTTAAATATTTTCTATCAACTTAACTTAACTCAATTAAACATTATCATTAACTTGCCCATACTTGTCATTTTCCTTACAAATTAAAATTTTCGAAATATTTAGACTCTTTTATATGATATTTTATAAATATTTATAGATACTAGAATTTTTCAAACTGTGAATTTCTATTCAAACATTAAGTAGTACACAGTAAATAACTGGCAAAAGGGATAACACGCTATTCTATAATTTCAGAATAAGTTTTACCTAGTGTTTGTGCACCATCGCCGTTACTCTAGTGAACAGCAAGACTGGCGTCTAATCGTCTCAAAGTACGACCCCTTCTCCCCCCCAGCTAAACCGTCCCTCATCTTCGGCTATCGCACACCGCCAACCAGTCTACCGTGCTTTGGTCGACCGATTGCTTTTCGCGCCCGAACCCTACTCCATACTTAAGTTGTGAAAATGTATCCATTTTAGAACGACCACATAAATTAGTATTGATAACTATTATTGCAAAAAAGTTTCTAAAATTCCGTTTACATTCATTCTCAAAAACATAATATACCGAATCAATAAATGTTATTAGCGACCGAGAAAAGCTAACAAAAACCATTTTATTCAGCAATAATTAATGTTACCTAACAATAGTATCTAGTATATAACAGTAAATATTAGAATAAAATAAATTAGATTTTCAAAAAAATACTGTGTTTTATTTTATTTGATTTATTGGTAATGAGTAATGACTAATGAGGAATATACATTGAACTTAATGCCGAATAATATAAATTATGGCAATTTATTGACTGATAAAAAAAGTTGATCATTAGTTTTACAAACTTACATGAAAAATAAAAACAGTTGTTAATATTAGGTGAACATTTGTGTAATAGTTGCACTTTAAATATTTGTAATTAAGTTATTCAAATTTAAAATAGTTAATTTTTGTTCTTATCAAATAGAGTTATCATTTAAAAATGTAAACATTGCCGTTTAGGCATATGACGGACGCGGCTTCAATAACAAATTATAGTGGGCTATCTATACTCTGTTCACAATGAGATCATTACTCGGTGGCGACCAGTTTTCGTCGGGCGGCGGTCAGACATAATAATATGGTGAGACGCCGTCACCACTACAGTAATGATCTCATTGTGAGTAGAGTAGAGTTGTTCTATATTATGTCTATGGTCACAGTGCAGTTTTCAAATGGATTGGCATCCGTGTTTTCCATCACCGTGGTCCAGGCGTCAGCAGCCTTATCACTGCCCGCCAGATAAGATTGTCATTGTTTTACATTGTATATGTTCGGCCCCTTGTACCACATATTGTATGTCTGTTTCGTTAGGTACGATCATACCCCTCTACACATTGTATATACATATTGACACGGCAATATAATGCATTTGTTATAACCATAGCTGCACTGTGTCATTCATTTATTAGAGTTATATAATACACCCAACTATCCTATCATTAATATTAAGTTTTCCTGCACGTCGCAAGTAAGTGTACCAGCTAGCGAAATTGTGTATCAATAAATTACTATCTTATGGCTTTATAACCAAAATACCTACAGTCAACCTAGTTTAATTTGTATAAATATTTAATATTTTAATACAGCCAATATAAATGCAATCATTTCGGAGTAATTGAGAATTTTAAATGTACTATTGTTATTATTTTCTATTTTTTTTTTATAGTAATAATTATTTGTTTTTGCATTGTTGTTTAATGGTTAGTATCGTTTATAAATGTACTAGCTGATCCCGTGCACTTCGTTTCCCGTTAAATGTACAAACTATATATGACTCAAACTTTGTTCAAATCGTTATTTAATATTCGGTGTATGGTGTTCAAAGTTGATCTTAACTTTTCTGTTGCCTGGAATAAAAATTCTGATTCTCAGAAGTATATTATCAGGTAGGCAATCTACCTGTGGTAGATCGCGGACCCCGTGCTGTCTATAAATATCTCAAAAATAATTAAAATACATATTTAGAAAACGATTTCATTAATTGTTTGTTTTTATGTCTACACAATTTATAAATTATAGATACCTATTTTAATTCAAACAAATTTTTTAAGATTCAGATTTCTTGTTACATTGCATGGATCTATTCGATTTTAATAATAACAATAATAACAACAACTTATTATAATATAAAGTATTTAAATAACATTACGGTGTCCATCCAACGACCCGGCAGGCCAGGGTCGCTCTAATATTATTATAAAATGAACATGGCGCCTTAAAATATACACATAGGCAAAGCACAAGCGAAAACTAGCCAGGTATATTATTTATCCGTAAAAAACACTCCGCCAAACTCCGTGTAAAAGAACCATAAGTACCTACGTAAAAAGCTCTTTTAAAGTTGTAATATAATTGTACAACTAAGTCTTTGAAATATAGATATCATTTATGTTAAAATAGTCTGCCAACTAATTAATCTTAGCTAGGCTACTTTAAAATACTTGATAAGTAATACACACCTATTTAAATGTAAGTAGCCAGTAGACTATATCATTATGTAATCACTATGCTATATTATTTTTAAATTTCTAACTCATGCCGCAAAGTTAAATTCAATTATTTAACAGATTATAGACTTAGCTATAATATGATATCACAACTTTCAGATCCATTTTTTTTTTTATAGTTAGAGTATTCTTACATGGAATTTGGTGGAGTGTTTTTGTTGGTAAAAAATATATTTCTGTGATAAATCTGTTGTTTTTATTGTTATGATTTAAATTGTACCTACTCTTAGCTGTTGCAAATCACTATTGCTATTAAATACATATAAAAATATCGAGTTTCTATGGTTTTTGATTTTACATTATAGATATAAGATTGTACAATGATTAATTAAATTTATATTTAAAATATTTGAAATGCTAGAATAATGTACACACATCTGCACCTAAACTATTAATATTAAAAATGAAAGACGTAATAATAATTATTGGAGTTGTCCACAAACAAATCAAAAATTATAGTTTATTTTTAATTGTGAAGAATAATAATTATTGATCGATAATAAAATATTAAAATAATTATGTTTGATAAGTCGCACACAAAGTATTCTAATAATTAAACGATGCCTATTCCTACAAAATATGATTTTATGGTTAAGTGGAAATGCGAGATGAGAACGTAATGGTTAAAATTTAACAATTAATAATATATCTATGCGTTTTATACAAGTGAAAGATAAATATAATGATTACAAGAAAGTATTTGATAGTAATTTACAATAGAGTATCACAGTATCTCTATATGAGGGTGATGGGTGAACAGCGGTAGATGTGTCATGAGTACACCATTGTACATTTAAAACTTTGCTACACTAAAAAAATAAAGTTTGGACGCTACTGTGTTTGATTATAATATTATTCAAACAAATTTAAAAGAATCTACTCTTTTCTCATCTCTTATACTATACTCCCCTCAGTGACGTATTTAAGGTTTTTAGTTTTTACCACCCGGGGCTAACAATGTTTGCCACTCCAAATCTATTGCTTCCACGGTGGTTCCACCTTGATAATGAAACATTTTCAGATTTTAATTACTCAGAGAAGTTTAATTTTTTCCTCTCTCAAGTTTTGTTATTAAAAATGAAAAATTATAAATCGTATAAAACGAAATAACATAGAATTAAATGTTATGTTCGATTAATTATGTTATTGATTTATGATTTATTATTGAATTCTCAACATTATCAGAGATATAACATGTTATTTTAAGTGATATTTTAATGCTGAATTTGATTTGTATTCATTTTTTTCAAAATTTTTTTCTATAGTTGGCAGGACTGAGTGCTTTATGGTCTCAATATAGATATTTAAAAATACTAGATTATCGATTTTGGTCATCACCAATGTAATAACAACTTCCGTCATCTAATTAAGTGAATATTAAGTTTATGTAGTGCACATTTTTATCTATATCCAAAAATTGATAAGACCCGATTTTTTTAAATTATAATGTCCGTATTACTATTTATTAGGTGTTGGGTTTTATCTCTTGTTGTGTTTTATTATTCTTTAATAATAAATAAAAACATGTAGGTGTTAGATAATCAAGATTTGACTTTATTTTATTACATGTGACTTAGAACCAAACAAGTACTTGAATACAACATTTTTAATCTTTTAAATTTAAACTATAAAATAAAATATTATGTTGATAACAATTTATTTTATTACACCTCTATTTAGTGGTCTATAATATATCGTATTAGGATTATTTATTAGGTGTAATTTGAAGCTCTGGGAATAATGTAATGGGTATTTCTATAAATTATTTGACTATTACATATCATTAAGGGCGTGATTGGAGGTTTTTATATAACTTAGTCATGATTAGATTAACAGGATATAGAAGGTATATTAACTTCTAAGTTAAGTATAGGTAATGAATTTCTTTATTTGATGAATAAAGTACTGATGGTTTTGCAATATTATTCATAGGTAAAGGGTATTTTATTTATTATAAATCATAAAATCACCTATGAGAAAATGCTTACTAAATATCCTACTATACTTAGTTTGAACAAACATTTTTCCTTTAATAATATTTAACCATTTCTCAGTAGGTGATTCATTCATCATTGTTATTTAAAGGGAAGCAGATAATAACATAGAGTAAGTGATTATAATTTTAAATTATAAATGATCAAAAAAATTAATATCAATGTTTGGCACACTTTATTATGTACCTACACAGCCACCGACTTCTGTTATAATAAAAAATATCCGGTTAAACAAATATGTTATAAAAATATTTTTTAAATAATTATAATGATTAATGATTCTATTATGTACAATAATACCACTAGTCAGGTATAAATAAATAACAATATGCATAATAATCATAAAAAATAATATCTATACCCATTACACAATTATTATTGGCTCATACTATATTGTAATATATGAAACTTAACGTAGGTATATTGTATTATTATTGTAAAGATACAGCATTGTTGATAAACATAATTTATTAATGCAAAAGAATTATACAATAGATACAACTTGGGTTGAATAAAAATATTTTATTCATAGATTGTTTTATAAAATAATGTTAAGAATATTTTATTTTAGCTAATTCTAGTTTTTATATCTTAACTCTAAGTTACACATACTACATTAAAGATTAAAATATATATTTTAATAAGTGTTTAAATTCAAAATAAATTGAATATTAATTGAACATTAACTTTTTTGATGTTACCCTATCTTATAACTTATCGTATCAGTTGAATTTGTAAACAGTCACCTCTTAGATAACAAACTTCGGTCTTTATCTCCAGAAAATATATTTTTAAGTATAGCCGTATAGGCCATGGCAGTCTGCCATCTTGTACTTTTATATTATATATGTGGACCAAGACCCACATTGAGTCAACAAACTGTTTTAATATAATAATACTGTTATCGCACAACGCACTCGTAATAAACAATACCAATCGCGTCATGAGAAAAGGGTGTTGTACAAAATGTATTTAAAAAAAATATTCATTTACACAGTAGCTTATTATAAACAAAATAATCAACATTACGCCTCCCATTATATATACTTGAATATTAAACATAACTTCAAAATGTAGTATTTAACGCATTAGTTTACAATAATTTATAGTAGGGGAGAGTGAGGAAGATTTGAATGCAGGGTACATTTGAATTTGTCTAATATAAATTGTTACAGATTATTTACTTTAGTAAAAATAATAACCTAAGTTGGTGACAATGTTTTGTATACTATATGTGATTATCAGGCATTTAAAAAAAAAATTGTGATGAACAAAACTGTGATTTTCCAGCTTTTTTTAAAAAAAATAGTTGTTTCCATAAGAACAATTTGGAAACTAAAATTCAAAATTATAAGTTTAGAATTAAATATACATATACCTATTTAAAATATTGTTGCCTAGTAATATATTTAATGTACATACATTATTTATAATCATTAAAATCTATATTAAGATTATTATTGACTATTTTGGCATGGGGTAGATTTGAATCTTCATTAATAGAGTAGATAATAGGGTGTAATATATATTTCTTCTTCTTGAAATACCTATCTTATAGATGAAATAGACTAGTTTACTGGATTTATGTCACAAGATGTGGATTTATCTATAAGAAAACCCAAAAAACTAAATTTTCACAATGAAAAAAAAAGTTGAGAAGAAAACATCTAAACATAATTGTAAAAAATTGTTATTATATTATATTGAGCTATTTTTATTATTAAAATAAATAAAAAGTTTAATATGTATTTATGTTCAACATTCAAATGTGGACCTTCAATTACTTATATAAGACACGTCATATTAAAATCTATCCCCTGCACGAATAAAAATAAACTTAACTTTATAATTAGAAATTAAATTGGTTATTTAATATATAAGGTTGTTATGAGTCAAATAGTATTCACAACCATTTAGACTACAGATTGTTATTATCAAATATAAAATTTGTCAAAAAATTAAAAATTAAAAAAATAAAATGTAAATTTCATTCAAATCGTCATCACTCTCCCCTATGTACCTTGAAGCACAATCAATGGATCCAAGGCGACAAAACAAGTATATTGCGTACAAAGCATTAAAACACATAAGTCCAGAAAATCAAAATAAATACAACAAACATAAAAAGGTATGATTGAGTTTTTCCAGTTGAACGAGTGAATGTTTGTTTGGGTATGTGTGTAACGTTTTTCAACATTATGCACTCAATGCCTTACGATAACAGACCGGTGGTTATATAGTATAGTATAATATACACGGTTATTCATCATAATAAAGTTATTATAATATAATAATATTATAACGATAATTTTAACATTAAATAAGTTATGCCGTTTTATTTCTCCACAATTTTTGAGTCCAAATTTTTAATCTCACTCCCCTCGTTAAACGAAAAAAAAACATGATACACACACACGCACACACACTCACATGCATACACACATATGGCACGCACACGTTTGGGCCCTAGTTGGGATTCGGAACACAATTCATCTAACGAATACAAACCTGGCTAAATTTTAATTGCAACGAAACATTATCAAGTTATTGAATTAGAGCGTAACATACGTCATCCGGATCTGTACGTCATCTCCCGCTCCAAATCCGCTTGGTCCAGCGAACATCATCAATTATTAAGTTCATTTACATATAGGGTCGATTCAGTCGTCGTACTCGACGTGTACTTCGTGTAAACAAAATTGGATTAAGTTAACGCCGCCGGTTTTCAAGAACTCTCTGACCATAACCGACAATAACGCCCCTAAAATAATATACCTATATATAATGATTATTGTATTCGACGAGGTCAAGGCAAAGCTTAGGTCTTTCCATTTTCCAACAACAATAATTATTTTCATCCCTTATTATAATTCACCGCACAGAATATATTCGATTGTAATAATGTCTGTCATATATATATATATATAAATATTATATTGTAATAATGATTAATTTGTTTTTATTTTGTGCTGTATTCGTACTTTAATACATTATATACATGCACTTAGCCATGTTGTATTATAATTATAATTATATATTTATATTATTAGGCATTGGAAACCATTGAACCGGATAACAAAGTAAGTAGAATGTACATCTTTATAACATGTCCAGAGTATTTTTTTCATGAGTTCACTTGATTTCACTTTATATGTTTTTGTTATTGTAATTATTATCATTGGTTCATACAAATGAAAATCAATTATTGTATAATATATTCAATATTCATAAAGTACAAAGCGTAGGTACTCGTATATGCAATGTATGTATATTATTATCCAACAACCCGGCAGGATAGTGCTAAGTATAATAAAAAAGGGTGCCCAGGAAGTTACATGATTCACGAAAAAAATGTCTAAAGAAAGTATAGTAAATTTTTAGTTGCATAGCTCTTACTACGTTAGAGTTTTAATAAAAGTGCTTAATAATAATTGTTCATATTTTTTGTGTACGTCTGTCAAACGGCGTATACGACAGTTATGAAGTTTGAAAATACAATCATCTAATTGGAAATTTCACGTATAATGTATTTTAATACATACTAACAGAGTTATAGCCAATATTTAACTAGAAATTATAGAAGCATATTTTCAATATTTGGTAAAATAATATTTTCCGTTGTCCCAATTATAATGTACTATCTGACCCCCATGGCAACAAATATACAAAAAAAAAATCATTGTAAAACCAATAAAGTATAATAAAGTATCAACGAATAATCCTAACAAAAACACTCCACCGAACATTGTTGTAAAAAAAAACGGTAAGTTTAAAAATAATAACAGCTCTAAAATGTGTGATATAATTTTATAGCCAAGTCTTTGAACTTTAGCTATCAACTATGTTCAAATAATTTGCTAAATAATTGAACTTAGCTTGGTGACTTAAGTTGAAAATTCAAAAATACTATACCACAATGAGTATTCAGTATATTATAATAATATTCTTATAGTCTACTATTACTGAAATAGATAGTGCATTTTTAATCAAGTGTTAAACTAGCCATGCTAAGTTATTAATGTCAACTGTGTGTATGGCTAATGTATTATGTAGTTTTTTTTTTATTAATGTAATAATTACAAATTATTTGTTGTCAATATTTGTTTGTTGAGTGTGCAACACATATTATGTCCCCCTCGGGTGAGTCGTATCTATGCATTATGTTTAATAAATATTGAAGTATAAAAATGTGTTTTCTTATAAGAAAAAAATTTCGGTGTTGTAACATAAATTATTTAGTTGTGCGGTTTAGTATTTTGGTGTAGTATTTTACTCTTGTGGTCACTCGGACCATCATTTTGCAATAGATTCAACCGACAAGGCTCAACACATTTTAGTTCAACAAGAAATTTTGGTACGAATACAAAATGAAAATAGAACATTGCATAACTTTTGATCGAATTAAAAGTGAGGAACTCCAACCTTTTTTGTAATTCAATATATTTCCTCTATTTGTAATGAAACTATATGACTAAGAGAACTTTGATCTCTAACTACAATGAAAGAAAAAAAAAACATTGTTAAAAACAAAATAGCATACTAGAACTTAGAAGAACTATCGAATAAGCTATCACTATTTCAGTGGAGTTAAAAACACCAATATACATTCAAGTAAATAGTAACAAAAAAAGACTAACCACATTGTTTAAAATGGCAAGAACATCAACGCCAAAACTCCTTTAGCGAAAAGATCAAGAAAACGAAAAACGAAATATTCATGTACGATATTAGTAGCTTATGTGGAATGAATGATACTGACTATTCATTTTAGAAAGCCACAAGACGCATGCGATGATCCTCAACCATATTATAATTCATATTAGTAATATTGAGACTGTAATTTTGCACTCTGTAAACAAAATAAGAGTAAAATATTAACGTTTTCCACAACATTACGATGTACAATTACCGCAGCTTACGTTGTCGCACGTCCCTATCAACAGCCACTTCAGGTCACCAATAACGTGACTAGGTCGAACTCCCCCACATTACCCGATCACGGGAGAGTTGGTACTTGGGACTGAGTTGGCTGTATGAGTAAGTACGGACCTAGAGCAAACGCGGTGCCTTGTCTTGGTGAACCTTATACAGACCAATATCACTTCTCCCTAGCATTTTAAAATGTCTTCATCTTATTATCTTAAAACCACTTATAAAGTAAGAACACTTCATATAATTGTCGCGGTCGTTATCGCAACGACCGCGGTGTCTTTATCGACGTCCGAGAGATCGCGACCGACAACCGGTCTGGCCGCCGCCTGCGGCACGGCCAGCGGCGCGGCGGTGGCGACGGGTGATCTCTCGCCGGACCTTCGTCAAAGCCGCACGCATTATAATTATATTAACTTATATAAATATTACCCGTGCAAAATATAACTTTATTCTGTTGAACGTGTTCGTTGATATTTACATCATATACAAACCGTCTCCACACCTACAATATCAGATCATCAGTTTGGATACATGGATCAGGTAATCATCCAATCGTCCAAGTTTATCTTGTCACAAATATTATTAACAAGTCACTGGGAATAAAAAAAAGTAAGTAGAGATTCAAGACGTATTCCAAACTTATTATCCAATCAAAAATGACTTAGTGGTCCCTATATTTTTATAGGATAGGACAATTTTAACAAGTATGGGATAAAAAACTGTGACTGCTTACTTAAAAATCTCAATTTTTAGACCACATCCTTTATTAGAAGAAACGTTGGAAAATCAAGATAAACGGTGATAAGTCAGTGCAAGTAAATTATATTTTTACCCAAACCGATTGTAGGTAATTCCCGATAATTACCTAATATTTATAGATTACATAACAAACTCATTAAAATATTCAGCTGGATACTTGAATGAGCGCCTTGCATTAGAATAGCACCATGTTCACCACAAACTATTGCTAATAAAAGTGTAAAAATAGTACTGGCTAGTTGAAGACATTCCATACTAGGCCTGGAAAACAAACGTATCCAATACGTGGGAGGGGTTCTGACCCCTCATGCCCCCCTTGATGAAGCCACTGTTAATCATATAATTTTGTAGCAACGCATCCAATAGCATAGTCATTCAACCATTTTACCACTGTTTAATCGGTTTTACATAATTTTAAGTCAACTGTTGAGATATTAAGATGTTATCCATGAAGTACAAAATCAAAACTTTTACCAAAAAACATGTGAATAATCTAGAGGAAGCACTCTTGCCATTTCCCATAGCGTTAGGCACCTCAAGCTGTTGAAGTCGTAAGATTTAGTTTGATTGTTTTAGACTCAGTAAGGTATTTGTATTTATAAAGCTTTCTGGTAGCTTAAATAAAAACGTTATAGGGTAGTTATAAAAAAAAAACTTAATTTAATTTTTATCATATTAATTTTTTTTTTTTATTATTTTTTTACTTAGGCAATTAGCTATTTTTTGTTTTTGTTGGTAGGGGGGAACACGTGTGTGTTTGTTTTGACAGAATTTTTGATTTGGGCACCCGTTGGTATCTGCCATACCCGTGACTTGCCCGAAGAAAAATGCCGCCCATGGCCTAGGTATCGAACTGGCGTTGGTGAGCATCGCAACCGACGCCTTATAGTCCACTCGGCCGACGCCTTATAGTCCACTCGGCCAAAGAAAGCTCGGCACGGACTGTCCCTCAATATCATTAATAATTATCATAATATATCGTATACTTATTGTACCTATCTATAATATATTACGTGTATGACGTATGTATACAACTTTTAACACACAGTAACACGTTATTATTAAATTTGAAAATGTATATATTTTGAACTCAACTTGTTTGAATACCTATTTATTATGAACATTTATTTATAATATTGTTCGCGCTGTTAGTATTGTTTCCGACTCTAAATATTAAAATATCATATTATTGTAAAAATTCCACACGTTTCGTTTGCGACGGCAGAGGATATAATATACTTCTAACTTACGGACATGATAAAACTCCTCAAGAGTTCAGTACGCTTGTGTGACCACGGTGGACGAGGGTTTTCCTAAAACCCTACTTAATGACCTTGCAGATAATAACGTATATGGTCTTGTGCAGCTACCCGCCAGCAAGTCAATAACAATTGATCTATTTCCAGTTTCACCGATACCGCAGTGTATATGTGTGTGGCTGTGTGTGTGTGTGTGTGTGTGTGTGTGTGTGTGTGTGTGTGTGAGAGAGATAGAGAGTGTATGCACGTATTAGATTCTCCCCTTGTTTTAGGGTGGCCTGCAATATGGGTCCGCTAAAATACGATAATTAAACAACACCCAAACCCCTCCTATGTACACGTATGGGGTCGAATCATCCCCATATACATATTATACACAGTCCCACAATACTAATGCGATGGGAGTTCGCCTTCGCATATCTACTACCCCTCACCACCGCACCTCGCAGTTTGAAACGACGACGATGACCAGTCACTATATTATCCTCATATAATAATTCACCAAACATGACGTTTCCACCAATGACCGTGTTATAATGGTGAATTATATAATGTGCACACACACGGGTGCATGGTATAATATATATAGGAATATGGTATACCTGAGAGTACCAAATTACACCCGCACATACAATAAACATGTAATATATATTATACCTAATATGTGACGCGCACATCCATCCCGAACGTCCAAGTGCACAAGTGCAAACTGCAGCACACGTTTAAATGTAAATAATTCGGATTTGCTTTGATGTTCTGTAGAATATATATTATTTAATCAGAAGTCATACTATAAGCATGTGCCGACACTGAGTTTTAAAATTATATAATGAGGGTTGCCGTGAATTTACTCTTCATGAGGGTTGGGTTACACTCGTCACCGTCATCCACTATAGTATTCTCGTTTATCCACATCGACACTATAGTATCTAAAATATCATTATATTCTCGTTAAAAGTTTACTCACCCAAAGTGATCAAATTGTTTAAGTCAAATAATAATTTACATATTTTTGCTTATAGGTTGGTATTGTATGTGAGAGAAAGTTATTATCAACAATAACATCGGTTATAGAAAAAAATGTTATATGAGAAAACTAGTCCAAAGCATTGGAATCGTTATTGCAATATAATTATTTTGAATAAAAATAATCATTAGGTATTTGTGATACGTAGTTTTTTATGTGTTTATATAACTACTGAATATATTTCCTATAATTTCAATGTATCTGAGTTTGAAGAAATATATTATTTATAAGAAACCTAATAGGTGTATGGATAATATTATTTTTTTAAGTACTACCATCGCTCATTTATCTAAAAATTGTAACGATTATCACCTACTAACTTTTAAAATGTATTTGAAATTAAATTAAAACCTGTGTATAATCCTTATTTTTTTTAGTGTATCCTATTCTTTTAGTTTTGAATTTCAAATTATATGTTTGTAAATATTTTATGAGTTATATCCGAGAGTATAATACAAGGTTAAGAAGTCATAAATTATAAATCGAATATAATTATTGAACACAGTAATTTTTATTTAACTATATAGGTCTACCGTAAATGCATTTAAATTACTATAAAATACTGAAACATTGTTAAACTTTGTAAAACATGGCTCAACATGTTTATTTAACAGAAAAAATTCATTATTTGAGTCTTAAAATTAAGGTTTAGAAAAATTAAATTAAATATGAGTGAAATTGTTTTAATGTTCTATAGGTCATATATTTTAATACAAATGAGTGATGTACACAGAGAGGTTTATATTTTTTTACTATAGTGTTATAATTAAAAGTTTTACGTAAATAAAACTTTGACCCACTTTTAAAATGCACATAATAATTTTTAAAAAGTATTTGAAAATAGTATTTAGAGTACAATTATTTTACTTTGCATTAAAATTAAATAACCGTAGAACGTTTGATTGATAATCTTATATAATAAAACCATAGATAATAAATACATGGATAGGACTCCTCAAATTCATTACGTATTAGTTTTGCGGTCCAACATAGATAAGAAATTGAGGCGATTTGTTTACATTTTTTGTTGACAGTCGATACTCCATATAGATATACTTTATTTGGCCTCAATTATTCCCCTGGAAGACCGCTGATGAGACCATTATTTCCTATTCATATCTTTATTATCTTATATAATAAAACGCTAATAACGCTTATAACGCTAATAATTTAAAACATCATAAATATCATATGACATTAAATAAATTGGTAGGTAGGTACATAATATATTATATACAGTCATACAATATAACAGCAAAATATTATGATAGTAGGTACTTACGAAGATAAGTGTCAAAAAATTGTATAGTGTATTCATTTATACATATCTACGTTTAATAGGATAGTATTACATTTCAATAAAATTTGTTATTCACCAATATAACTATCTATTTGTTAATTTGATTTAATTCTCATAATTAAATAAATATACATGGTAGGTATATTTTAGAAAATATCCAATCAGAAAATTAGATTTTGGCGACTTATTTGTTATAACCACGAAAACATAACAATGATTACATTGATTACAATAAAGCCTAACATAAAACACCTGATAACTGTTCTCTATAATTATCAAAAAATACAATTATGTTACCTCCTGTACGCTTTTTCAGATTTGAACGGCCGTTTCGAGCACTTTTCGCTGTAGGCGGATTGTGCGTTCGGGAATCGACTTTCACCTGAGATGACTGATAGCTAGACACTCAAACTCAGAATCCGAATTTCCGATTTCAACACACACACTCTAGAACCGGACATACACGCCCGGTGCATGGTCTGCGATCCGACGTAGTCGGATTGCCTACCTGACTAGCTACTTGCATGCGAGCGACTTACAACCCCACTGCATCCGATCCGCCGCAGACGGATTGTCCGTTCGGGAATCGACTTTCACCCGAGATGACTGATAGCTAGACACTCAAACTCAGAATCCGAATTTCCGATTTCAACACACACACTCTAGAATCGGACATACACGCCCGGGGCGTCGTCTGCGATCCTCGGATGGCCTACCTGGCTGGCTGTGTCGTACGATCGACTTGAATCGCCTGACTTACGACTAGACACTCTTCCAAGTTCAAAAATTACCGCTTAACCAGTGCTACCAACACGACAAAACACAATACCCGACGACCCCGCGTTCCCGCCGCAGGCCGGATCAAAAAACCCAGCTCGAGGCGAAACGACAAAGATGCACCACCGCCCACACAGTCTTTCCGCCGTAGGCGGGATGACAAACACCCGAATTTAGTAATAATAATAATATTATAATATTACCTATGCTGTTTATCATAGGTAATAGGTATAGATAATATAATATTATGTAATCATGGAAACGACTTGTATAATTTCACTCATACTTCCAATTTTTAATTGGTACGTTTTGCATGACTATAATACTTATTAAATTACATATCGCCTCGTTTTAAAGTTCGAACAATAATAATTATAGAATTTAAAGTAGAAAATGAATAATGTTCAAAACGAATTCGAAGAAACTTTGAAACGCATCCAATCTCAAAACGGTGTTAATGGTGTTATTGTGGTAAACAATAATGGTATGTATTCGAACAGTATCTTATTATGGTTGTAGGTTAACAGGTAGTAGGTACTAGGTACCTAACTGTTGTGATCACGGACTTATTAACTTATTATTACTTATTCATGTAGTGCTTGTGACACTCAATCTTTAGTCCTTACTCGGGCTCTGTTTTTTTTATCATTAAATTATATTTGTTTATCATATTATATTATTATGATTGATACGGATAATAATTGTTATAGGTGATCACATTACATCAACATTTGACAACAGATCATCTGTTAGACATTCTGAAATGATGATGAAGTTGGCTGACAACGCGAAGCGTTTTGTTAGAAATTTAGATCCGTCAAACGAGTTGACTGTTTTACAAATGGGTTCTAAAAGACGAGAGGTAGTGCTCTCACCTGGTAAATTGTATTTTATAATATTTTTTTACTCAAATAATATTTTGACTACTATATATTTTATTGTTTTGAAATGTTTACACGCGTACCTATCTACTTATACCATATTTCAATCAAACAACTATTTTTTTCCATTCGTTACAATTGTTGTAACATTTTTTTTCTCATACAACATTTTAAGCTTATAGAACAAAAATAAATTACATTATATTATATTTGAGATATGTATCTTCTTAAAGCACAAGCTTGTGGCAAAGATATAGAATACGGATACGATATGTCCTTCTATTTACAAGACATATTAAATACTTATCTATCAAAATAAGAAAATCGCTACATGAGAAATCGAGTGAATATCCAATGTTGTAAAAATTTGAATTTAAAACGCTCATAAAAATATTTGATTTGACTTTCTTATAGAAATTTTTTTTTTGATAAAGGTAGACAATTTTATGAGGAATCTTGTATTACACTTTAAAATAATTCAAAATAATTTGGTAATTTTCGTGATTTTTCCATGTTTTGTCATTTTTTGAACTTTAAATGCTTAAAAAAAAAACTGTGACTTACGATTTTTAATATTTTTCATCTGTCTTTGAAACAATATAGTAGGAGCCTTGTATTAAATTTTCAAGTATTTTTACTCAACAAATAAATTTTTATTGATATTCATAAAAAACAAAACTAATAAAATTGGAAACTGAAAATGTCCCTAAACAGTTCAAAATAAATCAAAATATTTTGAAAATGTTATAGTGTTTAGAAAATGCAAATATAAACAACCAGTGAAAATTTCAAGTGTCTGCGGTCATTTGTTTTAATGTTACACCAAAAACCAAATTCAATTTTGTGAAAAATCGATTTTGCGTAAAAATTCCCGTTTTAATTTTTCTTTTGTTAATCTTGTCGCTTGTGAAAACTATTGGGAATTTTAAATTTTGACCTCCTAAAGGTACCAACTAGATTCACTTTCCCATCAAACAAGTTACTGAAGTTGAAAATCGAATCATTATTTCGACTACTAATCGTGTACACAGACACAAAAATAAAAAATTAAATTAAAAAAAAAAAAAAAAACACACATCATTGTAAAATCAATACATTCATCGTTTCACTCAGAATCTAAAATCAGAATTACATAAAATGTACTTATAACTAAAAATCAGATAATTTCTATTAGCCAGTTTTAACAATTATTTATTTAGCATTACAATTTTGCAAAAACTATTTGTTTTATAAAAATAGGCATGTAATTTTAGAAATTGGGTCCAAGGTAATTGACAAACTTCTTACCAAAAGATAATGTTGAGTCTTGGCATCAAATGCTAGAGAGACTTTTATTACTTGTTTATTTTGTTTTTATCAACCCATTGATCTAAATTTTTTATCACCCACAAAATCACAATTTGTTGAATACAAGATTCTCTGGTAGTATGTCGAACATCCTTAAGTATGACTGGTGGATCTTTCATAATCTGTATTTTAAAGACATATAATATTATGTACTATCTGACGTTGACGAAGCAGTAGTAGTTTTAGAGCATTATCAGATAATCCTCTCTAGATTAACAAACTGTATTATCCAGTGGCGTAGGCAATGGGGGGGGGGAATGGGGGGTCAGATCCCCCCATTGCGTTTGTATTACCTTAGTGAAAAGTTTTGAGATGCTGGGGGATTTTCCAATTTTTCTCTCCCATGCTACTAGTATTAACGTGTTATTGTAAATAGGTACCCATAGGTACCCATAGGTATAATGTTGTGTCCATGAGTACCCTTACCCAATTATTTTAGTTTAATCTAGATTATCATCAATCATAATTTTATCGTTAAGGATTGTTTACATTTTGAAAATAATTTAACATTTATTATTTGATTAATTGTTGCTTTATAGTTGCTTACAAAACTAATTCTGGATGAAGTGAAATAATATTTTAATATCGACTGTGTGTAGATTAGTGTCATTATTATTAAATTATGTATGTAGAATGTACCTATATATTGTATAATGTATATACAATATGTCAATACTCAATACTATCTTCTACAAGTCTATATAGATAACTGGAAAATCAATTGGGTACTAACCACTAACATAATTTTAATAACTAGGTATAAAACAAATTTTAATTTTTATAATTAATTAATATTTAAAATAGTATAGGTATACCTATAATCAAATAAAATTAATTAATTACCGATTAGATAAACTAAATTATATGTTAAAATCCTTTTTTTTTTCAGGTAAAGATTTCATAATGATGGTTCTTCGGGAACAAAATCATAAATCTATTATGGGAATTATAGGTGCAAAGTCTTTATAATGCATTTTTATATTGCTTGGAATAAAACAAAAATTTTATTATGTAATTATAAATTAGTTATATTGTATCTATTTGGCTATAGTATACGTAAGATACGTGTAATATTATTAAGTATCTATTGATTTTAAACTTTATGATAGCATAACAGTTTTTAAAAAGGTTGGCTAATGGTTTATTTATTACATAGTTTTCTTTTCTATTTATCTTGGTGACAAATCATTTTTTTCTTTTTTATTCTTATAATCAAATATATAAGATGTTAATATGTTATATAAGACATGGATATCTAACATTCAAAATCGAACAGGGTGTAAAATATTTAAATATATACATTATGCACAATGTGACTGTACAGTGACTGATGCAAGGTACAATATTGTGTGCAGCACTAACCTCGCTTTACAGTACAACGACCTTGTTGTTGTTTAGTTTAATTTACTAATTTAGTCCTAAAAACAATGATATAAATAAATAATTATTAAGTAGAGAGCTGCAACTCTGTCACTTTTCTCACTTAGCCGTTCATTATAATGTTTCGAGACAGAAACTGAAATTAATCATGTCATTTTCAAAATTCTGTTCATTTAATTTTACCCCCGAACTAAGTATATAATATACTAACTAGTACCTACATCTTAGTCCATGATTTTACCACATAATAGGTTTGGAGAGTGTCCATTCTGATTTCATATATTCTGTGGTTGTTGCAGAGATAATAAAAAAAAGGTTTGCTAGTATAATATGATAAAACAGCTATTTAGGTTGACTATTAACGTTATCGTATATTTTCTAATCGTTGGTATTAATCAATTCATTTTAAATTTAATTTATGTATATAAGTATAATGTTGTACAAAAATGTATTTTTTTCATAATAACTAAAAGTGATCCAAATAATGTGTCATGGAGTCTGGTTTAATAGAAAATTAAAATATGTAATAGTGCATGTAGAATTATTTTGGGTAGTCTACTGTCTTCTTGATTACATTAGAAAAGTCTAATACTACTGTAGAAAATCATTATTTATTTCCGTTTGGCGATCTATATAAGGCCAAATGTAATCGTCTACACGAATAACCTTTTAACCTGAAAATCAAAGATACTGTAATCTCCTACATGGACATTTTTACCTGAAAAAAAAATAGACTTATAGGCTATCCTACACTCCAACATTTTAATTGAATACATGATTTTGGAATTGAAAAGCTCAAAAAGCTAAAAATGATAATAATTTGAAAATAATAAATATAAAAAATATATTTTTATAGATAAAATACAAACACTTGGTTAGGTAATAATTTATCTGAATATGATTATTATTTAAGTTTTTATTTATATAAGCAACTGAATTGATTTTTGTACAATACATGTATTAATTTATTTGCAAGACAGATATTTCATTTTTAATGTCGAAATGACGAAAACATATTTTTTTTTACTGATTTTTTTTTAAACATTTTTTTAAATATTTTTACCTAAGTCATTTGGTTTTTTAATATTTAATAATGTATGGTAATCAATTAATTAAACGATTTAAACTGGAGGAAATTATTACATTTTTTATTTTATATAAGTAATTATTCTAGGAGGAAACAACAGCGGTACAAGCGGTATCCACTTGTCCACCTTTTTAAAAATTAATTTTAACTTTGTTTTAAAAACTTAATAATATTTTACTTTCTTTTGTATTAGTTAATACTATGTCTATGTAGGATATTACCTACATTTATACGAGTTTACCATTCCCCCTTTTAGAGGCCATATATTTTTTATATTAGGTTCCAGGAACTTATTAGACAGGTTGGAACAAGTAGGTATAATTATTAATTAATATTACACAGAAATATTATAATATATTATAACAACCTGGTTCCTATATCATTCTAATTGTTCCAAATATCCGTGGAATCATTGTAGTAGACACATCATTATGAAATAGTCTTGAATTTTAAGATCCCACACACAACTTCGTTTCTGTCATAATAATATTAAATCATATGTTTTAATATTCATTAGATACCTATCAAACTTATTATAAATAATAAGTGTTATTCTACGATTAATTTAAAATCAGTGTTATAGAGAAGGAGTATGCAGTATATGCTTATCGATTTCAATCTGTTCGAATTAATGCGTTACCACGCCGGTCTAATATTTGATTTTTGAAACTGTTTGCTTCCAACTCTATACAATCAGTGTAAATGTATTCAATACACTAAACACACACCGTAAACTCTTCATTAACCCAAAGATGTCAATAAATAAGTTTATGCGTAGTTTGAAATAATAATATTGTAATCAATAAAACAGAAGTTACTGTATTATACAACTTATAATGTTAGTAAGAGTAACTACAAAATATAAATAACTAGATATAGACATAGTAAATTGAATGTAAAAATTAATCAAAAATTACTTTAAAAAAAAACACACACACCTCACACATTATTATTAATACCAATGTTTTCGGAGCGTCACATGATAAAGAAATATTACAATTAATATAGGTAGGTACTTGAATTTGCAAGAAAATATTGGCTACTTTTTCCATGGTAATTTACTTCATAATTATTACCATATCGTAATATTTCAAGCAATTATTTATTAAGTTCTATATTTATCATTATTTGGAATCGCAGTTTGCAATGACGCAATGTTCATGTTTGAATTAATTAATTAAAATTAACACCACCAAACCCGGCAGTTGTGATAGGTAGCAATCAGGATTGATATACTAACTACGAGTATATACTAATATGTATTTACAATAATAGGTATAGTCTTTGTCCGTATTACGGCAGTCACGAAAACATACAAGTATTCAATATAATATTATGTTCATATAGGTAGTAGCTTAGTTATAATCTATTAGATACAGAATATTATGTGATAAAATATTAAGTTTAAAAATATAGTAATACAAAAATAATAATTTTAAAATATATTTTGAAATCATTTCGTTTTATTTTACTTAAATCCATTTTTAAAGTGAAGAAAAAATATTCTAATATTATTTTATGATAGTATAATGTCAGCAGTCTTCTCAGTACTTTGTAATTGGTTAGGAGGGTATATATTATTTGAAAAATTAGCAACATGGACTACGCCCCCACGGGGGTGGGCTTACATTGTAACTAATATTAATAAGTTGCTATTTTATTAAACCAAATTTATGTTTATTTTTTAAATATACAATATTATGCCTATGTTTGTTGACTTATCTGATATATTATCAATAATATCTCCAAGTTTATTAACATCTTTACGAATTATTAATTTTCTATATACACATAATATTATATTATATCATATTAATTAATTAAACAATTGTCCATATTATTTTTTTTTATTTTGGTTGGAGCCTTGGAAGTAAAGTTTTTCATCTCTAGAGGTTTTGAAATATTACCTTTTAATGTAAAATATTTGTTATTATTTGTATATCTATTCATCATTATTCGATGTTACTTCAAAATGTAAAACACTAGGTACCAAATATATATGTTCGATGAAAACAAAATCATATTTCAGAGTAATTAGATTATTGAGATAATGAATATAGTATGAAATAATAAAATTAATAATATAAAGGTTACCTAGGCATAATATAATATATTAATAAATATTAATAATGTTTGTACAAATGAAACAAACCATGGTCCACGGGTCCATAGAAAAATATTCTGGTTCTTGGAACCACGGTCCACAAACAACCTCCACAATAGGAGTAACTAAACCATCAGGTAAAAAATTAACCATGACCACAGTTAAATTGAATGATAGTTATATTATAGTGAGTGATTGATTAATAACAATCATTATCAAATTTCAAATAATAGAATATACATAAATGTATAAGAAAATATAAAAATCTATAAAAAATTTAAATTTAATACAATTTACAAAACATCCCTTTACTTTTAGATATATAAATATGAAATAAATTAGAAACATTATGTGAGAAGGCCAACGTAATTTACTCATTATAATATGTACCTGTATAATCTATACGTTGACGATAGCGGTGATGTTTCTTTTTGAAGAAATAATTAATACGTTAGCTATAGTGAATTTTAGTAAATTACATTACGTATACGGAGCTCTTCTGGCACATATTGTATATACAATGGAATCGTAATCTAAGTCCGAAATAATAACACACACACACACACATACTATATATTTGTTGCATACCATTTTCTTTCTCGAAAATGAATTATTCACTATTTATTCGGTTAAATTAAATCCGCGAGAAACTTATTCAACAGCCCGATGGACCGTCCGTGTATATATACGTGTGTATACGGACCATTGTAGCTGAAACTGTTGGATGCTTAGCAAGTTCAAAAACTGCTCTCATTAAAGGGGTGAAATCTGCATTACAAAAAAAAAAAAAATAGAAAAAAAGACGCGCATACAGCCAAGCACAAGTAGACGGCGGAACTCGAATACGGACGTAGTAAATGAAACATTGTGTTATGAAGTCAAATAAAAGGTTTTCTCATTGTGTTCTGCGGGTACGGTAGTCCAAAAATATGTCAAGCCCAAGTGTATATACAATGGGGTGGTGCGGAAGAGGATGTATGTGTGTGTGTGTGTGTGTGTGTGGGTATATACGCGTGCAGACGACCCCATTGAAATTCCAAAAATATATAAAAGCGACTTTCGAGCCGGACAGTTTTCGCAATACGCGCCTGCATAATATTAAATAAATATATAAGTGTGTGTGTGCGTGTGCGTGTGTGTGTGTGTGTGTGTGTGTGTGTGTGTGTGTGTGTGTGTGTGTGTGTGAGTGTGTGTGCGTGTTAGTGTGTGTATCCGCGCATATTAATTAATATGCTAATGCGAATATGAGCGTTTGCGTATATAATATGTGAGAGCATTGTAGTGGACGTCCTCCCCTTAAAAATTGGTTGGTTTTCACGTGTGCGTTTATATAAATATATATATATGTGTGTGTGTGTATTTATTAAGTATCGCTATAGTACCTTTCCCTCTATTCACGCTCAGTTTTTACCCGCCAGTTGTGAACCATCGCCGAAAAGAGTCGTTCCTCATCCACTATACGTACTTGTATAAAATATTTATAAATTATATATATTCGTGCACTATATTATATTTCGCCACCACCACCGTGCCGATTTTGTTGAACCGGAAATAGCCTAAGAGCGGTGCTGTACGTGCGTGCGTGGGATGGAGGGGGCCTCGATACACTCGTGAGTCGTGGCGGGGGTGTAACGCGGATTTAATACTGTTTCCGGACCTCCCATACATATTATTTCCTGTCCCCTGACACCACCACCACCATCCATAACTACCGCGACGACGTCCACCCAAGTTGGACTGCTGAAAAACAATAGCAGGAGCAGCAGTAAGCACAACCAAGTCCCACTCGACATGCAACCCTTTCACAGTGTTACACCGTTACCCTTATGTCCCAGCCCGTTTCGTCTTCCCCACTTCGACCACGAATTTAAGATGATGATGACATGTTCAGCGACAAAAAGAATTGCAGCTGCTTCCTAGCTAATAATATAATATAAGAAGGGCGATGCTTATTTCACCATGGACCTATACCACAACCACCGCTAGCGATGACAATATGACGTAACCACATAAATAATACTATTAACACTAATAATAATGTATACCACGAGTGTTGTGATAAATTTTTCCACCCCTTTTGTACCCTTATCCGAACCTCGACCATATCGCGAAATAGACGAGTGGAGATGACTGTGTGCTTTTCAATCTCACCGTGGGGGTGAGTGCTGAATAATTCCCTTCTCCGATTTTATACAATATTATGCATATTATGTGTAAGTACTGTAAAGTGTATCTTTAGACTTTAGAGCATATAATAAAGTATTCCATTTGTGTAGACAATATGATAGTCATGATGACATTTGTAATGTTAAGTGCGTAGTATATCGTGAGAAATAGAATAAAAAGAGTTTTTCATCTCCATATACTATTTATTATTATTTTTCTTAATTATAACTAATATCGTTGATACTAATACCTTTGATTCAAATTATAAATAATATTTAATAATGATAAAATAATCAGTATCATTTAAAATAAATACAAAACTGTTATTTTTTAACACTTTAAACACTAATAAATGTGTTTATTTAAATACCTAGTTAGTAAAATGTTCAATTTTTGAAAAGCTGATGTAAACTATAGGACTTTTTAATGTTTTCATAGTCTAAATATATTTAGGATAATAATATGATAATAGCTGAATTGTTACGAATAAAAGCTTAAATAATTCTTATATTCGAATGTTCATACAATATTTTATACTGCATATTATAAACTATGGCGTTTACATGAAACACTAACAGAATATACTGAAAACATTCCAATTTACGAGAAAACAGTATAGGTAGGTATATTAAATTATTAAGTGTGTCCACTGGAATGAACCTCCTCTCGTAAAAGTTATGTCTTTTAGTATAAATTAATAATATCTGACGCGAGGGGTGTAATATGATGGTTACGAGATGCAAACAATTTTTTAATGCACACGAAAAATATTTATCATCATTGTGTATCAATGACACACCCGCAACTCATGAACCCTTCGAACTGATGAAAACCACAAATCAATTCAAACGACGAAATCGGAAGAGTGGTTTTGGTTAGCAGGTGCATTCGTATATATTATTTTAAACGAGAGTAATATATTTGGTTAATTAAAAAAGTAACAGTGACCATACCCAACTCCGTAAACATAATATATTATATAAGCGTGTAAGGCACCTTAATTGTACAATATATTATAATATATAAATTAGCCTTTATACTACACATTTCTAAATACACAATAGCACACGCGTGGCCGTGCAAAGGTAAATTATGTGTTTTTGGCGTGGATAGCGATGTGCAGAAGTCGAGTAATCGTGGCGACACTTGAAAAATGTATAGGTAATTGTTATATAATATATTATTATATTATCGTGTGATACGATGCCTTAACGTTCACCCAGAACTACACGAATTCCGAGGTATAAAAGGGCCGCTATGATAAATTCGGTGTCTGTTTCATTATATCATTATGTAAGGATGAAAGTTAAAAGCTCACCGTGTCGATTATATCGAGAGTGGTCAGTCGCCCGAGGTCTGTGGATCAAGTTTAACGGACAAAAAATACCGGTAACAGCGGTGATGATAAGGGTCGAAATATTACACCTGGTGTCACATCCGTCCCATCCCTCTCGAAGATACACCTCTAGACCTATGGTGACAGTAACTCCATGCACGGGTCATCGGAATTTTTTTTTTGAAAATTATTGCTTTTAAAATAATACCACTGACATCTACTAGATCGATTTTCGTGGTCGGTGGTACACGCGTATAAAGATTATGGTATTATGTCGAAATAAATGCACCGACCAAACACGGCTGTGGCATGATATTATGGTTGGCATTGTTTGAAAACTATTTCACTCAAATAATAATGAGAAAATAATATTCATTGGAAACAATTTGCGGTTTTTTTCAAATATTTCATTTCAAGAAAAAAAAGGTTGTCAAAATTATTATCGTCCAACGTTAATTATTATATTTTGAAACTATTGAAATTAAAAATAATATTTGAATACATAGTAAAACATTTCAAAACGTGTAGCACTTCTTATTTCGTTCAATTTTCAAGTTATTCACAAAATGCATCTGATCGATTTTATATTTTCTTTTTTTCAACAAACAGAATATCTTATCATGTCTCCGTTGTTCATTTGTTTTCAAATATACAGTGTTATTTATCTCAACGTTCTATATAATATATTATAAGATTCAAAACCTTTAAATGAAAGCATATACAATTTACAAATAACAATAAAAAAAAAATGAATTAAATCATGCTAAAAGCCTTTCTGTAGTGTGTTATTTTTTTATTCGATGAAAAAAATGCAAATCCTTTTAGTGATTAACACAACAAGAGTACAAGATGGAACGTTTTAATATTTTTCTGTACCTACGTGCAGTTTCTCAAATCTCTTGTCACTTGTAATATAATTTTAATTCATTGCCGAAACCATATACCAGATACCTATATTATAAGATTTACTTTGAAAATGATTAATTATTTATGAACCTATTTATAGTGTTTAATGTATGTTTTTTAATTGAAAAAGTAGCTATTGTTCAATTACTTATATGATATCTGTTTAAATAATAAGATAAAAATAAATCGGGGTTTTTTTTGGAAATAAGTTCGATTAATAGAACTGTGCACAGTTTTGTAAGTTGCAACAAAAATGATTTATAGTTCGTAATTTTACTTTCGTTTTATAGAGACGTTAGTAGGTAATGTTATAGTTTTTGATCATAGACCACTTATTTTTTCCGGGGTTCTGGATTTCACTTACATTTCACTTACATTTTACGACCAACCTTACCTTATTGATCTGGACTTAAAAATTAATTTCAGAATAATTGGTTTCCATAATCTATTTTTATGCAAGAATATCTATTTGATGTGTCTAATATTGTCGAAAGTGTAATATACGTTTGTAATTCACAGTTGTTGGAACTTAAATTATCTTGATGATTTGAATTTAAACAGTTTTATAACTATATATAAACGGCCATTGTCACGCAATAAATTTGAAAAAATAATTCACGTTTTAATTTAGCACAGCCATTGGACCGACGATTATTAGAGTTAAGGCTGAAACGAATATTCCAAGAATTCAACAATGTAATTTTAGTTGTCTAAAGTAGGTACTTTATTACGGGCCACCAAGACTGCTTAAGATTATCAATCCAACAGTTTAAAGCTCTAGACGAACGGACATAATTTATGAGCTATGTAGAAAGGCCATCGTCCTTTATTGGTTTAAATTAATTTTGGTAAAAATGTAATCCAGCAGTTAAATCCAACATATTCTCCACGAGTTACGTTAAACACCATTATAAAACGTTTGTACATAGTTGTTATACGTTTAAACTGCAATGAATTTATCAACTAACACCAAAAATTACACTACACAAAAATAAAATACTAGAGGATTAAAATATGAAAATTAAAAAAGTTGTAAATATTGATAGTATTTATATTCAACAATAATATTTTCTAAAACAAAACACGGTTAAATATTTAATGTATTATGTTAAAAATGTGTGAAGTTAGCAACCCATAATCAAAATGTTTAACTAACCTTTCAATTATTTGTAAGTTACCTAATATTTTTTCAATTTTTTACGAAAATTTAAATCATGGCTAACTTCTTTAAAACATTGCCGTTTTTGTAATATCATAGTTTTTGACCATGGTTAAATGTTTAGCTCAATTTCCCAGTATTATTGTTATAATTTACGTTACGCCAAATTAAATCCAATTTGATACTAGAAACTTCACACAAAGTCATTTGTGAAAATCGGGGGAGGTGCTTGAAGGGGCTTGGCCCCCTCCTTTTTTATTTTTGTAGGATCGAATCTATTTACACTAATCCCGGAGAAGTTTTAAAGTTTGTTGACGTTCTTAATGTACTCAATGTATAACAATTAATATAATTTATTTTACATAGTATAAAACATGCGACACGGACACACACACGTTTGTAATATTTGAGATGATGTAATATTAAACAGGGTAACAAGAGTATAAAACTATTAACTACTACAATAGTCATTGTTCAATATGCAATCGACGCGGGTACCAGTAGACGTATCAACTATTTGTACAATATGTTTGTGCGGTGACCTTGTCACGATACAATATAATATCCGGAGCACGCAGTCAAACTGTCAAGACACAAATTACGATTCCGGTACGAAACAGGATACGAATCTGAGGATCCGGAAGAATATTACGTCTTTATCGAAAGCGTGGACATCGTCATATCCTACCAGTGTTTAAATAAGTATAATAATAGTACCTAATCATATCTAATAACACTTATAAGTAATAATAAATAGGTATTAGGTATTATACTGTTATGGCGTGTATACTATCTGAGCCAGGTCATTATTCGTTTATTTCAGCACACGTCATTTGAAACACTATAATATCGTGATCGTTATTATTATTATAATTTTTTTTTATTCCTCTCCCAGTCTGGAACATTATGCAGACTGCATACAAACAGTATTGAGCACGGAATAAAATGTACTAGGCACATTTTTTTATTTTTCGTAAATGTGACGGGCAGTGAAGTAGAGCTTTAGTAGAATTTTCACCACCACCTCCTCTAAATTGTAGAAACTCGTTTTTCAATTTTATATTATTCAAAATAACCATAATTATTGACTGATATATTGTCGCTAGTATTGGATAAAAACCCAGAGGCCAAAATAAAGTCATGGGTACATGCACAACTGCTGGCTTGTATTTTACTAAGTTAATATTTAGCTCTGCCCGATATTGCTTTTTACCGAGACTCGACTTTAACAGTTCACAGTTAACCAATCATTAAACAAATATCCGATCTGATATTAAACTGACTTGAAACCAATCTGTATAAAGTACTGACAAAATCCTATTGGTAACCGCGATATCCGATACCTACCTTAATATTTTACTCAAATAATTAAAAAATACAAATTTTTATTTCTAAGTAATACATTGTTTTAAAGTTTTTAAAACAATTCCATTTTTTTTAAATATAAATAATTTATTTTGTTTAATAAAATTATATGAAAAATATTAATTACAATAATATTCAACAGAAACTGATAACATTATTCCCTGCAGTCTCTGACGGTTATACGAATCACACTTTTCTACAAGTGCCTATCGCTAGGGTTATTAAGTCACCAAACCTACTCCGTCTGTTATCAGTCAAAGTTTAATATTGGCACATCGCGCACATGCAATCCGAAAACTTATATGGTAAATAATGGCAATTGTCAGGAGAACATTTTCGACGGCCATAATACGTACATGATTCAACGAAACGTCCTCGTAAGCTGGCAACGTAAAATAAAACGCCTATTTAAGTGTACGAAATATGACTAGATTGAGAAAAACGTTTCTATACCCACCTAGTTCATCACCGGAACATTGGTTGAAAAGTTTACGTTGAGTATGAGTAAATAATCGCATCTCTTGTGTTGTTACACGTACAGATTTTCGCTGGACTTAACAGGGCGTGAGCGTTTGGAGTCGCAATCGTTTTTATCCATTAACAGCAGTAGTGAGTATACACTTTAGACTTCAAAAGGGCCGTTAGTAGGTTTTTTTTGGGGGGGAGGGGATGTAATAAATACAATGGTAAGCGAAAGCCACAGTGGTAACGCCCCTAACCTCACCTAGCTATATAATGCATGGATGAAAAACTGAAAAAGCTCATATAGCATAATATGCATACTATTATGTAATACATCACCTATACAAATATAATAAAGAGATTGGGTGACAGGTATCTGTTCCACCATTAGAGCATGTGAATGAAACTACAAATTTATCTTTTTTTTATTGAAAAATTAAGTACACTTGTATATGCTGGAAAACTAATTGAATATTGTTTACTGAAATATGCAGTGGTACATACTATTTGAATTCAGGACTTGAAACCGTTATCGAAATTATCGGTTTCCTTATTGGTGGTGATCCAAAAAATATTGATACCGGTTACTGGTTTAAAACCGGTCCTGTCGATAGCGGCAACCTATTACCGGTACTATATTCAATATTATACCGATTAAGTGTTCATCGCTTCAAAAAAAATCGGTTTTCTAAAAAAAAAACCACTACACCTATGTAGTATGATTTAAGAATATTTTTAAGAAGTAATAAACTATTATGTGAGCTACAAGCTTATCATTATTTATGTAGCTAAAATAAATTAAAAAAATTATAGTTCAAAACTAACGGTAGTTGGTACCCAGTTAATACTCATTATGTTATTATAACGTTTTATGTTAACTGGAAAATCGACATAGTAACCGGTAACCAATAACCAGGAATAGAAATTTGTTTAAAATAACTGTAACCGATTTTTATGTTCCAACATTTCTGGGAAATTACCGGTTTTCGGTCAAAACCGTTAAACGGTTTCAAGCTCTGTTTGAATCCATAAGCTATAGTGTTATAAGTGTTTCAAAATATAATATTATACTTACCTAATTAAAAATTATATAGAAACAATAATTAATAGCGTACAGTTTATTATGTAAAATATCTGCAAGTGCAATTAATTGTAGACACAACATAAATTTCAGTTAAAAACATAATACACCTTTAAAATAGTTATATTGCCCATTTAATATTTCTAATCTAAATTTGTTAATCTAACTTTTTCAAAGTTAAAACATATAATCAAATAGAATTCTCAAAAAATAAAAACACCAAGTAAACAAGACGTACATTTTAGCACAGTTTGTATTGATGAGTAAACAAATTTACAAAATACAGTTAAAAACACGTATGTAATATTTATTTAACTATTTAAAAAATTATATTTTAGTTTGAGACGTCTAATATTTTTAAGTCGGAAATACCTTTCTACCCTTTATCCTAAAATCTAAAGTTATATAATTAAATCAAATGTAATGGAATTAATATATCATTTCCATCTCAACTCACTTATTTTGAAAGAAAATAATCAATTTCCGTCACCCTTTTATCTCATCACTCATACTAAATCAACAGTCATCACACTCCCCTTTAAAATAAGATCTTATATTTTCATTACAAGCCTTTCAAGTAAAATAATAATATACATATATATATATATATATATATTAATGTATTATAATTAAATAATAGAACTACTGAAAATCATATTTCACGTTAAATTGTATTATATTAAACAATATTACAATGACAAATTAGTACATAAAAATAACTGTTGATTTATGAATAATTAGATATCTAATGGCCTAGGGAAATACAATTCCGGACAATTTTCAAACATTTTTACAAAATAAAAATTAGTTTTGTTGCATAATTTATTATAATTAAAAATAAGAACAATATAATTCATATTTTAAGCATTTGTTAGTACTTTGCTATTTTACTTTTAAATACATACGTTCAGTAAACATTGTATTTATAAAATATTTCCAAGATGTTACTAATTATTATTTTCTTTTGACTTATGATTTATAGGTTGTATAATGTAAAATGTACACACTGAAAGAGGATACACATAATTTATGACTCAATGAAGTATACATATAAATATTTGTATTAACGATAATTAATAGCTGGTTTTACATATTTTGAGATAAAACAGTGTTATTTTTTTATTCGTGAAACACATAATTCACCATCAACTATACAAATATAAAAATTAGACTTTTTTTTTACTTAAAAGTTAAAACTAAATAATAGGTATGTGATTATTTTACTTTTAGAGCTTATCACTAAATGTGAGTTGACCATGTATCGTTGTAACCACTAAATAATAATTCTATAACATGGTCAGTTTTAATATAGGTAAGTATTTAATTAAAAATATATTATGGTAGAAAACTATTTAAAGAAAAACTTATCAGAACCGACATCGCTTTAAGTTATTTATATTTGGGTATATTTACATGACAAACATATCCCTACATCATTTGTGTTTACTGTTTGAAAATGTTTTGGAAGTTAGCGATAATTATTTTTAATTTGAATATCATATTTTTGATTATTTTGCGTATTTACAAACTGAAAAGGTCGAACTATTTAATGGTAGGCAAAGTTAGAAGGTGACATTTGAGGATCTAGTTAAATTGATTTCCAAATAATATATATTACACACGAGTACACGATTACAACAACACTATAGGTAGGTAGTGAGTACAATAAGGTATAATAATGTCAACAGTGAATAAACAATCACAATAGAATAATATGGTGCATGCGTGTTATAATTATTATATTACACGTATATTTTTAATTGTATGTTTAAATATAAAAATAGCTAAATGAATGGCCGTAATAATATTATGCAAAGTGGGTATTCTTGGAATGTTGAAATCAAGTTCATTGTGTGTAGGTAAAAATGCATTCAAAGAACTGTCGTGGACAAAGAAAGTTCAACAATACAATTGACATTTCGATGAGATATAATCGATTTTAATTCTCGATGGAAACGTAATTAACAAATATTTATCAAAGCATTTCATAGGGATAACGTTTATAATATTTTAATTAAAATATAACATACATCTATTTGCCGATTATTATGGTAAATATAATAGTTTTATATTGTTTAAAAACAGGCAACTTATATTTTATAAGCATCGATGTGTTGAACACAAGTAATTAAATTAGAATCATAGAGTATCTAATATCTAAACGTAAAATGTAATAACAATTAGAATAGGGCTGGTGGTATTTTAAATTTTGATACCGGTATCCGGTATTACCGGTTATACGGTATTTTTGATAATTACCGAAAATATCGTACCCCGGTACCCAGGTTATTTAAAAAATACCGTTAATTATCAGTATACCGAAAATACCGCAAACCCTAGATTAGGCTATCGTTTCCAGACTTCCAGTCAATTCTATCCAAGTTATAAATATTATAAGAATGGATAAGACATTGAGCTTATCAACTGAGAATAAAGTGATACCTTTTTTGAGGTTATAAGGGTTCCTTTATAATTGATAATTATTGTAACCTCACCTCTTATAATCTATCTCTCTCCTAGATATTGAACTTTTTCTCTTCTCCAAAAAAGACCGTAACCTCTTGCGAAGCCAGTATAGACGTATACAAATAATAAATTATAAATGCTGGTATATGCCATATAGTATTTTTGGTAATTACCGAGGTACTATAAATTTTTCATTCCTTCATCCCTTCAGACTTTCACAATTTTTGTTAATTTTTCTATCAACATGGCTATTTTTATAGAACCCAATTAATGATTTACCACAAGAATATACGATCGGTGACAAATGGTGTAAAGTCTATATTAAGAGGACGCTACATGGGAATTTGTTGTTTTCGTTTTACAAGTTCCTAACATAACAAATTTAAGCTCAGAAGATCACGTTTAACATAGTTATTTTAGAGTGAATCGATATATTGTTAAAATTGATGGTAAGAATTTTACATGAGTATTGTTTTTGTATGTGGGGTTTTTTACGGTATTTTAAATTTTTAGAAAGTTTTGAACGTATAATAAAGCGTAAATTAAAAAAAATCTCATAACTCACTTAAAAACAGAAATAAACAGAACTAGCTTCACAAAAAAAAATGTGCTAATAAGTTAGGAAATGCTTTATCACCCACTCTATTTAACTTAGCACTAGGGAAAGCAATGAGAGAAGTATGTGATGGTCGAAAATTGGAATAATGTGGGGAGCGAGTAAGATATAAAGAATAGTCTCTATTTAGGAGCTTACTTAGATGATATTGTAGTAATGGGGGAGACGAGAGATGAAGGCATAGATACTATGTCTAAACTATTAAGAGCAAGTAAAACTATAGGTCCGTTTGTAAATGAAGAAAAAACGAAACATATAATGATAGAAAGAAAAGGCTCAGCCATAGACCATATTATAATAGTAGATGATTGTAGATTCAAGAAAGTTGAGGTATTTAATACGTTAACATAAGTAACAACAATAATATGCATTATGAAATTAACGATCGAAAAGCATGCGGTAATCGATGCTACTATAGTATGACGAAACTACTTAAATCAAAACTACTATCACGCAACTTAAAGGCACTATTGTACAACAGATATTTATGACCAATAGTCACATACGCGAGTGAAACTTTGTCACTGAACAAAGGAGATAGCAAACGTAGGAAGGTGCTGAGGAATATAATATAAGGCCTAAGATATAAAACAGAGTTACAAAGATACGAGAGAAGAAAAAATCAAGAACTACAGGAGCTATATCTCATTACAGATATTATATCATATTTAAAATGGAAACGTCCAGAACGGTTTGGTAATGTCTGGAGAACAGACGTACAAGTAATGAGAGAAGTGCTAGTTAATAAAATAAGCAAAAAACGTAAGATAGGAAGACCAAGACCCAATGGGTGGATGTCGTGGCTCAAGACATCAAAAATATAAAAGACAACTCGATCTTTGACGACGCATATGACAGAGAGAAGTCAAGAGGTTTTATGATGACAGCGGTGGCCCTTAATGGGCTGATAAGCTGAGGAAGAAGAAGTAGAAGAATAAAAGTTAGGAAATCAAGAGAGTAAAAAAATATTGAGTGAGTAATAGGTATACTCGTCATATTCTCATGGTAAAAAATTAATTGGTGAATCAAACTTACCTTTAATAAGTTACATAATTTAATTTGGGTAAATGTTAAAAAAAGTAGAGTGGAAATATCTATCTTTTGGTTATGTTTATTTTTTAGCCCAATATTTATAAATAATTGTCATATAATTGTAATAATTGTAACTAATACTAGTAATAAAAACCGAAATCGAAATCAGAAAAAAATAAATACCAATATCCAAAACCGAAATCAAAATCGGAAATAATCAAAACAGATTTCCAAAACCAAAATCAAAATTGGAAAAAAATGTTTTTGCCCTGGTTGCAAGTTGCAACATTATAATAATATGACGTACCATTTTAGTTATATAAATGTATGTAAACCGTGTTACCGTATAACCGTGCATGAGGCCGGTTATCGATGTATTCATATATTTTATAATTTTAATTATTTATTGTTTTTTTATTTGGCTGAACATAGGTTTTTCACAGAGTTTGTAAATGTTGTCAAGATACATATTATAAATAAATAAATATTTTATTTTAGATTTGTTTCATTTTCTTGCTGTGAATTTTTAATTAATAAGATAAATCCTAATTGAATTATTTTCTTTAATATTATGCTCATTGTGTTTGGCTAACTTTTTAACCCTTGTTTAATTAGTATTGTATTTTAGTTTTTGACCATAATGGATGTCCAACAAAAATTCAATATATAAGTTAGACCTAAGTTCACTTATTATGCTAAAATAACCTAAATTCAATATGGACATTGGACGTACATTATTTGTGTCACATTTATTATACTTACCTAATGAAATTTGGATGAAACTGAATAACATAGTGATACTATTGTATAGGTAGGTCGTATATGATTTCGAAATTAGGTGGATATGTAATGTGCATTATTATATCATAAGAGTTTTGCAATCATGACCACGGTTGATATAGGTACACAATATGACGTGATGTGTGTACATATTGTAAGATAAAACGGTATTAGTTTATCCAGGCTTATGAATTAATATTTAACTTTAACTTTTCCACTTCATCGACTACAGTGAATGTTGGTGATATATTATTGTTTTTATTATTACATCAATAAAAACATATTATTATTATCATACCGTAGACACAGAGGGTGTAATTATACATACATATTTTTGTTAGTGGCATAAGCCACCTATACAATATTATGATTGTGTGTTGGTGTTAGGTAAGTGCGCACACTGCAAAGAGTATATTAACCCCTATTAGATACTTGGGACAATCAAGAACAGTGTGCTGCTGTGTTGTATTTTCGTTATTTTTTTCACTCTAAAGTGATTATGTTATTTTGTGTCTGTGTATATACCTACCAGCTATATATCTTCATATTATATATTGGTATCATATTTATTTTTTCTTATTTGTCATTATTATTATTTTTTTTTAAAGTTTACTCGTTCGCTTCTCTTCCGTCGGCCAATGAGTTCAGTAAAAATTAAATTATCATTTTTTTTAAAATCATAATAAAGGTACGGATAAAGGAAATAATAACGCCATAATATAATAAAACACCGGAGTTTTATTTTTATTTTTTTCATAGTAAACGAATCGAACGAATTGAAAAATACCGCACGTTTTATTCACGAAAATGCGTGTTGGTTTAAATTAGACAAATTTAATCATAAATAAGAGTATTAACAATGTTAACAGCAATTCCATCCAGTTGATATATGCGTACACACAGTTTTGTTATTTTGAACAGTTTAAATTTTTAGCCAATATTTATTTGTAAGTAAATTAAAACTCCTATTATCCGAATGCCGATCAAACGGACGTTCAATTAACCGGACGAAAAAAAAAGGTCCTAAGCTAAAGATTATTTCATAATATCATGTTATACTGTTATAGCTGGGAATTTTGGAACATAATAGAGAAGTACCCACTTACAACAATTTTGTATTTATTGATAATTTTTACTTCAAAATAATCAAAATATTATAGATTAAGTATTTTATATTTTGGGGGTGCACATTTTTAACACCTTGGTGCAAAAGTAACCTATGCATCCCCCAATGGTCAGTTGTTGTCTAATCGTCACACAGTTTAGTCTGTCAATTGTTATATTATTATAACGAGTGAATTGTCGTGTTACAATGTCCCTAAATAACTTTTAAAATGTAATATGTCAATCATCCGGATATTTGCTTATCCGGACCACCCTTGACATTAATCAGTTCGGATAATCGGAGTTCTACTGTAATTAAATAATCATCAAGGGATAAAAGAGATCTGGTTGAATATTTTTAAAAAATTGACTGAGTGGTAGAAAATAACTGCATATTTATAAATGTTCAATTATTATACCTAGGTAGTCTATAGTTTCCTAACATAGTATACAATTTTTAAAAATAGTGTTCATCATCACCGTAAGGGTCGTAAAGTCCTATAGCCTATAGGTATATTAATATAATATTGGTACTTTTATAACTATATATTATTAGTATTTCGTATATAGGTAACTGTTATTTGGTATCATTTCGTTTGTATATTTTTAATTTACTTTAAATAAATATACGTTTTCGCATAATTCTCAAACATAATGTAATAAATAACAAATCAGCTCTATCTCTAAAGCAAAAAAAAAATCTTAGTACTACACTTATTATAGGGGTAATGTGGTGAAATCACCGAGAAAAATCGGAAGAAATAAAATTGAAATAAATTCAAACTTAAAAGTCTCAAAATCAAAATACTTTATCAAACATTTAATATCATGAAATGAATCACAAAATATTCCATTTAAAAGTAACAAATCATACTAAGCCTCTCATTAGAAACATGATGTTTTCTTTGACATTATCATAATTCATAAGATATCTAGTATAAAATAACAAGAAATTTGTCAAATTTAAAACAAATTTTTAATGAGAAATATATTATTAGATTTTATTAATTAAAAGTAAATAGGTCTAGACAAGTTGTAACTTGTAACTTATAATAATTCTTATGTTCTATCACTAACTATTGGTCTCTTTTTCACGAGAGTAATTTTATTTTAAGTACTAAGTTTTTACTCATTAATGTTATACGTGTTGTTTAAACTTAACGAAACGTAATGTTTTTAAATAAATAAAAATATTATAATACGCGTGTATGCATTTATGCAATAGTCACAGTTTTCCGAGTGTATTATTAAATGTCCCCATATTATGGTGGTACAAAATTGTATACTCGAATGGAAAAAAAAAATATAATTAAAATACCAACGAAACGGACCTAACGTCGCTGTTTAAATGTAATTTTAATCGCATAAACAACCATTAAAAACATTTTTAGTAAAAAACTGTAATTTAATTGCATTGAATGTTCCATATACAATTTCAATATGCCGGTAACTTGAATAATTTTGATTATGTACTATTTATTATGCCGAGGAAGACAAAAATTGTTGGTTTGTAATTTTTTGTGGCGGACAATGGCGAACTCATGGTGAACGTATATGCGTATAATTTATATTGCATTATATTACAGTACGTAGCCGAATACTATAATATGCTCATGTGGTATTTCACAAGTTAAATGCATAATATTTCTATATATGACTATTATATAATGTATCACGACTTTTCAAACCGTACGAGTATAAAAAATATAATGATTTTAAAAGTTTATGTTAGGTACCTCCTACCTATTCAAAAGCTGTTTATTTGTTTTGTACATTTATTTTATAATAAACTTAACAGTACCTACTCGCAACGTAATATAATGCAAAATGCCACGACAAACCTCTAAGAATATTATCGTTTTTTACTGGAAACTGGAAACAGTAAACATTATTACTAATTTTTTTTTTTTTAATACTAAAAATAAATAGCATGGTAAAAATACAAAACGTGAAATACTTACAATTTTAATCGAATAACGAGGAGAAAAAACCATACCAAACCCTGCGCTATAAAAACATTTTAGAGACGCGCAATAAAAATTCCAAATGTTTAACCATTTCCATCGACGTTGAAACGTATTTGAAACGGTACGAATTATATGGGAAGGTAAGTACCTACGTACAGTTTAATAATTATTAACCACGGTCCACTTTTGATTGGTGTTTATGTTAAACGATAAAATATTTTTATATCTAATCGAAATCTATAACTATAATATTATTTAGTACTTACCTGCAGATTTCGATGTAAGTACCGGTGTACCACTCAGCCCCGTTCGTTTGTAAAATGATATTATGTTCATAAACAATAAATAGAACCATCTAACTATACACATAAAATATACAAATCCACTCACCCGTGTTTTAGAATATCACGCTGAAGTACCTACATAAAAAAAAAAATTTAATCTGGTTTTCGGTAACATATAATAATATGAAAGTAATTGTAGTGGGTAGGTACTCAGGTACCTCAGGTTAGGTTAATAACGAAATGCTTATTAAACATAGTAAACTTGTTCGTCAGTGAGATGTCTTGGGGGTTCATTTTTCTATAAAAAACACCTACTTGTTTTTTTTTATGTATTTCCGTATAATAATATTATATACATAGGTATCAGGTGTAAATGAAGATTTATAATAAATTTAAATAATACGTTTTAAAATTTAAAATGTCATACATATGATAACACGAATAATTATTACGATTAACTTCCATTTTCAAAAGTTATTATAGATAGGTAGGCACTTTGAGATATTAAATATTCTACATCTGATCAGGAAACGAAAAATAAAACACTAATACAACAATATTATATTAATTATATAACATTGATAAAAATATTACAATCACATATTTTTGTAAGCAATATTACGTTCAATAAACAATATAGACAGTGAACGAATCACAAAATATTATTTATATACACTATATATAAGCTCGTATATGCATTATACTGTATAGATATTTTATGACGTTTTAATTTTATTTGTCATTACGACTGTCGAAAACGATATGATGTCGCGACCATCACTTATCGAACACAATGTTGTGTACAAACAGTTTGGTCGAAGTTATCGAATCGTTTCGAGCACCCACCACAATGCAGTAAATGCACCATACCAGAATAATAATAATAAATTATATCAATTAAAACGAATGTGATTTTCCACATAAATCGCATTTATGGTCATGCCGTAATGTGCATCGATATCGATTTTATGCACAACTCACGAAAACCATTACACTGCATGTATAATCAATATGTATATCAAAATAGTTTTGAATTAATTGTATACCGAGCGCTTATAGTGGTACGTAAAATATTATATTTTATTGGGTTACATTTTTTTAAAATGCTAATTATATTATGTTATATGTAATTAATTAATATCCAACGCAGACATTTTGACTTTTTGTATCGTGATTTTACAAGGAAGTAAAATTAGCAATTTATTAGCCATTCTTGAAAAATATGCAATTCTTAAAAACATTGCACCACCAATTGTTTTTTAATTTTGTTTTATGCATGTTTGGATATAGTAACGAAAAGCAGCCTTAGTAAACTATATTTTTGCATTTAAATAATAATATTAATACTTTACTGCACCAGAAACATGTTTTATAAAATTTCACACACGATCACACAGGTATTTTTATGTAAACAAAAGTCTTTGTACTACGTAACGATTTAAATTTTTATTGTAAATATACAAAATATATAAGTATAATATTTTAAAAGTGGTTTGTTTTAAAAAAAATGGGTGAAGGAAGTAAGAAAATCATGACATATGCAAAAATATTCTGAACTAAGACGACCAATCATTTAATTTACTATTAGTAATATTTTAGGTACGTTGAATTTTTCCGAAAACATTTCATTGATTATATTTAAATATTATAATAATATTAGGTATGTATATTGTAAAATTCAAGACTTCCTTATTTCGATTTGTGGTGTTCTTGCACTAAATAAACACTAATTATCACTGAGTACAAAACAGAAATATTTAGAGTTGGAGTGGTATTGCATTTTATATTCTGTGTTATTGCAGCCACACTATGAAATTCAATACTGTCATAATTTGTTTATGACTGTCTTAAAATGAATTTCTATATGCAATACAGCCAAATCTCAAAATACGACAGTCTTGCATTTACTTAAAACATTGTAAATGGAAACAATTTTAACTTTTTGGGTTTAAGAAAGTATTCAACGATATTTGAAAAATTTGTAGTATAAAGTATATTTTCAAGTTATTGAGTTTTTAGTTTCAAACGCATAGGTAAAAAACTCTTTAAAATATTTTAGATTCAAACTTAAAATAGCTTTTTCTCAAAACTACCTATACATTTTGACTTGTGAAAAGTCATGTTCTATAGGTGCGAAATATCTTTACATACAAAGTAATAAATAATAATATTCGTAAAAGTTGCAAGTCCATTCTCAACTAACTTTTTTGAATTTAAATAAAAAATTAAAATTGTAATTTTTTGTTTAATCACAATAAATTCAACCAAATTGAACTTAAAATGTACCTTTTTTAAAAAAGAAATGTGATTAAAGATTTTTTAGTTTTTTGGTTTCAGAGTAATATTCTTATGACAAACCTAGTATTAAATTCTTAAACTTTTTAGCCAAGCGAAAATTATTTTATTGATGATAAATTATAGAAAATATCAAAAAAAAAATAGATATTGAAAAGTGTACATATCTATTAATATTATCTCAAAATGTCAATGTAAACATTTGGTGAAAATATCGGTGATTTGTTTTTGAATTATAACAAAATAAGTTTTATTTGGTTTTCTCAATCATTAGGTAAGAAAAGAAATTACTAGGAGTTTTTTACCTTTGATCTACAACAATCCTAAGTCTTAACACTCTCCTAACAGAACATATTATATCGAAGTTGAAAATCTAAGCAATGTTCACTGCTCCAAAAGGTGACGACAGATACAAATTCAAAAATAAAAAAGTCATCATTTTAAAATCAATGTACTCGTTCAGAATCTAACAATGTATACCAAATCAACCTTAAAATAAATAAACAAAAATGTTAAAAGCTACACTATAAATTATAAATTATTCATAAATGTATCCTTAAGTTTTGTAGTATTTAATATAAATGGGACAACAACACCACATTAACATATTTTATGTTTTAAACATTTGAATTCAAAGTTGATACTAAAAAAATTATGTAATTATAAAAAAATCAATAAAAAAAAATGATTCAAATAAATTTTGACAATGATATCCCTAATGATTTATGACAATATATGGGCCCCCACACAAAGTTGTTCAGTGGGGCTCATTATCTTATAGAAATAATAAACGCATAAAATAAACACATATGACATTGGTATATTGATACATTATAATTTATATTATTCTAAACATAGTTTAGACGTTTAGTCTCACGATACAAGTCTATATCTTTTTCACAGTAAACTGTTAACGTAAAAATTATAACATTAAAATAATATATTATTCTTAGACAACCGTGATTATATATTTAGTTAACTTTAACAAACTACCGTCATTTATGTATAATGCAGCGGTGATAAATGTTTGTTAGGTAAAATCTTAACTGAGAATTATTATTCTATAATTTGAGAAAGTTTATTCCCAACTCAACATCGACTTTAATTTAATGTCTACGTATATTCTACGAAGGTGCTCGAATTCGATTTTATGTATAATGGTTGATAGTAAATGAAAGTAAGTCTTGTTTTTTACTACCTACCTACCGAATAATATTATTATGAATATCATAAAGAAAGAAAAAAAAGAGTGAACACGTTGTTAAAAAAAAAAAGGAACTAATTGCATTGTACCAAACACAATAATGCACTATTGTAACAGGTAATGTTACTCCTAAAACCACTTACAATAACAAGTTGTCTGTATAATAATTTAAAAAAGAATACGATTCTGATCCTTGAATGAATTTGTGTATGATATAAATTACATTTTGCATAATGATCTACCAACCAAACCCATGGTTGAACTAAGATCACGGTAGCACAATATTATAATATATTCATAGAAAGCTCACCAAACTCGGAAATCCGCTTATTGCCTTAATTACACTATTCATCTTCCAAACAACTCCTTTCTACACAAAATGGTCTAAATAGTGTAGTATCAAATATTAAAATTATTATAATATGCCAATCAGATAATAATTTATAAATATAAAATCGTCGATGGTCGATGTATAATAATATTATATTATATTGTGCGTGCTTAAACATTAGATAGGCAATAATAAATTATCTATGAACTACTATAATATAGTAGTTCATTATACTTATATTTTAATTGTAGAAACTAATATTTTACTAATTTCACATATACACTTTCCTTAATTTTCTTTGCTAACATATTTAAAATGTATGAATAGTGTTGGTATTTTGATGCACTTAACATTTTTTTTTTTATTTTTAAGGGTTTCTTGTTTTTAACATGTGGAGTATTTATTTTAACTTTTTTTTGTTGCTTAACTCATTTTAGAGTTATTAGAGCATCAAACACTATAAAATCAAGTGTAATTTTTTTAATTTCGTTTTGAGATTCTTACTTAAAAAAGCAACTTTGTAACGGTTTTTCAGGGTTTTTACCTTATCAAATGTTATTATTTTTAAATCGTAATTTTTTAACGGATCCGTACTACGTACAAATTGAGATTACGAGAAGCGATGACAAATTAAATAAGAATAATTATTTTATCATATTAAAAGTTTACGGAGAATACTTGATATTACTGTGCAGTCCTGCACATTTTTTTTTTAAATTTAATAAAGAATATTTCTTGGTTCAAATCTTGTTTGAAATAAAAAAAATTAAGAGAATTGTATAGGTGTGTTATTTTGAATGTCTAAGGTATTTTTTGGGAGGTTTTTAGTTCATTACATTTCCAGCCCTGTAGTTAGGAATATTTTTAAAGGTATTATACCTAATTAATTAATTAGTTAATTTAAATTATTGAAAAAAAAACATTAATTACCTATTAAAATATTTATTTAAGGAGGATTCCTGTCTTTTAATTTTTAGGGTTTTGTTACCTATATTATAAGTCTCTCCGAGCCTTTTAATAATATGTTTAAACAAAATGCAATTGAGACAATGTTTAAAAAATATTCCAGCGTTTTACAATTAATTTAAATCAATGGACATTTATTTAAGTGAAGGACTTAAAGTAAACTTGGATGTTTTTTCTCTGACAAACTGAGTAGTGTACTACCTGCCGAACCGTGGTAGTGGTTGGAATCGGTACCTAGTAGTATAGTAGGCACTAGGCACTAGATAGCCGAGGTACTATATAGTATATATACATATAGTACTGGTAGTTGCAGTATAGTAGCGTATATATTGTGGTTGTTTAATCGACGGTGGCGATGAATAATTTATTTTCTCGTTTTGTGCACTACCGAAAGGGATAGGTAGGGGTATAGGACCAGGTGCACAACGTGCATAATATATAGTATGTTCTCACCGTGTTTACTCACGTTTTGTATTGTTCATCGAATAAATGGAATATCATCCAACCCCGCCGGTTTGACTTTCGCCCGGAAGACATAGATATACTACATTATTGTGTGGTAAAGCGAGTAGCGACAGATGCCCACAGACACACACACACACACACACATACACACACATACACACACACACTCACACATTACACGTAGGAATACACGGGATATACATTGGGAAAAACGTACTGCTATTACACGTAGACGGCATAATATACAGAGTGGAAAACTGCAGTATTTTTTTTAGCACGTTACATATTTTATGTGAAAAAACGGTCCAGGATGTATATTGGCTTACTTCAAATACTAAACAATATCATTGAATTACTGGTGTAAGGTTTTTTTTTAAATTACATAAATATTTAATGGTGGAGATCAAACCTGATTAAATAATAGCTGTCGCCAGTTATGTCAAATAGTATAATGATAGGGATTGTGCTCACTGCTCGATATAAACGAGTAAAGCTGAAAGGCATATTTACAATATATACATATAGGTATACAATATATATAAATATAAATATATTATTATTATACTATTACGTCTTAGTCGAGTCTCGGGAGATCCGTTATGATTAGCGTACCGTATAAAAACGATGTTTACTCGAGTTTCTGATTTCATATAAATATTTGTTTTACGGTCACGTGATACGCGTGTGCGATATAACATCCATTTACTATTCCCGGAACATAATATGAGTTCTCGTTGCTCCACGAAACGGATACACTTCCCATACGGCCATAGTGTATGTATGCACATGTGCGCGCGTGGTATATTTACCTTTTGCATCATAATATACCACTATACCCTATTTTCGCCAAACCCAGAAAATATTATGGTTTAAAAGCGATCCCACGCGATTGACACGGTACATTTAACTCATACCTAAAATTTCATATGATTTGCGCTGTGCAAATATAGGCACGAAAAGCATAATATTATGATCGTGTACCTACTGCACATTTTCAGATAATAATATAATGTTCACATTTTTTGTATTCCCTCTCACATTGTCGTCACATTATTGCCGTATCACACATATGAAGTCTAATTGTATTGATTGGCCATGAGCTACAGTTACATAATATAATATTAAGTCATCATATTTCCAAGTAGAACGCGTCTTATATTATAGTGTATTGAAAAATTATTTTTCTGGAGATCGCAGTGTCCTATATTTTTAAATCCGTCAGGCGGGGGCGGATCTTGGAATGGAAAAAAAAATGGGACTGACGCAAAGTGTGTTCTTATAATATAAGGCGTATAAATATAAATCAGACACTCGTAGATTTAAGAAGTGATAAATAGGGCCCGGATTTTTGTTTGAAAAAACAAATATGCTAACAAAGTACAAAATATATCTAAGTTATCGAGTTTTAATGGTAATAATCGTTTTGTCTTCGTTTGCAAGAGAGTAATATATTTATGACTCATGGATTATTATTGTTTTGCAAACTTATGAGTTTCTTAACTTTCAATACATTCCATCACTTTTGTTTAAAATCAATAACAATAATCACTGTGAGGTTGAAAAATGATTATTATTCGTGCATATTTTGAAGGAAAAAATAAAGTTCAGCTACAGCAATAAGTACTTACTCATAAATATAATAAAAAATCTACACGGATATGCGCATTGAGTTTATTTTACTGTTGATTTTCGTTTAATAAAATAAATAAAACAGCATTTCGACATTATTTAACAATTCATACAGCTAAATAAATACCAGATGAACCGACTTAATGAAAAAAATCTCGTAACTCATTCCTACGAGAAACTATGCCATTTATCTAAAACGGAGCAATTGGAATACAGAAGCATATTAAATGGTGACGGAATTGACTACTGATTACGTAATATCTGATGAACCCCATTATTCAATTTCTTGAAAAAAATACAATTAACTGTTTTTCATCGTCTTCCAATGAGTTACGGGTACACGAATACACCTGCAATTTCGATACAATTTGAGAGCGATTTTACATTGCTATGCAGATTTATTTCTTACTTTTGCATCAGACTTATTTTCGTACTCGAATATAAAATATATCAGTTATTTATCAGTCCATTATTAATGGATGTAAATGCATAAACTAGCATTTTAATGCTAAAATGCTCGTGCATTAATTCACCACGCGATTTAAAAATGATGAGTTATACAATATTAATGTTTGTTACCTCCAAGACTAATTTTGTAGATATCAACAAAAACGTATTTCATTTTTATTAAACATAGCACAAACAATTATATTGTGTTCGGTTAATTTCTGCTTTATTCTATAACATATAGTATATTTACACGAATGCCGAGTCGTTACAAAATTGAATTTCAATGGTTCCCTTTAAGCTGATAAGTTATTATACATCTATTGAACAAATTCACACCTTAGTTTATTTAATGTTATAATTAGAAACAATAATCTTTGTATATAAATTTAATTAACAGAATGGGAAAAACATGAATGTTTCTTACGGTTTTCTATGAACCTATCACTCTGATGATCTATAGGTGGGAACATAAATAGTAAATAATATATAAAAATAGGCCTGGTCGGTCTTTTATAGGGTACTTTCTTTACCAGACAAAAATAAATAAAACTTGAAATCCAGATTTAGGAGGGTCAGTCGAATTCGACTCGGATCTACAAGTGTTGTTTGTCGAAATCTCGAGGGACACAGGCAATGGCTACCAGTGGAATAGGTAGTTGATAAATCGATCAAGTCGTTCCATAGAAACTTTCTCTGTTGGTATGTCTTAGTCGGGGCCTATAGCCCTCTATGAAAATAAATCAAGTTGTGGGGCTGTGTGATTATTATGAATTTTGAAGTTTGAAGTACATAATAGAAAGCAATAAATTATGTACATCTAGATCTAGCTAGATGGATAACATCATTATATATTTGTAATGATAAGGCAGTGCAACAATAATATTGTATTATGATCTTTGATTAAACGCTAACCATAAACATATTATTGTGTTCAAAGTTTAAAATTTGAATACCATTATACGTCAAAAACACTCACTAAATAAATTAAAACTATACATAATCAAATGAAATATGAAGTTTCAAAGTCTCGAATACTTTTAAAGTTTTTGTTTACCACGCTCGAACTCTTCTGATAATTCAACGATACTTTCCATCTAAGTTCATATACTGAATAAAAATTCATTAAAGGTTCATTGTTTCTCGATTTCTATGAATTTAGTGCAAATATAGTTTGTTACTCACATCCAAGCAACGAAGATATTCATTTTAACTAAATTGTATAAAATATATCTATAAGAAATTTGAAAAAAACAAAATCCCACATCATCGTTATCGTTTGCACGCGACTTCATCAATCTTTTTAGGACGTCTATTAAAAACCGCACACGCCCCATCACACCAGCATACAATATTATATTAAAATATGTATACCGTGTATAATTAATATTATAATAAATGGCAAAAAAAAAGGTTTAGGGTGCACAAAAAAATTGAAAAAAAGGAACTCTAATCCCCACTAGAACTCAGACTGCTATATAATATCATTATTATTATTATACTGCACACTTACATTATACCAGAAAGATGAGGACGGAAAATTAATTGACATGGACGTTAACAGTCAATATTTAAGTAATTATAGATATTATGCGCTTTAATGAGCGTGTGGGTGGTAATAATCGTATTCACCCTCTTGCAGACACGCACGAGCTCGAGTATATAACACTAATCGGTTCGGACGTTTACACACGCGACTACCTATATTATTTAACTTATATATAAATTATACGTATGTGTGGGTCTGTGTGTTTGTGTTATGCGCTCTCGTTCGGGGAAAAACTAATTCGGCCTGGCGCACCACGTCAATAGCTATTTGGGGGTTGGTGTTCATACGAAAAAAAATAATATATTTTAAGTAAAAAAAAAAATGCTTGGTTATAATATACGGGGTGTGCGGATCAGTATATATATATATGCGTATTTTTCGCCATATGGCTTGGTGCCGGTGGTGGCGATGGCTTAAGGTCGCCGTGCGCAGTACGATATATGTGTACAAGTGCGAATACACACACACACAAAGTGTACGTACAATGTTTTGCGGCGGAGGGCCGTGGAATTAGCATACATTAATTAATACGGTACGAAAGCGCGTGAGAACTGACCCCTTTTTCAATCAGTAAAATCGCTTGCGGCTCGTCCGGTCGAGAATTACACTCACACACACACACACACACTCATACATACGTACATGCACACATATATACATACTTACGTAGATATATATATATATATATACGTACATATATATATATAAGTATACGTGATAATATAAACGAGGCTACGGTCGTCGCAGTGACGGTCGTCGTTTGTCCGCCGCCGCCGCCGCCGTGGCAATCCTTTTTACATCTTAACCGAATCGTGCGTTCTGCACAAAGACAATTTACATAATTTAAACCACGGCCGCCGGTGTACGTCCTATATATGTACATATATTTGATATGTACTACCACCAGCTCTATGCACATTGTATATATTTATATATTCGTTAGCCGTCACACCCTCACACACCCCTCGGTCACTATGATATTATCACGTCTTTGCCATCTTCGGCCGTTGGTTGACCATCTATATATTATACACAGGGCGTGGTTTTGGTTTTTTTTTTACGACTGCCAAGACGCAACCCCTGATCCTGCGTGATTTTAAGTGCATTTGTATAATATTATGCGGGTGTAGGTACCTGTGTCGCGTGCGTGTGTGTTAACCACAACGTAATTTGTGTGTCAAGATCGTCGATACGACGAAATGTAAGTACCCACATAAAATAATAAAACAGTTATCATAATAAGAATGCGAAGTGGATCAAAATCATGGATATAAAAATTGATAACACTTAAGTGAAAGTTGATGACAGACAGACACACGTATCACGCTACTCGATATATTCCAAGTCAAAGAACATGTATGAATCATAAACATTTATTAATAACTGCTAATAAGTAACCATTTACCATTAATTGTATATCGTACACAATTTAGTGGGAATTATGTAATTTTTACATTTTATTCGTTTCCATGGTAATATACAAAGAGTTAAGAAAATCGATTATAAAATAAAAATATCCATACCCATTACCCTGCACAAAAATATATTTAAATTAAAAAAAAAACAGATAATTAATACTTAATATTAGTAGACCATTTTTTATTTATTAACTCTAATGACGGCACAATTTAGTCATGGCGTTGTATCAACTGGTATAAATTTAACATTACAAAGGATATTGAATTTATCTAGAAATTATGTACTTACAAGAGTAGATAAATCTTTACGGTGTACCTACTACAGTGAATCCATACAAACTTTTAATGTTCATCGCTGTGAGTCTGTAAGTGTGCGTTTCTATAATATGATATTATATAGTTACATCAATATCTCTAACTTTTTAGTTTTCAGGTTATTAACATATAGTTATCGTGTATTATATTTGAAATGTGTCCAATCAAACCATATTATAATAAAAATAATATAAGCACAATAATAATGTTTTCCATTTTATGTAGAAAACAAAATCAGATTATTTAAAAATATGCAAAATAAACATGTAAACTCAATATTTTTGTGCTTACTGTCTGGGACTGGAACCTTTCCGAAAAGGACCAGACATAAAATATACAAAGATATATTATTATTATTATTTATAAATAATATTTAAAGATAATAAACGGAATACCTACATAGTGCAGACATCGTGTAACCTAAGTCTAAAATATTACAACATATAAAACTGATAATAAAATAAGAACTACCAACAAGAAATGTAAAAAATATGTTTATAAATCACTTCCCTAGTTTCGATTTTATAAATAATATAATCACCAGTGCAATTTAGCCTATTCCTGTCATTACTAGCTGATAGTCAATCCGATACCTCGCCATTATTTTGTTATAAACTATATCATGTATTATAAATTAATACATCATCATCTTTATTGATGTGAATAATATTATTTGTGAAGACCATTATAAAAACTGTTAAAATCTGGATAAATATCGGTACCAACCAGCTATAATTTACGTTACAATAGTGATACATGTATGAAAATTAAATTTTAAAAACCAAAACGAAACTGAGTTTTTTTCAAAAAACCAGAACCTAGAATATTCGGTTTTCTAAGAAATGAATTGAAACTAATACTGAAAAATCATAAAATTACATTCCTGATTGCTATATTATATATTTTTTTAATCTTTCATAATATTATAAATACACACAGTCAATACCAGATTATACATTAATTATTGAAATAAACACAAGAAAAAGCAAAATGATAATCAGTAATGGACTATGGATTTTACGATACATTTAAAATGTAACGAGAAAATGTAATAACCTAACACTATACTTTACTTACGCTTGGCATTTTTATTTTTTTTACTCATCTCTATTATATTGTAGATTCATTTTTTCATGATTTTGAACAAAACATCCAAGTAATTGAAAAATTGTAAATTATTATCACACTACTTTGAAATATTATGACATAAAATATTTAGAATTGTTTTCATTGCTTACCTTACACGATGGAATTATATGTAAATATTATGATAACGTACAGAGAAATTAAAACCATGTTAAGTTATTGAAAATACAATAATAATAATATAATAATATAATAATAATATCAATTATTGATATTAGTATAGATTGTTTACTGCCAAAAAGTACGATGTAAAATATAATACAATATTAATATAATCGAATATTACAGTATACGGTTACCTTCGAGGTACAAGCCAAGTTCGTTTGCCCGATATAAGCATTAATAATAATAACAGAAGTAGGTAGGTATACATCATAATGTTCATAATCATATACGAAATACTTTCCATGGCGTTTAAATGAAGAGTCATTTCGCGGTTGCTATACTGGATCGTAACTTTCGGCCTCCCTTCTCGCACGCTTGGCCAAAAGACACGCTCCTCTCAAAGTTAATAACGGCCCCATCGCGCACCAGTTTGTTAAGCATATATGAAATATTAGCAGGGTAACAGTAGTGGTAGTAGTGGTAGTAGTAATGGTAGTAATAATAATAATATATAAACTTGACGTTCAACTTACCGTGCCGTCCATGTCTCACATAATGAACTGAACCGCAACTCAAAGTCTCAACAACTATACATTATAGGCACTATGTTATTAATATATATTGCATACATTCATGTCATCATTGTTATATTATACTAACAAAGTCACCGATATACAAAGAATAATAATAATTTGATCAAGGATTTTGTTTCTCTGAAAAATTGAGTACATTACAAAATATCTTTCGCTATAAACGTGTATTTTTAGAATTAAAAGAGTAAAAAAAAAATCAATTTAATTTATTATTATATTTCTAGATTTTGAGTGGAAAATTTTGACAAAACAGTTTGTTTTTTCTATGCTTGTGTCTTTGTACACTGTATACGATAAGTAGTCAAAATAATAATTCAATTACCCATCAACTTCAGTATCTCTTTTGGTGGGAAAGTGAATCAAGTCAGTTGAGAGGTCAATATTTAAAATATCCAGTAGTTTTAAAAAGAGCTGGGGAAAACAAAAACAAAATTAAGATGAAACTTGAATTTTGACTCAAAATTGCTTTTCGACAAAATCGATTTTAGATTTTGGTGGAACTCTAAGTACATGACCAAAGGTACATGCAATTTTAACTGAATGTTTATTTTAGAATTTTATATACACCATTCAAAATATGTTAACACTTTGTGAGCTATTTATAATCATAAGAAATTTTTTTTTGATTAATGTCAATAAAGAAGTAAAACAACGGGATATTAAATACAAAGTTAATAATAGGCAACTCATAAGTTGTTATTACTGAAAATACAAAAAAAGTTTATTGTAAATCAACTATAATTTTAAGGAGCATCGGAATGTAGAGCTTTGTCAAAATTCGTCAAAATCGCAAACATTTACAAGTTATTTTCAGTTCGTAGTACCTCCGCTGGGAGGCCTCTACATTCGGGATAATCTGTCATTTATTTTTATTTTATTTTTACTTTCATCAATTGTTCTTATTGTTCATGTATTGAAACAGATTGAATAAAAATACTTTAATAACAAAAAAAAAAAAAAAATTTCAGTTCAAAATTAAAATTTTTTCTTTTTTTTATATATTTAAAATTTTAAAATTGAATATGATATTCTTCATAATTTCTAATGCCTGTAACAAACACAAATGGTTCGTTTTACTACGGCCATGTTCTGTTACAGTGTTATACTGCATCCTTCTTGTTCTTCTTTTGGCTTCTACTCAGGGACCGGAACCTTTTGAATTTATCAGTATCGGTTACGGTACTGGTTCTCCAAAAATAAAATAACTATTCCGGTTCGGTTTTGATAAAAAAAAAAAATAAAGATATCGGTTGAAAATAATTTCGGTGTCAGTTCCAAATAATTTAGGTACCGAAAAGTATAATCATTTTAAATACTTATCCGGAATGCGAGATAATATAAGTATGAGAAATATTAGAAAACTTATATGATCATACATAGCTTATACACAAAACAGTAATACCATTAATTAATTATGATAAATACAATTTTTCAACCTAAAAGAACCTACTTAATTTACAAATGCCGGTTCTTTATTTATTAAATTAAAGGTTTCGGTTCTTAATGTTTTAAAGGTTCTGGTACCAGAACCGGTTATTTTAGGTTTGGTTCCAGTCCCTGCTTCTACTACTCTACAAAAGTTTTTACTGTCAACAGAATTTCCCAATATTGTCCACCATTTCTCCCAAACCTGATATATATTTTTCCAGTTGCTCATTCCTAATTTTTGTAAGTTCTTCTCAAACACATTCAATCACCGTTTTCTGAGCCACCCTGCTCATGGTTTCTTTCCTGATGATTTCTAGGTCATTACCCTTTTGAGATAACCACTTTTTATTACAGTCGTTTGCACGCATTACATTCCTGAAACCATTATATTCTTTGACATTTTATTAATTGTTTCACTGATACTACCTCTAATTCAGATAATTATTATTGTACTTTCTCCTTCACATTTCAGTATTATTATCCAATTTAATTCGACTTAAATGTCTAAATTCTTCACTTTTTGCCATAGTAACTATCCATGCATCACAAGTCTAGGTATTAAATTATCTTTGTAAATAATATTAAATATATATTTTTAATCAAAAAAATTTAGTGAGCTCAAAAGACACACTATCGCCGTTTTTATTATCCACACTCTATCTCACGAGAATTATAATCGTTGTTGGTATTAAAACACACGCCAATATATTGAAATTCATTTACATTTACATTAGTCCAGGCTTCTGTGTCACTTTTGTACCACTTCAGTGTTAAGTAGTCCCAATTGTTCGATCTGGTTGTGCATTTTTCCAACTAGTGACCAGTGACTTGTAGTTCCATATTTATCAGACTAAATTAATCCTAAAGTGGTTAGTAAAGTATTCCATTATTTTTGGAGTCTGATTTTGAAGTAGATTTGTAATTGTTATAATGATAACTAATAATATTAATAGCATGCCTACTGTATAGGCCACTCATATACGATATACCATCGATAAGTATATACTTTTCAGTACAAAAAATAAGTTTTTTCAAGTTTTAATCAGTAATAAAATAATTTAAAATGTATACAACATCCTATGTAATTGTAAAGCCAATATTTTCAACGTTGAGAAAATCAAACAAATAGTTCGTAGGGAAAATTATTCCGGTGCTTCACTTTTGCATTAATAAATTTGAAACGGGATATTTGGATTAAATTTTACCGACTTTTAAATGCCTCATAAATATTGATGTTAACCCGAATAATTACTTTGTGTTTTACGATGAAAACTCTTGACTGGAGAGTATGAGGGTAACCTTTATTTATCGGTATCCAAATTATCATTTACCTTGAATGGGATGCACTGGCGGTGCTGGCAATATCAAATCTACTGTATATTTATAATATAATATATGCGTGCCTTGCATTCTATGAAATATTCTTTTATAATATTATTTATAGATTTTTATCTGTAACATCAGTTGAGAAAATTTTGCCAAATACAAATCTAATATTAATTAAACTGGGGCCAGAGAGTTATAGAAAATTAATTTTATCATCTGTGTTTTTGATTTTAGCTGCTAACCATAAATACATACATTTTTATTTCAAGATCACGATAATCTAAATACAATTTATTTTGCATGTAGTTGCATTATTTTATTTTAATATTTTTCATGGATCTTTTATAATTTTTTCTTCCTCTGGGACCTTTCAATCCTTTTTATAGTAAAAAATATCATATTTTAATCATTTACTATTTTTGTTTTGCATTATAACGAAGATTGTTTTCAAATTAAACTGATTTTAAATATTAATAATCACCCTTCTGGTATTTAGATTGATTTATTGTATTGTACTATTGAAAAGTTGAAAATGGGAGTATACATTTAAGGAGTCAATATTAAAATTTAAAATAAAATGTTAAAGAGCAAATAATAAAATCATTGTGTAAGTATATTTGATTTTGTTTATGGTATTATTAAATTATGTTGTTTAAATTTATTTGTTATTTTAACTTATAATCACTTTTATTACTTAATTATATGTGATATATTTGGGGATGAGAACTGGAGTTGTTCAAGGAAAACGATATTTACTTAGATAAATATAGATGGAATATAACGATATATAAACTACATATTTCTTACCATTTCAGTGACATAACCTGTAAATTAACAGTAGGAATTAAATAACACCGAATGGAATAAAACCAGAATACCTATATTATAAAACAATATACAATTAAAATAATTGTAGAAAGTTAACCAATAAATAAAGTATGGAATAAAGATTTAGTATTTACTATTATATTATAAAATATACGTTATGATAGACCATAGCTATGCATTGGTATAGTTTTATAACCAAGCATAGTAGATATTTTATAATTAATGACTGATCGCTGTTTGCTGTGTTAAATATGAGATTATAATATACAGGTAGGTACAATAGATAGTGACATGTTTATGTTAGAATTTCCATCATGTATAATTCAATCATTGTGTAATTATAATATTATGTTTGTGACACCTATTAATGATTGCATTGTAATTTAAATTGTCAAAGGATAAAATAACACGTGTATCATTTCACCATTAATTTATAGCTTGTGATCAGTTTTATATTTTTATATTACATTTAATTCACATTTAAATGCTACGTGACGAAACAATACGCATATCATATTAATATATTAGCGGAATAATAAATTATAATTAAGTATAATTTATAATGTTAATTACATATTTTCTTAAATTTAAATGTTATACGCAGCCACGCAGGGTTTGAAACCTATATTGGATACTGAATTTAAATACCGGTTAAGACTGTTAAAAACCGAAATCGGAAAAAATAAAATCCGATATTCTAAATCAAAAATGAAATCGGAAATAATGAACACCGATAACCAAAACCAAAATCAAAAATTAAAAAAATATTTTCGGTTTCAATCCCTGGTTATACATTAATATAAATTATATTAAATAATATTATGCATACTATCACACTGTGTTTTAGATTTATAATGTATTCCTAACTAATGATAAGTATAACATTGTAGTTTTGTCAGTTACAATATTATAGTATGTCTTATAATTCTTTATTCAAAAACAAATTTTTGGTGTATTTTGAATACATTTTACCTTATAATATATAATAAATATAATAAGTTATAAGTAGCTGTACTACTACTAATATAGACTGTAATAGTTACAATTTTTAATTGTATTCAGAAAATATGTAACCTTAGAATCGATATAAAATAATTGATATGGGAAAACTAAAAACTAATTGATCAGTAGGTAATAGACTTAAATATATTATGATATTATAAAAATAAAAATGGTAAGTGGCCAACAATAAGCTCAATGCAGAAATTTAATTTCTTCTGCAGTTACCCTGTGCCACGTGTAAAGTATTGATTGCCTAACATTTTATAAATAATTGTAAATGAAAAGGTAACAACCATTATATTGTGCTCTCACTAAGTAAAGATAATTTTTATAACAAAAAAAAAAGTTAAAATTATGATATATTATTTTAGGTATATACTTTACTACCTATAATAATGTATTATGTCAAATTAAGGGAGATAATTACTAGTACATAACTGTACAACCGGAATTAAATCACAAAAATGCACAACCCAATTGTTCCAGGTGATAGGTTTTAAAGTAATATCTTTGGTCTGCCAGTAAGGACAAAAAGGGTTTCAAGACCAATAATTGACTACGATAATCTGAATAATCAAATTTAAATGACTGACCAACAGCAATGGTAAACGAGTTTGATCCTTGAATATCAGTATAAACGTTGAAGGCTACGTTATATTCAGAAACATAATAAGCAATTGGGTCTAAAAGAAACATCTTCAATGGTAACAATGGAACTCAGGCCTGCCATGAATAGTCTAAACAACGTCAATGACTTACTCCCATATTTTTAGTTCAATTTGCCAGGCTCTAAGAGAATTCTATAAAGGCAGTCAAACGCCTTTGAATGTAGGGGAGTACTGCATTTGTACAAGTTCGATTTATGTTAATGTGTAGAAGATATATTATACGGTTAGAGCATTGTTCGATTTCGTAGTAAGGCGATGCTGCATTTCGTTTCGTTTGATTTTTGATTTTGATTTTTTAATAATATATTCCGAAGAAAACCTTATTTGTTTTGTATTTATTCAACGGTATATCGTTATTGAAATGTTTTAAAATGTCGGATAAATATAATATATACGCACTAATGATATTTTCATTTCAACGAACATTTTATTTGCAAACAGCGGAGAAATGCTCGCAGAAAGCCAACTGCTGTTGGGCCACGTAAAACCAATAAGGTTTTACCTCGAACCGTAACGGCGCGTTGTCGTCGAAGATGGCGGGTTTCGCTTGGAGTGGCTTGAATTATCTGCAGTTTGAGCACCAACGACATTTCGACGGATTCCTGTGCCATAAAGAACGCGGCCGACCGGTAATGAAAATATTGGTCTAGCGGGAAAAAAAAAGAGACGAAAAACGAGGTGGCCGAAAAGTGCCTGTGGACCGGTGTGAGACCGGGAAATGGTCGGTGCCGGTCGAGGGTGCGAATCGTACAATGAACTCAAAGGTGGGCGACACGAGTGGAAAATCGGGTCGTTTATTTCTTCACTATACACCGTAACGCCGTCATGTGGTAATTTTCACACCAACAAGTTTTATGGCACCTCGAAAACGTGCTCAGAAGTGAACGGGCCCGACGGAGTTTTGTCATAAAATGTAAAACGATCCCCGAAACGGTAGGAACGCTTGTTGGTGTATGTGTTCTTTATATATATATATATTTATTTTATTTTATATTATATAATATTATATAATACAAAGCGGTCCGCAGTGTTTTACCATTTCTTTCCTTTTTCCTTTTTTTTTTGCTTCGCCATTTATTGCGCATCATATATATTTTAAGCAATATATCGTTTGTATATTATATTCATATATATATTATATATACCATATACCTAAATATTATACGTGTTGTAGTGTATGATGTGGAGGTAAACACCTAATGATGCCAGGGCCCGTCCACTGTATCTGACGTTTTCGAGACCACTCGGTTTCATATGCATATATTATAATGTAATATAATATTATTATTATTATATTATATATTTTTTATACCTGAACATTACGACAAATCGTTTCGTGTGGTCGACATTAGGACGGTTTGCATAATATGATGTAATATTATTGTGAAAATGGTCTAGTATTGAATATAATGGGCAGGCGATATCACTACCACGCACGTGTGTTATAGCTAATCCAACTATCCTTATAATCGCTAATCGCCATGCCATATTTTTTTAATATGATGTGATAAAATAATATAATAAGTCTTCACCAAAGTGCTCTGTCAAATGCAATTTTTTTATTTAACAGTTTAAATCTAAAATACGGCGCATTGTATACGCAATATGACTACTCGGGCGTGTAGTTTATCCGAATACCGTTACAATCGTGTGCCACAGCGCCGTTAATTTTTTTAAACATTTTTTTTAAATATTAAATTTAATATACAATATATATTGTGCAAAAAATACATTATGAAGTCGTATGAATTGTTTTATTTTCATTCATACAATTTCATTTATTTATTTATTACATAAATAATATATGATATATATAATAATAATAAATTATTATTATTTATTTATTATGTATTTTCTATCGACACCTATAATATTATTATAACATTATGTTATTATTGTTAGTAATATTAGCTACCTAGAAATAAAAAAAGTTCTTTGAAAATAATTAAACGAAATACGTATTACATTATACCTGTAAATAAATTCGATACAAAACGAAAATAGCTAAGTAAATAACTTATCTAAGTCTATTATTTGGTAAGCTATAAAAAATTTTCCTTCAAAATCTTCATATGCTGAAATAAAACTATTTACGGTATTAATAGGGACCTTAACGATATTATATTGAAAAATAGCTTACCATAATAGTCAACAATTTATGGAAGTTTTAATTATTATAACGTCTCTATCACATAATATTTCAGATACCGTTTCATTGATTAATTAGAATAATTAAATTGTTAAAGTTATGGATAATTTATAAGATTAAAATAACCACTGTAAATAGAGTTCTGAATTTGAATATTAGAATATTAAAAATTTAACTCTTCTTAAAATAATTCAAAGAAATTATAAAAAATGTTTTGACATTTTATGTCTTTGCTTTGGCACATAGAATCGAAAAACGTTACGTTACATAAAGCGTTATTTTTTTAAATTTTATTTTAAACGTATTCTTGGGGATATTCTTGAACTATTATAGATGATTAGAAATGATTATTGAATACACACAAAAACGATCGATAATGAATGACTTATTAACCATGGTTTACGAATTTCTATGTTAAAATGTATAAATTAGGTACCTACCTATAAACGGTATTAAATTATAAGTTAATTTTATCACTTTATAATTGAGTCCTTATCGGCTATTATTTATTTATTATTTATTAGTATTTAATACTTTATACTATAAACCAACTAATATTAATGTTCTCTTTCTCTAATAATTGTATGACTATATATTATATTTTTTCATTTGAATAAAATATTTAATGATAGAAGAATATCAAAGAATAATACAAATACTAAAAATCAATTCATATATAATATTATTCACTAATTATACGTAGTTATAAAAGGTGTATTATTAAATTGTAAAACTAATGTATACAACACCGTACCAATTCAAAGCTAGTTCAATATCCAAAAAAAAGATGTTTGGTGTACAACTAATATTTTAGTAGTTTCTATTTTTCATATAAGTAATATAATAATATAATAATATGTATATTGTATACATATATTAGGTACATAATAATAATAATAATATGTCAGTAAATACTATGAGAATTTACCAATATTCATATTGCTTTCATATAATAGTCATCTTCTATAATATTACGTTATAACTAAATATATGGGTAAGATAATATATTATTATATAGGAACAGTGTATACAAAATATAAAGGATTTATAAAATTGAAATGTGTTAAAAAAACATATACTTGACCATTCGAAATATTCGTAACCTTGCGTGTATGTATTATACAGATATTGCCTATAATATGACAGATAGAGTGGAGAATTTAAATTTTTATATTTTTGCTAATATTAATGGTTTTGGCTTTGAGGGAAATATTACGTGTTCTGTAGATCAAAGACGAAACGTTACCCAAGGTATTGGCACAATAATAGTTGAGAGAAGAATAGAATTACTAAAAAGGTCTATTAATAAATGATATGTTGTCATATAAGTCCCGGGGGTATTGGCCCCGGGTCTTGGTTGGAGGGTGAGACCGAGTGTAGTATATTATTATAGGTCCACGTCGGGGAATGCATAAAATCATTACGGAAGTCCCCTGTGGTGACATGGTCGTCCAGAGACTAAAAATGAGGGCTTGGACAATAATTGGATTTATGGGTTGTAATATATTATGTTTCAAGGATAAGTGCATGTTCCTTGCTCGCAATGTAATCTAAATGAGAAACGAATAGATGCCTAAACAGTGTATGGACGAGTAAAACAAAAAAAAAATCACTCTAGTATGGTATTAGTATGCACGCCTACTGTGTTTGACTAGTTATTTCGTACCAAACAATTAATAATATTATCCTGTTTGTGAGTCTACCATTTACATAGAAAAATACAATAAAATAAAACCATACTACTTATAATAAACCTAATTTTTCCAACGAACCAACAACAATAAGTTTCACACATTTGTACGAACAATATGCGAGGGATTTCGTCTTGATTGGAAAATTTGTACTTTGTTTTATTTTTTTTTAATTTTCTACAAACAGTAGACATGTTAACAAAGCCAATAGTTTATGAACGCATTCACCAAGAGTGGGTATAAACGGTGAAAACAGAGAGCAGATGTTGACAAAAAAAAAATAATAATAATAATAAAAACATAAAAAACGTTTACAAACAATAGAACAAAAGAATAAGGTAATTGAAAAAAAAATTGGCCCAATAGTAAAATGTCGGAGTGCACTGCTCGATTTCGGCATATTGTTCGTCGTTCACTCCCCCTTCCCTACCGACGATCTACAGCACATTTGCAGTATTAAATCATCAAATCGTTTGTCTATATAGGAGAAAAATATTATGTAGTACGTATCGTACTATATATTCAGATAGTCGCTGTTCATCGCCCAATGGCACGTGTTTGGGTCCAACAACTTTTTTTTTTATGTTTTATTTTTTTTAAAAATAAATTATCACACAGGCTGCTAAAACGCCTATTATAAACGGTTATAGATTGTTCGCCGAGACCCGTCAAAAGCAGCTGAGTTTATTTTTCTGCCAAGGATTCCGTGCGCGTTTGGCGTCGTGCACGTTCTGCGATTATTGTGTGTAACCGTCCGAAACGATTGAGTTCGCGTAATTCGTTAGATTTGCATTCGGCAAATAAAATACTTATAAAACAATACGGTCTTTTTTTTTCGAATAAATTCTGCACCAGACAAAATAAATACATATTGTGTATATTATATTATAACTGCACAGCGAAATCCGGAACCGGCCATTATACATTTAACCCAATAATATTGCAGTATATATAAATTAGTATACGGTATATACCATGATACCATGTATAATAATTACACAGCCGTCAATTGGTAATGGATTCAAATGTGATATAAACTTGTGCATATTGCAGGCACACACGCGGAATTTTCGCCGGACTATCTGACAATATCTGTCAACGCAAAACATACAAACACGATAGTCGGCACCAATATTGTTTTGTTTCAATACATAAAGCAGATACCATGATTATATTTTTAAATCCTCTGTTATGTATTTCAGTTCAATATTATGGACAAATTTTATTTTTTCAAATTGAAAAAAATTAATAAAAATGCTTTTTATGTGATGTATTCATTTGAAGTAAATAAAGTATACTCAATGTATATAACATATTATTATGTTTTGATGGCTTTTTATTATGATTAATATTATTATTTTTATTATTTATTATTCAAATTTTTTTGAAGCAGGACTCATTCATTTAAAAATTAATTTTTTCTAATAATTTAAGTACTTTCAAATTTTACTTAAAAAAAAAATATTTCTATTTTAACAAGTAACTATTAAAAATTCCTCATAAAAATTTTTAAAAAATATTGCTTATTTTAAAATTTTTTTTGACTACTAGATTAATTTTAATCAACAAAAATAATAAGATTTCAAAATATTGGAAAAAAGTAAACTAAATGACGTAAACAACCGTACCTATTCATAATCATAATTTTTAAAAAAGAGAAATAAAAAAAGTTGTATTATACTTGTGGTGCAATAGCGTCTGCCGATTATATAAAACAAAAAAAATATTGATTAGAATAAAAGTTATTTTATTTTTCAGCTGGTTGCATTCTATACAGTGTGTCCCAGAAGTCCCGAATCACCCTTATTATCTCCATGGAAAATCAATTTATACTTAAATGCAGTGTTTTTTACAGTAATAAGTATGGAAATTCTGATTGAATAGCATAATATTGAATTTTTTTTTTAAAAATTCAAAAATTATCAAAAATTTTTTTTAAGCAAATAAGTTTTTTAAATTTCCTAGATAGCCATTTTGTTGATTGTCTTTTTGAAAACAGTTAAATAAAAAAAATATTAAAATTTAATGAAACATTATTTCACTGGATCCAACAAGATAAAATTGTCTACCAGTAACCACCTTTAAAGTCGAAAATTGTTCCCCTCAAAATCTGAAATTTACTTGACTTATTTGTGTTAGTTCAAATTATGAACGTTAAGTTAAAATTTAATAAATTAATAAATAATATATTTGACACTTTAAGTTTTAACATTATTATACTATACATTTTGTTAACACACTTCATTTAATGGTTTGTCTTAAATCAATAAAATATATGCAAGTATATTCCTTTAAAATCATTCTACTCAGTATGATTAAACTAAAAAATGAATCGACTAATAATTATAGTGGTAAGAAGACGTCAAAGAGCTATTTTTTTTTTTATCTCTCTGGTACACGTGAAACGTAGACAACAAAACTCATTCACGTTTCCATCGTCTATCATGTTTTTTTAGTAGGTACTGAGTTTATGGAGTAAAGTCATCTATTACAACAAATATTAATAATGATATTTTTGAAGGTTTGAAATATCAATTAATTAAAATACTGTCTCAAAACCATTTAATATCCATATAAATTTATAAAAAAAAATGCATTTTTAAATTATAATAATAATAAAATATAAATCCGATATAACAAACCTTCAAAAATATTATTGTCTATAATTTTTATAATATATACCTAGGTTATTTTATTGTTGTGCTTGGGTATGAGAGAAAAATGAAGTATTGAACTAACATCCGTCTTAAATAAAGTTGTTATATTCTATAAGATATGCATAAACATGATTATAATTTACAAATACAATTATTAAAAACACTTAAAAACGTACTTAATACAATGGTTAGTAATAGGCTTGTCGGAGATCTCTCTATACATAAAAGTAGATTAAACAATGGGCTGACTGAAGATTTTGGTAATAACTCACATTTATCTTGTATGTAAGTGAAATCCCTTAGATTAGTTGAAAAATCTATACGCTGACGACATACCACTTTCACATAAATCCAAATATCTTTATAATTTTTTGTGAACACATACTGAGGTTAACAGTAAGAGTAATGATTCGAGGATCAGAGACTGATACATAGCCCAATAAAAACTAAAAATGTAGTTTTCCACCTCAACAACACAATTACTGATTATCGGCCAAATGTCAGATTTAACAGACAATCTTAACGACACAAATAAATCAACAATATTAAGGTGTTACTTAAGATGGGGCGCTAATGTACAATTGTACATGAGTCTAAATATGAACATTATTATCCATGTCTGATAATTTCTTATATCATTATGTAGCTGAGCACAGTTCCAAACATTATATTATAATGTGCTATCATATTATGCTATCATAACATAATTTTAACAAAGACTTGGAAAGATGCCTTTAACGTATGATGAGACCAATACATTACCAACTGTTTGACGATATAGAGTTTCTTTACTTAAATTGTCTGATCTTTCATGGTGATCAAGTATACGAGGCTTGTCAATCGGAATTGAAAGTTCCTATGCATCTTTTGATATTGAAAATTTCGCTATCGCATTGAATAACTGAAAAACTTTTGTTGAAGAAAATGTATTGTCGTGGTTGGTATGGCGAGTATTTCCCTAATGCCGATAGTGACATATCTTATGTTACCCTCACGGCGAGTGCAGGTCTATACAGCGGGGATCCGGATGCTGACACTGACGTCTGACCTAGTCGTCAGCCGACCATTTGTCTTCACTCACTTTTCCTCGTCAACAATACTACGAGCACTTCGATTATTATACTAAAACACTTCAATATGTACAACCAATTACAAGTGCATTCTCCATACTGACCATCTTTTGTTAACCAAATAAAATGGAATTATATTAAATGCATTTGTATTGTGTTATTAAGTGTTTCCTTTTTTTTTTAACTCTCAAACAACCGTTCCATTGGCATAGTTGGTGGCCAAACTTAGAACCCTGTGAAACCAACAAAATATGAGCCTTTTTTGTTTTAAAATTATGTTTACAGGGTCGTTCCCATGAAATAAAAACTACCAGGAAAATGAGTAGGGCTATGTACCACGGGTCAGAACATTTTTTGGAAGGATTGATCAATAAGATAGTTACATAACTCCGAGAAAACTCTAAAAAGTAGGCTACAATAATGCTTTTCAAAGAATAAACCAAAAATACGACAGTTCGAAAATCTACATGGCCCAAAACCTATCTAGGAAGATTATGCAAATAGTTGAAGAGAACTACATTGAAAACCACGAGAACTACAACAAATACAACAAACATCGTCAGTAATATGGGGAAGTATTAAAAACCACGTGAGTATAACTACAAGAGAAAACCCAGGGACCGACCAGAACAAGACACGTACTTCTCAGGAATATAGGAAAAATTCTGGGGCTTACCAGAACAAACATGTTCCACACAGATAAAGACAAACGATCCATAACCTTAAGAATATCCAAAATCCTCATAACAATGATTCATAAACGGAGAAACAATTATCAATGAACGCACATTAGGGAAAAACAAAATATAGGTAATGTTAGTTAACATCTATATTATTGAGGATGACACATTGACACAGCACATCGTCGGCAGTTACTTCTGAGGAATACTGCAGCTCACCAAAAATGGCTACGTACTCCACGATTAAAAAGATAAATTTTTCCAACGCAGACAGGTCCTATTTAGAAGTATGGTCATGAATTTGAGTTTGAGTGACAAAGAAATCAAAAGCTACATGAAAAAAGGAACGTTCGGACAAAATATTCGTTACCATCCTTCATTTTCAAGACTGAAATACTTACGTGTGACAATGAATTGTTGATAAATCGATTGTTAAAAAACCGTAGAATCGACGATTGCTTCCCAAAACACTAGACAAATAAACGAAAGATACCAGCAAAGAATAGAATCTCAAAATCAAAATTTCAACTTTAGCAGGAGAGAATCAAGTAGTATTCCAAATTGAATCAATGACAAATTTCCAACATCAATCGGATGAAAAAACAACATGTGGCAAGGGACTAAACAACCACCATGATTCATGAAATATCCATTGATAATTTTATACAGATCATAGATAAATACTACTACTTTATGATTAAATGTATACTGTAATAAGACTGTAATATAAAATAATATTTTATAACATACAACTGGACTGCATCAGGGACTAAATATAGGTACATAATTACATTGTGTGACTGTGTGAGTGAGTGACCTTTTTCATAGAAATACCCTATTTATATGGCATCATTGAAGTTATGTACTCATACCTATAATCGTATTACAATCTAAAATTACTTTTGTCCTAATAAGTATTATTATTTGTGCAAATTAATAGTGAAATACATACACATCGGCATAGAATGTTAGGATATATTATGTACTTATGTAAATTGTGTATTTCTACAATTATTATTCAATATGTTATCTTCGTCTCTGTAAACTAAATATTTAAACACCGTTGCTTACACAGAAGATAGAGATAAAGTGGTTATTTAATATTTTTTAATATTCTATTAATAATTAACTTAATATCATTAAGTTGAAATACATAATGTGGTGCAGTTGGATTGCCTATCCCAGTGATACGATAACATTTCTCATCAATATATTATAATTTCATAATGTTTGACGAGAATCACGAGATAGTCTATACAGTATAAATTTAAAAGCTTTAATGTGAAACAAAGGTAAAAGTGTGTGAAGAAATCAATTAATGCGTAAGTGGTTGTGATCATCAAGTAAATAACACAAGTTTAGCGTGTAAATATGTGGTATGTACATTTCGTACTGCAGATAATTGCTGTTTTTTATGTTATTGGCCTCTGGGTCTATTTATCAAAATGATAAAAGGTAATGATTTTCAGAAAGGGCTGATGGACAGAAAAAAATACAAGAGAGACAAAGATAGACTAAGATAAATAAAATGTCTAGGATTGTTGGGATGGTTTTAAGTGAGAGCTTAAATCTTTAAATTGCCTAACATATTAAATATTTTTATTATATAATTGATTTTTTCGTAACAAATAATATAATTATTCAAACATAACAACTGATGAATAAAAAAAAAACGTTGGAGGTGAATAAATATAAACTTGGTTATTATGCTACCTTCCGCACGGGTCAATTAGTTTTTCAGGTTCGAATATTAAAATGAATAATATTATTATTGCTGTAAGCACGATGAAATTAGCGTTCCAGGAGCCCTCAAGCATTTAAGTATGTATGTATTAATATTTTATGCCTGATTCAACACATTCAACGGAATTTCCCGATTACTATGAAGTTCAGCTACCGTATCTTTATTTAATTTAGAGATTAAAAAAAAAAACATACGTAAATAACTACTAATACGATTACATTTGAATATTAAACAAAGTACATTTTATAAAACATATATAACTGTAATTTATTTTACATAGTTGTTCACAAAATAAATAATCGTAATCAATCGATAATTAAATAAAATAATAATAACTTTTAGTTATAATATTATGTAGTAGAATAATATCGATCGGTAAACCAATATATTTAAAATAATTTTTAAATTTCAAGATACAACAACGATATTCAATAATTTATGTTTTTATAACTTTCAGATTAAAATTATAAATAAATATAATATTGTTAGTTGCTGTTTCATTATTCTGACAATTTCAATTATAATGTATCATTGTACCTACAACAAACGATAGGTACCAATAGTAAAATATGAATTTGAGTTTTTATTGAGTACTAGTTGGCCTGGTGTCACAGGTTCCTAATACCCTCAGATGTTTATACCCCCTGTACAATTTTACTCCCCTGGTAAAATTTTCCATCAAAAATCACCTGTTACGCATATAAAATCTATATAATAGATTATATTATTTTTAACCAATTATTTTTTTCAAAAAGGATTGGTTGTGATTGCTAGTTTAAAGTTTATACTTATGGTTTTTAAATTAAATTTTGTTGATCATTAATAGGTATTTATTTTAACATCTACAGTAATTCTACCTATTATAAATTATCTACCGAATATTATTTGAAATATTATGTGTTTATTATTTGCGTATAACATTACAGGGAAATAAAAAACATCGTTTGACCGGTAATTGTTCTTCCCTGTTAACTGCGTACACATTTTCATATGCATTACACTATACACAAACATAATATTATATGGTTGTGGACGTATAAATACCTAAAATAATATCACATCCATATTATTATTATGGCGCTGACCGAAACGCAAATCATGACTGAAAACTAAACTCTAAAAGGTGTTTGTCGACCACACCAAAGGACTAAATGTTGTGCAAACGGGATAAATTACAAGCGGACTAGAGGCGCTGTAGTTTGGGGGTAGAACTGTAGAAGGGTGGGCGACTAACAGTGAATAATTGCCAACGAGAATCGGTCTAATGTATGAACCCATTAGGTTTAAGTCGGACCAGGGGCGGCCACGGACCGTAGAATCAAACGCAAACAAAGCATAACCCGCACGGAAGTTGAGTGAAAGCCAAGAATACGGAGACTTGAACTTGGTCTCTAGCATATAACAATATAATATTATTATTGTCGCGTGGACGGTTTTGACTACAAATAAATAGTATTATTCGATTTCGGGACGCCTTGCAAACTGTACACCGCGGTGTTCGGAATTACGTAACTATTATTATCTTAATATAATATAATATTTTATATTCGTACGCGTCATTCATATTAGGTATGCATAGTGACGATTAAGTAATTTAACTAAAAAATAGTATTGTGGTATTATAGCCGTGGTTAAATCGTGCGTGTAATATTGATTGTCTCCTAATAAACAGTATTATGGGGTATAGATAATTATTGTTAAGAAAAAAAAATAATAAACGAAAACGATTTAGCGATGTGAGTGTGTGTGCGTGTGTTTGTAAACACAAATACAAATTACAAGGTCTCTACGTTTAGAATGTTTTCGTTCGTTGGTTGGCCTTCGAAAAATTATTTTTTTGTCGCATGGGAGCTATAAAAATGTAGCGAATTGTTGGAATGTTTACCTACACATTTGTGTAAAAAATGAAAATGTGTGTATTTACTCTCAACGTTTATTAATGATGGTCGTCGCGATGAATAAGATTTAACTAACATTTAACTTAACAAGTTAAAAACTTTGTTGTTTACAAGTAAAATACCCAAAACAAAACCTATCAAACCGAAATAAAATAGTGTTTTAATTTTTATCGTTTTATCAGTTGAATATTTTATATTACGCTGAATTAAGGAAACTTTTTATGACTACAGTTGGTTACATAGTTATGACTTTATGAGTTATCGAAAAACAAATAATTTTATTTAAAATAAGCAGTCAATATTTTGTTAATTAAGAGTTTAAATCATAATAATGAATGTATAATTTTCTTCGTTTACTTTTAATTAAATTACAGAAAATGTTTTTAGAAACTATTTTAAGGATTGCTGTGTATATTTCAGTTTATTAATAACTACAACTGAACAATAATAGTAATTATTGTGTATATTATGTATTATTATATTATTCATTCATAATATGCACAATTTGAAATATTCTACAAATATGCAGTAAAAATGTGTTTTGAGAATACTAAACAGTAAAATATATTTATTCGATTATTTATATTACATCGTACTAAAATAATATTTGCTACAAAAACAAAATAATAATTTATATATTAAATGTAGGTAATAATATAAACTGTAAAAGTGGGAATCTAATAATAATTGTTCCCCAACCAACGGGCAACAATTTATTATGTAAGTCTAAAATGTAAAACTCTGGATACAGGTCTCCAAAAATATAGGTATAAATATAACTATGTAGGTACTTTGAATATTGTAATAGTTTTGAATAATCAAAAAAGAAGGTATGTAAACACATCTTTACCTATTAAAATATATAATATATTTACTGATAAAAGTCCATTCAAGCTTGTAGTCTGTCTACAACAACTTAAATTTCATAAAACAACGTATTGGTTAAATTCTTAAAACAAAATACTATACACTAATATAATAATAATATAACAGTAATGCTAAGGTCATGCCCCTAAGCCAGAATGTTTCATATTGCAAACAAAATTAATCTATATAATTTCCCCTCCCATACATTTTCGTTGTAATATTGTTTTCATAAACAATTATTATTTTCGATGTATCTTCCTCTCCTACACTTTCCATGATAATATTTTCTTCTTCGATATCTATCAATACACCATCAGATATTATTTTCGTTAGCTGATAATGATTTATTTTTAAGATATATTTTAAAACAAATTCTTCCAATATAGTTTGGTAATGGTTGTGGTTTTGAGTACATCTTATTTGCTTCCTAATGTTTTAGCCACTATTTATACTTTTAATGTAATAGTTTTATTATGGATCGATCTATTTTAAACGAAATTAAATATTTTCTGCACTTTCAATTTTCCAAAAGAGTTTCAATAGTTCCATCACTTTATAATAAGTTAACCATTAGTTAACAATATTACCATAGAGGTACCTAGTCAACTCTTCAATATTATGCGCCGGAAATCATATTTTGACATATGAGTAATGACTGGAATTTACTGTTATAAAATTCTTTGGCTGTTATACACAGAAGAGCTCATGAGTATTCAGAATTCGCCTCAGTTATCTTCACTAATCACTCCTGAAGTCGAACATTTTACTAGCTAATAGTATATGGTTAATGTATCAACTAACGCATTTAAGTGATAGGAATTTGTCCGAAATCTGTATGAACAACTATAATAATTGATGACCGATGATATAATTTCAAGTAATTATATATACCAAAAAAAGTACACACATTTTTGTAAAACTAATAGAATTCTCTTTCCGCTCAGAATAAAAAATAATGACTATAAATTGAATAAGTACCTATTTATATCAAAACCAAAATATAAAATTAAGTCTACTTCCTATGATTATGAATAGTATATTATGTGTTGGTATACACACTTCCTATGGCTATACCAATATTATACCTATGATTAATTTATATTAAGTTTATGTATGAAAATAGTAAATTAAAAAAAATATATATAACCGAAAACACTATACATTCAATTATCTATTTAAATTAAATATATAAACTAAAAAAACGATTATAATACTTAAAATGTGTACAAGTACACATTAAAAAATATGTTTATTTCAGACTGCAATACCATTTAAAATCCAGGTTTAAAACCCTGGCTCTGGTAATATTAAGTATAAAGATAAAGTGAGTTTAATTATTCCTGGTTTCGGTTTACAGGTCAAAACAGAACTCACACATTATTCTGGTTTCAATTCGGGTTAACCCAGTTTTAATTTTTTTCTTGGTTTTTCAGACCCGATTTGACTCACTGATTTGGTGTTGTATAATTATTGTTAGATTAGTACGTGTCACATATTCATGGAATCAAATGTAAATATTTATAATTTAATGTACTCGTAATATTATAATTTTTATCGATCCATTTGACCTCGCAGTCTGTTGCAGTAGAGGATAAAACGTAAAATAAAATATCGAATATATAGATAACACCATCGATTATAAATACTTATATAATATATTTATTTATAATCAATGACAACAAGTTAAATCTTAGCAGCTAGTTGTCTTTTTTTATAATTTATATTACTGACATTAAAATATATACCTAAGGATCAATCATTGTATTCAGAGACTAAAATTTGCTAATGTGATAAAATAATTCAGTTTACCGGCCAAACCCTATTTTCATATTGATGAAGATCTACGCAATACTATACAGTGAGCGCCACAATCATGAGTTTATAACATTATCAGAAATGACTATTTTATAACTATGTTTAATTTCATAAAAATGTTGTAACTCAACCAAAATGCTTGGAAATTTAATACAAAATCTCACATAAATCGTTGTAATTAAAATAATATTATTCGTAGGGACTTGACACTTTTCGATGACAGTCTAATTGGGTAAGATTATTATAATATTTATAATTTATACGTACCTAGGTACAAAATGTGTACGATGGCCGCAGGTACGTTTATTGGTTAATTATCCAACGTAGGTACATAATTTAGAGCTTGAATTAAAATTGCATCAAATGTATTATTATACTTCTTTATTTCTATTAATAATTAGGTAATTATGTTAGGGGGCAATTATTATTAAACTTATACACTACACTTTTCCTGCAGTGACAATTTATAATATTATATTGTAAAAAAAATGTATTATAATAATACTATATTCGGTACTTGGTGCAAATGTACCTATAATAATTTGGGTACCTACAAATTCAATGTTTAATGAAAGAATAGATGTTTGATGCCAATTTATTCGTTTCAGAATCTATCGTCAGCAGTCAGCTCACTAGTTTTCCTCCAATAAATATAATATCTAAATATGCTGCACATACCTATATAAACATAATATTAACAAATCGCTATCACAATGTAATTCATATTGTATCTATTGTTATTGTATATTATATAATATACTATATGTACTGTTGACCATTTATAAGTATAGGTTGGTTCTGCTGCAATTGGCAAGACGTTAGTGATTTTGTCAAAATAAACAATATTAAATAATATATTTGTTTCAAAAATAAAATTTAATTTATTAAAAAAAAAAATATAAAATGAAAAAAATTGTTTATAAATACATTTTAATTCAATATAATAAATTGCAATATATTATTATATGTTATTATAATATAACATGAGTAAAATAAAAAAATGCCAACGGCACGTAGTGTTCCCAAGCGGTCACCCATCCAAGTACTAACTACGCCCGACGTTGCTTAACTTCAGTGATCGGACGAGAACTGGTGTATTCAACGTGGTATGGTCGTTGGCGGAAGTTATATGAAATCCGTAAATATATAGGTACCTAAATATATACGTATGTGGTAAACTGATAATCAGGGAAATGTATCTATTATTATGTTTATAATATTTTATATTTTATTTTATTTTATAATAGCCAATACGCTTTGTGTATCAAATGTTCATTATATCAGCCTCCTGCTCCCTAAATAGGTATCGGGCAGTAGATTAGTGGACAAATAATATAGTTAAGGTAGCAACTCAAATATAAATTATAATTTTAAAATTTCACGGAATTGCGGTAGTTATATTTTAAATATCAGCATTGACACATTTATTATAGAAATTAATAACTGCAATAGTGACTTGACATTTTCACTAAATATTCATATTTGCATTTATATAATATAATTAATAATTATCAAAATATTTTGGCTCTTTTTGTTCTATTTACCTTTACAAATATAATACATATCATTTTAAATTCTAAAATAACATTTTAATTTTGAATAAAAAAGCTTGACAGCCCAGTACAATATTTTTAATTTAAGTTGTGTTAACAATAAAAAAGTATCGAAAATACTTGTTAGCCATTCAAATTTGTTTAATACGTATTTATTGTTCAAATTTTTTTGAAATTTATCAAAATTACTAAAATATTAATTACCAATTAAAATAAAAGTAAAAATAATTTTATAGTTGATCATTTATTTTTTTATAAGCGATTAATTTCAAATGTTGACAACATTGAATATTCACACATAAAATAATAAGTTCTCAAACGTGTTTTGTTTTTTCAAAGTTATTCATAGTACAGAAATCGAGTAAATTCGATTCATTTCATAACTTACTAGGTATCTACTTAAATTATAATTTTCTATACACAATGGAATTTTAAAAATATTTTAACTAATTTTAAGATATTTATAGGTATTTAATACAAGATTCTTCTTACCTAAGTAGTTTTCACTGCAATTTATTAAAAAAATATCTCCTCGTCTCCGATCAGAATCGTTTTACGTATGCAGTGATTTATCATTGAAATGTTGAATTCAAATACAACAAATCCACTATTATAGTGACAAGGTACAATCAAAATTTACAACTTAAGTATTGAACAGCACCTGGTTTTTATATGGTTTAATGAATTATGAATTATAACGTTATGTATCATGTATGTACCTATATTCATTTGAATTAAAAATATGACATTATATTATGATCTAATGGCAAATGGGGCCAAAATAGCTACAAAATCGTGAACAAAATATTCATGGAAGGTTATTTCTTCTATACTATTTTAAATATTGTAAACATCACGTCATAAACTCATAAAGATAATATTAATATCATTTTTAATGGATATATTATAATCATATTATTGAATGCCACCTGATCGTCCATACCTTTTTACTCTATATAATGGTATCTGAGTACCTCTAATAGCCTGTAATACATATTTTTTTAAATATTTAATACAAACTCGAGCAAACAGGAACGTCCGCCTGATCATCGCTATGGTAGGTAAACAATAAATATTTATGATTATGGTAAAGTATCTACCCGACACGACTGTTACTTCCGATGGTATACAAAAATTGGTGTCCTATATTTTTAAATCAACAATAATATTGTTTTGTAAAACAGTATTGCATTTTTCAACATTGTATTATTAAAATACACTTTATCGTGTGATTAAATATGTACCTATTGTCCTTGCGTTATATGTCTTGTACCCATTATCGGTTGTATCGATTAATCGTAATTATACACATATTTATAAAAAAAATGCAGATTGCACTAATTCTATACAAATTGTTTGCAATTATTCTGTCGGAGTTATTATGACAAAGTTTGGGAGGGGGATACGTATATATAGTTTGCAGGATGTATTCTAAATCATCGCATTCCAAACGGTTGACGTCCCTTTCCCAACCTATCCGTCTCGTATGTAACTTTTGTTCATGAAGATAAATTTCTTCTTCTTCGGCATGGCGTAAATTATATATAATAATAATATAATATATAGCCATGCGCTATCACCTTATTATCCTCCTCGCCTGCATACACTCACACCACCATCGCATCTTCACACCAGTGAACATTCACACACTCACTCACTCTCTCTCACACACACACACGCACACACACATTGTATAAATGTATAATGTGTATGTATATACCATGAGTATACCACACCGATTCACCTTTGTTTTGGGTCGGTCGCTGACAGGTTGGGTGAGGGGGTGGCCCTTATCGTCGGCGTCGCGTACCATTAACTACGATAAATTGTTTTACGACGTTTCCGACGCCACTGCCGCCACCGCCAACGTGTGAGACTATATAAGATAATGTGATACGCGTCAGCATCATCAACCCCCTTCGAACCCTCTCCTCCGACATATTATATATAGTCTATACTTATGAGGGGAGTTGTATACTGAAATGTGTGTGTTATGCTATTATTTATCATTCGTAATTGTTGGTAATAGTAAGTTTGACGTGGTATGGCATATAGGGTGAAAGTCGTGTGTGTATTATTTTGTGCATGTGTGTGGAGTCGCGGAGGTGAGATATAGAAACGGTTTTTCGCGTCATTCCTTCCCGGCGATATCATTATTGTTATTGTGTACGCATATTCTTATAAGAATAATTATCGCAACACGTGTCTAGAGCACTCTAACCTTATGCAAATGACCGCCTTCGGGAAGAATATAGGTACCGCATATACGAGGGCTAACGAGAAAATTATATTATGTTTTCGACCGTGCCTCGTTTCACCTACATTATTATTATACTTCACCGCACTTACCTTGCAGACACCATCACACGCCGTCGAGGGTTCTGTGCACCCGCTGCGGTGTCACGTGCACAAATAATATACGAACATCGACTTTTCAGTGAAACGAGTTCACAATTGTACCAAAATTATCGCTAGTTTATTATTTCGTTTACATAATAATCATTAGTGCATCTGCCCGTTGTATGATTTTTTCGGTTTTACAGTATGCTGTCCTGGTTCTGATATACGGCCATATACACAGTAACTTGTTATTGATGAATCTTTATTTGGGACTATCGAAAAAAATTGCCATCGAACAAATGTATTTTGTTGTACCTACTTATTCCACTTTTTACTTAATATTCACTAAAAGTGTTTGAATAATGATTTCAGAAACTATTTCTTTAATATCATTCAAACTCTAAATTATTTAACATAATATTTTATGTACAAAAATTAAATTTAATAACTTTAAGCAAACACGACTTACAAGAATATTTATTCCGAGGCACGTTGTATACTATGAAAATATTCTTGGGCACAGTGTAGTTTTAAAAGTCAATTAAACCTTTGAATTTATCTTATACTAAAGCTTTAAATATATTTTGTTTCTAAATAACACACCCTTGCCCCCCCCCCACTTTGCCCCACTGCCATTAATTCTAATTGTATACTTGTTTCCTTTCTCCTTACGGCATACACCCCCCCAAAAACGCTCTTTCTTACTCACATTGTCGCATTTTGATGACACGACATCTATCATGGTTCATAATATACTGCACGTAATACCAGACGCCACATAATAGCCATTTATTTGATGATATCAGCGGGGATGACATATCAAATAAAACGAGCTTAAAATGTGTAGGTCAATTAAACTTGAAAATGGAAAAAAATAAAATAAACAAACAAGTACTCAAGGACTAGGAATTTTTAAAAAAAAAATAGGTTTTAGTACTGGCTGCATAATTTTGTATGAAAGAGTATAATCTGGTGGAATACAGACCACAAGCTCAAATAGTATATACGGTATTTTAGCTCCATCTCGCTGCATTGTACTATTGTATTTCATTATGACACTGCAAAATATACCGTTGTAAATTATTTGCAGTCTACATATTAATGTATAGACATAAAAACACATTAGTAGACAGTATTATAATACTAACAAATAACACAAAATCACCTTGTATAACTATAGTGTATACGATGAATAATAATATAGTAGGTAGGTATTATTTTTGCAGAAAACGCGAGACGTTGAATTTACTAATACTAAATTTTTTATTATTTTTTTTAATCTGATTTTTCCTAATTGTATACTCAGATTAGTCATATTTTATTTTTATTTTGAGCGTCTCAAATAGGTAATATTGTTAAATGCAAACTGCCAGTTATATTTAGAAAGATAAATTAAAGATATTAGCCCTGTATACCATAGGTACTATTACACTGCATATAATGTGTTAATATGTATCAGATTTTTTTGGTGATAAAATATTTGTGTTTTAAATTGTTTCCTTAGATATTTAGATACAAGATATGTTGTAAAAACAAATAAATTATAATTCACAGACCATATTTGATGTTTTAACTAATTAGGAAAATGATAAGTCGTTTTTTTCTTTCTAAAATAAGTGTCAATTTTTATACTGACACTTACGCAATGTGCACTGACGTCTGACCAAAACAGTTTATAATATGCAGATTTCCTGACTAATACTATATTAATCAATATTTTATTCCAAATCCTAAGTTTTATCGGATATTGTATTTTCGTTATTTGGTGTAATAAAGCTATATCCAGATATTATTACAATTAGACGATAATGACACAAAATCGGCATATAATATCATGTTATAGACTAAAATATATTAACTGAGTTATTCGGTCATCACTCTGATCGACCACTATAAATAAAATATATTAATTATAATTTTATTCTTGACCTAGCACATAGACAATTAGTATATATAATACTATAATATCAATATGTATTATATCTATCATGGTGAATTACAGCAACAATAATATTATGAAATTGTAATGACTTATAAATTATGTATAAAATAAAACCATTAGAAATAATACTCATTGTTATCTCGACAAATAATAATGGTAATTATTATCATGAAATTATAATAAATCAGTTTTCATCAGCAAGTATATTAGGTACTTTAAAACTTTAATAACGACTTAAAACTTTTAAATTGCATTTGGAGCTCTACGCATGGATAATCTCATATATCATTCGAACATGTCATCTTCTAAGTTTTTGTATACTACTTTCCTCTTGGTTGTATTATTATTATTTGACTTTTTGAACTTAAGTTGTATTTCAATTACTAACATACCCATTATTGTTTATCCACTTATTTTTTTTATAGTAATAGTTGTAGTACAATAAAAAGCTATTTATGCATATCATATTATAATAACCATCCGAAGTGCTGTCACTGGATGGTTAAGTACTTCAACGAAATGAACATGTAATTTTATTATTATTTTAACAATCATGTTTATTGTTCCATTAGTGTATGAATTGTACGATTAAAATATAGAATCTAAAATCTCATTAATAAAAAAAAAAAACATACAAAAACGGTATTGTATAATATAGTATACTTGTGTAATCCGAGTAATAGATACGTAGATAAGTTTTAGTGGTTTAACGTTGCATATATTATTATATTATTTAATGTAATTTAATATAATTTAATATGCACCTACCTATACTCTCGCGGTGCCCTTGATGAAATTCCCTGCACACTGCGGCAGTTTGCGCATACAACATAAATAATTTTGCGCGATATCGTTTGCAGTTTATAGTTTTCCCTTGTTTTACTAGCTGGTGTACTACTGGTACACGTGTCACTTAAGTTTTCCGCAAGTTTTTCTCTACAATTGTTGCCAACAAGCCCCCCGCAAAGGGATGTATCGATATCGCAACTGCACGCGTATATAGTAATACGTCGTTCGTGTCGCTGTTCGGTGTAATTTATTATTTTACAAACTCACACAATTACAACGAATATTACTGTGACACTTACCAGTTCGGACAGAATTTCGTGTCCTATTCGAATTATTATATTGACACGGCTGCTTATGATGCGGCTGTCATACTCGTATTTCACGAGCTGGCACTGTGTTTTGGACCGCCACGTCGGTAGCTGATAGGTATACATTTATGAAGTGAACCCGGTGACGTGTATTTAATGGGTTCTCGAATTGAAATGTCACATTTTGACGAATGTCGCTAATCGCTATTGTTTTGTTATCACAAAATACTTAACTCAATGTATATAAATAATCGTTAATCGGGTCATGAGAGTCCAAATGTCTTGGAATGCTTTGAGTACGACCACTGCACCTTAGCGTTCCGTACATTTGTGAACACGTTACTAATGCTCATTTAAATGTGGTAAATACCTACTTTGTTTTGTGTTTTCTTGTATTTTGTATTTTTGGACATCTAATGATAATAATTGTTCTATGTACCTAGGTACTTGTCTGAAATTTTACAATATAGGTAATAGGTATTCTAATAAATATATTATAATGTACTGCATAAGTTACCTACATTTTTATTCATTACTAATACAATCAATGTATTAAATGAACTCACATGATATATAAATATTATATAATATTAGTATTATATATATATATATATATATAATACTTACTAGTAATGTTGTTAAAATAGTATGTTCACTAAAATAAATACTATTCATATACATGTATTATCATTTCATAAGCTTGGATCACATGGACAAACTCTTATTTAGTGTCATAATGGGAGACAGACAAAAGGCCGAATCCAATTAGCTGACAGCCAAATCCATATTACAATATAATGTTCGTACTCATGTTGACACAAATTCTATCATCAATAAATAATTTATTAGTAATTATGACGTTGTTTATACAACTTTCCATGAAAATGGTGGCAATGGTGCTAAATGCTAAGTAAATACATAATTATAGTAGGGTTATTGTATCGGATATACAGAAATAATATATTATTTAACGAAGTGAAACAGTATTGTACTAATCGATACTCGATTTGTGAAAACTTAATTTTAATTTATAAAAAAAAAAAAAATACAAATAGTATTAAATTTATAACTAATTTTCCTTTATATTACATCACCACTATTAAATCAGAAATATGTAGATTTTAAATGAATAATTGATTCTTAATATATAAACACAAATAAACCAAAATTGCTAAATTGTATATTTTAATAATAATGACATAATATGAATGGCCATAGCAATTGATAAATAAATCAAATAATTACGAATGTATGAGGATTCGATAATAATTTAAACGAGTAGTATTATTAAAATATTTTAAGGTGTGTCAAAATACGTATCTACTTATAGGACAGCTTCACAATTCGTTATATTAAGCAGTTTTCAACCACATTACTCATTAGTTGTAGCTACAATCAAATGCAACATGCTGCCATCCTGCATTCCTACACAAGAAACTATAAACATCCTTAATCTTAGTTTCGTAATAATAAATTAATCTCAAATTATTAATTAATTTAATATTTTATATATATTTAATTTAAAATTCAGGGGCTGGAACCGAACATAAAGAACTGAAACCTTTAAAATATTAAGAACCAGAACCGGAACCGAAACCTTTATTTTAATAAATAAAGTACCGGAACCGAACCTGAATTTTTAATTTAAATAGGTTCTTTTAGGTTCAAAAATAAAATAATTTTATTTATCATAGTTTTAATGGTATATAACTGTTTTGTGTATAAACTATGTTTAATCATATGAGTTTTCTTATAATTTCTCATACTATGAATTAAACTCGCATTCCGGATAGGTATTTAAAATTATTATACTTTTCGGTACCTAAATTATCTGAAAATGGTACTGAAATTATTTGGAACAGATACCTTTATATTTCCAGAACCGAACAGTAAAAGTCATTTTATTTTTGGAGAGCCAGTACCGGAACTGACAGGCCCTGATTTACGCAAGTGCAGATGGAGCACTTGCACTTGGCCCCCAATTTTTGGGGGCCCCCGATCTCCGTGAATTGTAGAAAATTTTCTGTATTAAAATTTTTTTTTTAATTAATTATTTTTAATAAATTATAATTCCCATAGACCTTATACTAGTATAAGTTATTCTTCACCTCAATACGTCATATTAAAATAATAATAATAGAAAATTGTTCGAACATCGGAAATATTTGATACATAATAACTATTTATAGATTTCTTCCAGCCCAGTATTTAATGATTAACCGGTCGTCGGTGACGCATTTCGCTCCCACAATTACCATTTTTAGAACTATTGGTTTAGGTTATTCAGTTATCCATGGAAATGAATATCGCAAAACAAATGTTATAAATAAACTAATATATAAAAAAAAAATTTTGAATCAGTTATCGAAACTTTTGCAGAGAAAAAAGCAAGAAAGAAATCTTTTTAAACTTTTTTTGTGATAAAATGTTATAGCTAAATAAAAATATAAATATAGAAAATATAGATAAATGATTTATTTTTTATTTCATTTTAATTGTATAAAATAAATTGTTAAATTAACAAGTTATTTACCATTTTTTATAATTTTATGGCAGATTGATAATTAATTATGTTATTTAATTAGTATTATCTTTTCAATGTCCTTAATTTACCAGACCAAGTAACTAAATTGTATTTATAGTATATGAAATAATGTACAAATATTTTATGAATTTTGAGATATTTATTTAGGTAATACTTAACATATAAATATTTTGTTTTATTATCAATATTTCCTCCTACTCTCTGTATAGATTTTTTCTAGAACATTTTTTTGACTTGTGGTGGTGGCCGGTGGGGATAGGGGGCCCCCAAAAAAATTGTGCACTTGGCCCAAATTTTATTGAATCAGGGCCTGGGAACTGATACAGATAAATTCAAAAGGTTCCAGAACATTTTAAATTTAATAATTAACTAACACACCTATAGCATAATGTAACAGTAAATATTATTTTCTGAACCTATATATTATTTGTTCTTTCTAAAAAACTATATTTTGTTTTACTAAAAAAAAAAAAAGGTCAGACAAATGTCCACCATCATTGAAAAATAATGTAGGTATTTGTAAACAAGTTGTATAATCAAAGCCGAAAATCTAAGGAAATAATGATAATTTGAAAACGGCCAAATGTATAGAAATAACGATGAATGACCATTTATTTATCATTATCACAATATTAAGCTATAGCAGATACAATTATGAATAAGAAGTAATGATTTGTTTGTTTTGATTATAGTATATTTTTGAACTGTTCAATTGGAAATTAAATACTTATAGATTATTGATTAAAATGTGTTCCAAATACAAATATCATGGTCGTGGATTTGCGTTTGGTTTTGGGAGCCGTGCCAAATCCGTGTATTGATTTTCATCGAAAAGTACCCGTCATAGGATATTATATACTTAATACTTATATTTTATCGGTTGTGTATTGTGTTTAAGCCTATCATATTAACGTTGATATCGTTCCATTGGATTTCCTCTAATGTTTATGGCAACTGTTTTTCATCAAAATTAGTATTAGTATTGTTATTATTGAATTTAAATACAAAATGTAACATATTGTTACCTATTCTATCTGAATTATAAAATTTTTATATACATAAAGGACAGGCCGTTATTATAATGCCACCAGTTTGTGTAACAATCATATATGCATATACTTTTGTGTTGGTGTAGTGTGGCCATTATACCCTCTTGAAAATCTCCAAAATTCTAGCAATACAAAAATTTATTTCGAAAATAATAGCCAATAGGTACATCGGGAAAATATTTTACATTAATATTTAATACTTCGTTATGATTAAATGTATAAACATTAACAACTGAATCTCGGAGAGTTAAAAAAAAATAGTAACATAAAATATGACAGAATAATAGTATAATAATAAAGACATTAGGTACTTGCCAACTGTGTAATAATTTATGCAACCTGTCTTGAACCATAGACACAATTTATGACGATTTGTCCCCAATTTCTTAAGAAAATATCTAAGATCTTCGTATTATAATCAAAGTTATGTTATATTTACGTTATATTTAGCTCTGCCTCTGTCTCGCTTAATTGGCACACCCAGAATCATATAGATATGCTGTGGATGGTTCTTTACACTACATTTGTTTGTGCAAGAGAATGAGGAGACTTTGAAAAAGTGCATAGAGGTTACTTGGACAAAACATGAAACTTGAGAAATATTCACTGAGTGTAATAATTTATCTACATCAATAATTTGCTTCATGTGTAAGGTCAAAGGTGGTGGTTATTCGCAGTGCAAACACTACCGCACTCATATGATCGATATTCTTTATCAGTTTATACTGCAGTATCCACTCCAAAGGTCATATTTTGTTTGTAAACAATATTCAAAAAATTAATTAAATAAAAAAATACCTATCTATGTGTTGATATAATATACTATATAATATATATATTTTTTAATTTTAGTTCTCTAAGATAAAAGGTTTTAGTCCCACCCCTCTCCACCAATACTGTTTTCTGTTGTAAAATTCTATATATTATTATAACAGCATCTACCTAGTATAACCTATTATTATAGCCATATCACAATATAAGTTGGATAACTGATAACATTATTCCTGACTACCGTAGTAAGTAGTAACAAGTATGGCAAGATGCAACAAGGTTAAGTAATTTTGTAAATATAATTATATGAACATTTCGTATTAACGATGTTAACAAAAAAATAAAAATAAAAACAGAACAGTACTATGAATTAAACGTCATAATTAAATAAAAATATAATTATACAGTTATTAAGTAGATATTCAGATTTTGTTTAAGCTAATTAGGAATCAATTAAATCATAAGTTATAGGTTTGTAATCGACATTTTAAAAACATTTTCAAGTGCATTGCATGTTATAAATTTCAGCTTATGGGCTGTGCATGTTCAATAAAATAATGAATTTGACGAGTTTTGTCTAACTATAACAATTCCTATTTAAAAAAAAAAAAAATGTTGCCATGCGTATTGTAGTTGAAAATTCTGTATTTTCTATAATAGCTCGGGCGATATCACAAAAATATATACTATGTTATTGTTATAATATCATTATATGAGATAAAATAATAATAATAATAATAAATCCGAAGTAACCGTTCGAGGTTAAAGTTCTTGAACCATAACAGTTGAACAATAATTGCAAATAACAATTCTACCCGTCTGTTGTACTCGTCGGTATAGCGTGTTACAAAGAATTACAAAGTTTATTTTTACTCTCCGGTAAATTGGCTTAAAAGTTAAATGCTACAATCAAAAGGAAACTTGTGTGCCCACCACGATAAACGATTTCACTCACGTCTTTACGTATATCCTCTTCTTCTTATACTTTTTTTTCCACATCTACGCCAATTTATTTGCTGTAACTTTTTTCTTTCTTATTATTATTTTTATTTTTACAAGACCTTTGGCTTCTTTTTAACTATTTGGCCGCGTTGTTAGAATGAGTCTTATTTATCTTTAAGCACAGGGAACGCCCACCCGAGTCAGAAAAGAACTATCTGTAATATATGCGGCTATTGTTGCAGTACGCTGTTCTTCTCACCACTGTTAATATAACTGCAATCTACCTGTAGCAGAGTAAACATTAAGTAGGTTATATGGTTATAATATGTGGTTTTAGTTTAAATGTAGTATGCATAGTTATTTCCTTATGTTTTTAATGGTAAAGTGTTTCCTTTTTTTTTTTTTTTTGATTTTTCACGTTGGTTTTTGTAATACGAAAAAATCGAATGTTGAACATGATGACCTCTAGACCACTATAGTTTAATAATTGTAGGGCTATATATGCGGTTTATTCTGGTTAAATTCTTTTATTCTACTACTTAACTGTGAATATAGATCTATTGTAAGTGTACGAACAATGTGCATAAATATGTGTATATATAATATTATATCTACATACTTTTGAATATTATAATAAATATAATTTGTCCTACTTAACGTTAAATTATTATTTGCAACTTTAGAAATAGGTATCTATATTCTATGCACGATATACTACTATCTCGCTATATTAATATGTATTTTATACTCGGGGAGTAATGGTCACAGCTTCTGTCGATGGGCAAATTATTTATGATAGGTATATTTTGTGAGATTTATACAATTAGTTAAGTGTCGGCTGTGGTAATCAAACACCGTAGGCTTTCGCACTTAGACCTCGTATAACCAAGTCAAGGGCACCGTAACCTATTGAAATGCACTTTACAAATTATATATATGCCACGATGCATGTAGTTCATGCTAACTGATGTATTCAAAAGTGTACATTTAATGATTTTTTTTTTTAATGGAAGAATATTATTATATTGAATTTAAGATGAAGACGACTGTTTACCTATAAAATAAGCTCAGACCATGAATCCAAGTCCAAAGTAAACGTCATAATTAGTAGTATAATAAATATTCAAGTTATTCCGTGTCTTAAGTTTCCGTAATTAAAGTATACATTGGGATCAAGATTATTTATACGTATGGTAGATATGATTGTAATTTGTAGGTCTGGCATAGGGAGTGTGGGGCTGATTTGAATGCGGGGTACATTTGAATTTGTCCAATATAATTTGTTACAGATTATTTATAATTATACAAATAATAAGGTATGTTAGTTACACTGTTCTATAGACCATATGTGATTATCAGGCATTTTCGGACAATTTTGTGATAAGGAAAAATGATAATGTGATTAACTGACTTTTTTTTAAAAAAAATAGCGTGTTCCGTAAGAACTTTTTTGGAACCAAGATCAAAAATCGTAAGTATAGAATTATGTATACCTATTCAAAATGTTGTCGCCTAGTAATATATCTAATGTACATACGTTATTTGTTCCTACATTATCTAGTTTTATGATAATGTTAAATTTATAAAGCATATAATTACTATAATGTTCCTATTGTTATTAACTGTATTATGTTGTGTTATTTCTATGATGAAATAAAGTAAATGTTTTATTTAATTTAGTACCTATTTATTTATGTTAAAAATTCAAATGTGCCCCTTTAATTGTATAAGACACCTTAAAATCTACCCCATAGATGGGGCACATTTGAATAAAAATATTGTTGACTTCATAATTAGAAATTAAATTAGTTATTTAATATATGAGGTTGTTATGAGTCAAATAGTATTCACAAATATCTAGACTACAGATTGTAATTATCAAATTCAAAATTTGTTAAAAACATAAAAAATGAAAAATGAAAATGTGAATTTCATTCAAATCTGCCCCACTCTCCCTATGGATATTTTAAAATAATTTGTACAGCAATGTTAACTAGAAAAACTCAGAACAACATAGACATATACCTAGTCATTATAGAAATGTGGGTGAGAGATAGTTAATGGTAGCGATCTGTTGTATTAATACTTACATGGATTACAGCTTTTGTTACTTTTGAATATTTGGTAAGGTTTTAATTTTTTATGTATGACAAACTGCAACTAATATGAGGAAAAAATGGTTGAATGTTGATTGTAAAGTCTTGATTGTTATGTTGAATATTTGAATGGCAAAAAACAGACACGCCCAGAGCTGGCTATCTAAATGGTACAGTAGCTGGCTGTTGACATCTGTTGCTGGATAGAGGATTAGTGGGTGGCTTGTACCCAGAAGATTCTTTTTAAATATTTGGTTAAGATGATCTTTTATACCTTGTGGCCAATGTAGTCAGGATCAAAACAAGACCAAGACCAATACTTTCAAAATCTTGGTCTTGGTTACACACAATATATATATATATATATATATAAAAACTAAATACCTGTTATAGTGTTATAACTTATAGCTGTGTGTAGGTTTTTTTAAATGATCTCTAAGATGAAAATTAAATCCAATATATTATATATAGTATATTAATAATTCAAACATTAACATAAGACAAGTCAAACAATTTAATTTTTATTATACTCGTTTAAAACTTTGCATTTTAATGTATGCTTATATTATTTTACTTTCATTTGTATTTGATGAATCAATTTACCAACATAATTAACTTTGTAAGTTTCTATTACATATAGGTAATTACATAGTATTACATATCATTTTTATACAATAATTTTCAATAGGTTATTACTAATTATTAACTATTGACCAATATTAAGTTTCTTTTAATATAATATATTGGCAATAGACAATATAAATCATATCGGTTTTGGGAAAATAAAATAATTTTTCAGTATTTAGTATGAAACAACTATGTATTTTGTAATATTAATTCCAATTAATTCTAATATTTTTTTTCAATAATTCAATATTTAATCGAATACTGATCAAATTTAATAACAATACAAATAATTTCTTATTATTTTCGTAATAAAATATTAGTTAATGAAATCTATATACACTAATGTGTTTTCAGGGAAAAAACAAAATTTGCCAGACTGCATAAGAGTCTTGCAGTGATGGTGTTATTTTCGTCTTGTTCTTGCAAGCCTAGTCTTGGTCTTGGTCTTGCTAGACCAGTACCATCTTGGTCTTGGTCTTGGTTTTGGTCTTGCAGCAAGAGTCTTGCGAGACCGCAAAACCAAGAAAAGTTTTGATTATCACTAGGCCAATGGAGTGCTTGTTGGGTGATATCTGTTTGGCATGGTCAAAGATGTTTATCACAGTGGGTAAATATATAGTATATTATGTGACATATTATATAGAGTGTCCCGCTAGGATTTACCTATTGCGATATCTCCTGAGATAATAAATATATCATAAATCTGTTTTTTTGTTAGACTCACAGAGACAAGGACTACACATATTTTATTATTTAATTAGCATTTAAATATCACTTTGCCGCTTTTTTATTTTTGAAACATTTTAAGATAGCCATTTTATAGAGTTCATTTTTGTGAAAATTTCAACTTAGGTAAAATGGCAAAAAAACCGTTTTTGTCCTGGCGGCGAGTCCCCCTATACGGCTAATGGGTATATCCTCACAGGACACCCTGTATATAATATACTTCATGTTGAAAAGGTTGTTGTGGTTAATACTTATGAAATATTGGTCTCTTCATAGTGACTATAGTTAAGGTAAGCTGGTATGCTGGTTCTATAATGCTGGTATTATTTCCCCATTACCTAATTAAATAACTAACATATATATTATAGATAATTTTTTTCATGAAACTAAACCTCCCTTATTATTGTATAATTATTGAATCAACACTATATGATACATAGTGTTCTAACTTACTGTGCTCATTCATTAAACTTTAATTACCTAGTGATTTTAATTTGTAATTTTTCTTAAAATATTGTTATCATAATATTCATATATTTTATGCTTGTTATTAGGAATCAGGTACCTATTTACTGTAATTATTATTTAATTGCTCTAATGTATGATTTTTATTATGCTGTGTGTACTTAATTGTTGAGCTATTATAGTCTATAGATACCCATACAAAAGCGAAAACCAAAATACACAAAAAAAAAAAATTTAATATTTTGCTTCTTTTGTTTTCCTTTTGTTTTTGATCTTATAGATAGATCTTATGGTTGTACAATTTATTATAATTTATATTACATACCTACACATTGTGCACACAATATTATAGTATAAAACTTAAAAATATATTTTATAAACAGGGATACTTTAGTTGAAAAAATATAAGTATATGACAATGGCTCGGAGGCAATTCAATTGTGACGATTTAACTTAAGGATAATATTATATTTACAAAATATAAGGTACCTATATTATTTAATTTTACTGTAGGTATGTAGTTCACAGCTAAGCACTATTAGTTTTGTTTTAAATATAACGAGATAATCATTTAGCATTTATTTTTTTCAAATAAATTTATCATAGTTGACAAATCTCAACGTTCTCGACGTATGTAATCTCAAATAAACACGTACCACCTGCACCCTATATTTCTATAGAGTACTCTGAAAAGTGAAAAGTGTATAAGTATTTAACATCTCCTTAATTTATTTACATTTATTCAACTTATTTTTAAGCACCTATAAATCTTTTTTCAAGATTTCCATTAATTTCAAAATGCACAGTATTAAATACTATTACTATTTTGCTTCACCGGAACATACAACTTTTAAATGTCCACCACGTTTTATATACCTACATCATTACATACCAAATGAATTATTCGTGTGAATTATTATAATTATACTGGTATTTTTTTCTACAATAAAAATAAATAAAATTTAGACATACGAGTAAAAAAAAAAAATGTGGTAAAACGTTGAGCTGTTTAAAATTAATCATTAAAATGTATTTAAACTCTTCAATTTATATTGAAAATAACAAACTTATTTGCTCAATTTATAAATAACTTGTTTCCAAAGTTATAATTTAGAAAGTTCAAAAACCACAAAATTTAAATATTAAAATATAATTTTAAGTTTCTTTAATCATAACTATTTTAATTACAACCAAAGTCTTTAAAATGGAAAGTTTTTTTTTTTAATTTTTAATTTATAACAAATATGAAGTATTAGTAGGTAGGTACCCATAGGTATCCGATGTTCAATAAAATCTATCCATTAATTAAAAATGTAAATATCATATACCTATGCCCTTGTTCTTTCTAAACAATACAAAATTTCATTATCGAATAAATGAAATAAATGTCTGTTTTCACCTTTATACATTTGGGTTTAGTTATATTGTCTATTATAGAAACATTTTTATTTTAAAAACTATATATTTCTTTAAAATGTGTATAGGGTTATAATACCTTTCTATTAATTGTAATATTTTAAATATTTCGTAATTATAACACATTGAAGGTCAAAAGGCAATTGAACGAAAAAAAAATAAATTAGCGGTTCAGTTCTTTTAAATGGTTATTTGATATTGATTTTTAACGTATTTTTCTTCAATCTTTTGTGCTAGTTACTTTTATGTAGGGTAATATATTTCTCATATTTTTAAAATATGGTCATCAATCATAGTATATTTTGAAACGAGTCTGATAAAAATTGACTACCTAGTTGATGTTTAATGTGTATTACAGTACCGTGAATACTTAGCATTCTAAAATAATCTCTAATCTAAAATCTTGATAACAATTTTTCTTAAATCTTAAAGTACCTACCAATATGTATATTTCTATTGATTATAATATTACCCATATAAACAAAAAAAAATGGCATTACTTTTCGGTGTCAGCTAGTTGTCAGGTATTAATTAAACTACCTTGTAATTGTGGACTTATATATATTTAAATTCATATAATTACGTATAAAAAACGTTAAATAAACGTTTGGTGATAAATTCTCTAATCATTATTTATTCATTTATAAATTAAAATTAAAAACAGTACTCGTAGAAACTTGTGCCATAAAACATATAAAAGGTTTTTTGCCAATATTATCACAATTTATTATTAAAAAAAATACCAACTAATAAAATATGCTGCTAGTAACCACTATCAATGGTGAAGCTTAAAACATTTTTTACCTCAAAACATGATGACACAAAAATAAAAAAAATGTGAAACCTTTTTTTATTGGAAAAATGTACAATCTGCATTACAAACACAATAAGTAAATAGGACAATATATAGTAACATAAATATAGAGAGAAACCTATTCATTTATAGAACCGAATTATGAAGCCTTTGCATTAATTACTCCATTTAGAATCTAAAAACAAATGACAATAATAATATAAAGGTAATGGTAATAATTTATGATGATATTTCAATATGTTTTCTCATTGTTCATATTATCAAACAATAAATAGTTAATACCATTAAAGTTCGTCAGTCTGTATACATAATGAATAATGATTATGTTGGATTTTATATTTATATAAACACCTTTTTAATATGAAAGGTTTAAGCATTTAAAGACTTTATTCAGATAGTATTTTTTTTATTTATTTATTTAATCTAGGTGCTTACTTTTAATACACATTTATCACATTAAGCAAAAACTGACAGAATCTAAAAATCATGTAATATTCATTATTTTCGTAATATTAAATAATATTTAATATTATAGGATATCATAAATACTAGTATACAATTATTAGATATAATATAATATTATTATATTCACGTAGAATAAAGGAATTATAAGTATTTTGTTTTAATTTCTAAATAAATATTATATTTACATACTAAATTATATCGGGTGACTGTTTTATCATTGGAGATTCATTTTACTATCAAAAAGTAAAAATGTTAAAATGTGTATGTTTTTTAGTCGCTTAAAAACAACATTCATAATATATTTTTATATTTTACAATATTTGCTATCATTATATTTTTTGGGTTTTTATTTTTCTGAATCACAGTTTTAATTTTATCTTCAAAAGCAAAATATTTTTCTGAGTATTTTGATTCATACAAATTGAATTTAGAATGATTATTGAGTAATTTATGAATTATATTATGAAGTGTTTAAAGTTTAGATGTGAGGAGAATAGTGGAGCAACATTTTGTGGGGTTCTACTCTGCAGTAAAAAAATTAAACAATTATAAGGATATAAAATATTAAAAAATATATATTTTTTTTTTAAGTTTTGTTTTTAATGACTAGAAATTATGTACATTTTTTTACAAATATTTATAGTTTTTGAAATAATGAGTGTTAATAATATATTTTTTTAAATAAAAATAACGTAGTTTCGTAACAACGTAAAACCATGTAAATAAAATATTTTTAAAAACTTTATCACATTTTGACATTTTGAATATTGAGTGTTCTAATATGTTAAATGATTCATACACTATTAAAATTATATCTATTCAAAATGACAAAATAGTATACATATGCCGTGTGTCCTCGAACACTGGGTACACTTCATAATTCAGTTACCTACATTACTCAGAGCATATTTTTTAGAATTTTGTCTCCGGGAGATTGATGATCCAATATAGTTTAGTTTTATGTTAATCAAATAGAAATCAATAATATTAATGATCATCAAAATTGGTCTTTGTCTTGCGGTCTCTCAAGACTCTTGCTGCAAGAAAAAGACCAAGACCAAGATTAGGCTTGCAAAAACAGGACCAAACTACCTATACCGAAGCTGCAAAATCAAGACCAAAACAAGACCATCACTGCAAGACTCTTGCAGTCTTGAACATTTTTTTTCCCCAAAAAAACATTAGTGTATCTAGATTTCATTGACTAATAATTTATAACGAACAAAATAAGAAATTATTTGTATTGTTATTCAATTTGATCAGTATTCGAGGAAATGGGAAATTGTTGAAAAAAAGATAAAAAATAATTGGAATTAATATTACAAAAAAAACATAGTTGTTTCATACTAATTAGACATTACTGAAAAACTATTTTATTTTCCCAAAACCGACATGATGGTCCATTGCCAATATATTATATTAAAAGAAACTTAAACATTTAGTACTACTGTACTGGACACTGGTGAATAAAATAAAAATAAAAGTTTAATTATAAATTATAAATATTATCATTATAACAAATATAATTATTAAGCAATTTAATATTTTGAACAAACCATACAGTTTTTTTAACATTATGATTTGTTAAAGTGAACATTAGAAAAACAACAAATTAATTTTTATAAACATTATATTGGTCAATAATTAGTAATTAGTAATAACCTATTGATATTTATGCTGGTAAATTGATTCATCAAATACAAATAGGTACAAGTAAAATAATAAAAGCCTAATTTAAAATGCAAAGTTTTAAACGTGTATAAAAAAAATTAAATTTTTTGACTGGTTTTATGTTTGAATTATTAATATACTATATAATATATTGGACTTACGTTTTATCTCATAGATCATACTAAAAAACCTACACACAGCTATAACAGGAATATTGGTTTTTTTTTATATATATTGTGAAAATAGCAAGAGGCTTGCAAGGGTATTGTGCAATACCAATACCAAGGTCTTGAAGGGGGGGGGATCAAAAAAAAATAAAACGACATAGGTAATCATACATACCCTCTCAGCCTCTCAAAACTTTTTACTAAGGTAATAAAAAGCTAATGCTAGGATCTGACCCCCCACGTCCCCCGCCCTTGTATAAGCCACTGACCAAGACCATTACCGAGTCTGCAATACCAAGATTTTGAAAGTCTTGGTCTTGATCTTGTTTTGATCATTACTAAAAAATATGTATAGTGTATTGAGTAATATTGGTAATTTAATTATACAGTGTACTCTGTTTTTGGGGACACCCAGTATACGATATATAATACTTGGTACGTGGACGTTACGTTGAATTCATGAAATCAGCAACGCCAAGTGAAATAGGAAATTTGCCTAAATCTGCACGGTATTGTCGACATTTCATTGCTGGTTTCATGAATTAGGTATACTATTCCCTGACGAATCCGTGAATCGGCCACACATTATTCTACGACGCTGCAGTGCTGTGCATGATGGGCACAAATTTAAAATTATAAAATAATAAAATAAATATCATCCACAATATGAACACCGAAATCATTACATTTAATATTTAAAAAAAAATAAATATTTATACTACCCTACACATCCCGTTGGGGATCAAAAGTAAAACTTTTCTAGGTTTTTTTTTTCGATTTATATTGATAACATTTTTGTTTCCAAGTAAAAAAATCCTTGGCAATTAAAAAACAAGGTTATTTATAAGTTTTTCTCGCAGTTGTAAATATATCAAAAATGTAGTGCCACAATTTTATTTTTAGAGTTTAAATTTAAATTTGCAAATTGTTTTGTAGTTGAAAATGCATAAGACTCCAATACTTTGTGGCTAATTAATACTAAACCAACAAATTATTGTGAAGTATACCTATTTAGAGCAGTATATTTTAATTTATTCCACTTTCTAGAGTAATATTTTATACACAGATTTTTGGTCCTTAACCCGGGTATCTTCTTTAAGTGACCGGTGTATAAGTTTGTAACCTCAAACATGTTTAGTTATTCTTTCGCACATGAAGTCCTGCTAATTAATGTAGCAGAAACATATTCTATATTTTAATATATAATATGCATATGGGCTGAATTAATGCTGACATACATTCGTGATGCCTTGACTATGTGTTTACAATAATACAATACAATATCAAATGAGGATGAAACTATAATTCTAACTCGTTTATAGACTACATCGACAAAGCGTAAAGAAACTTTTTGGCGCCAAATCATGTTTTCTCGTACAACTGTCACCGACATGTTTTTAAGACAGAGTAATATATAGAAGTTTATCATCAATTTTAGACAAGCGATATTAATCTATTTTAACAACGTGTGTGTATATAATAGTATATATAGGGATATATTATATATTATATATTACGTTATACATCGAAGTAGTAAAAAAAAGTCCATTAAACGCATGAATACTTTCTGTAAAATTGTATTTCTCAAAGTTAAGTTGCACACACATAAATATTACATATATTTAAACATTTAACTTTAATAAAGTTAACATTTAAACATAATAATATTTATATAATACAAAAAGGTCGATTAACTTGGCACGCGATACTTTTGAATAAAACGTAAAACAAACTTACTCCTTAACAAACTATCGTGAAAACTAAAAGCGTTCGTTATTGTTATATAATTACATAATATGTTATTGTTTTCACCCAGACCCTCAGAAGGAGATGCATATGGAGTATAAATATGATTTAAATATCGTAGAAAATTAGATCATCGTCAGATATTATAATATAATAGTACCTACGGATTATGCGTTAATTAGGTTCACTGCTCAATGTCTCAAAGAAAAAAAAATTATGACAACTCCACGGGTTTCAAGAAATAATCCAACACGAGAGGAGTGTCGAGTAAATTCAATAATATGATGAAATAATATTTTTACAATGACGTACAACACAATATTATCATTATGCTCGGTATACGTCGTCCGGTTATGAGGCGCAAATGCTTGTTTTTACATTGCACGTGAGCTAATACTGTTGCCTTCCGTCGCGGTCGATGGAGCTCACGACGTTATAGTTTAAACTTTAAAATAATAATATTAATATCCTAATCATATAGTTACTATAATATATTTTACATTTTATGATATTACAAGAGTATTAGAGACGCGGCGGCAACTTCTATCCGGTCCTTTATTGAAAGTTGAATGTCGTGTTCGAGTATCTAGCTATCAATCATCACCGGTGTAAGTGATAACCTACTCGGGAAACCACAAACGGGGTATTTATCCCCGGATGTAGGACCCTGGACCCCCAGTATTAGCGAAAAGTGTTTGAAACACAGTCGAATTATAAAATTCGCACTTATAATGTAGGTGATTTTGGTGGTTAGAGATGATTTATTTATAAGGATTTGTGATAAGGCCTGGCTATCTGGCTGTCTCGTTTCAAAGGCGGAAATGTTTAAAAGTCGAGGTTCAGTGTCTAGAAATCCCCATGGCCTATGAAAATCGGCAATTGAATGATATGATCCTATAGCGTATGTCCGGTACTATTTTGTATGTGTAAAAAAATTTAAAATCGCAAACTATGTTAGAGTGTCTAGCAAGTCAGTCTCCTAAGACAAAACCAAAATGAGCAATAGAGTTCTAGGCACCGTCGCTTGCCCGGTGGTTTTTCGTACGTACCACAATGTTAAATTTAAAACGTGTTTGAAAAGCAACTATTAAAAAAATGAAAGATGATAATTTTTTCGAGGGTAGACATATCAATTTGATATTCTATTGTTATTTTTACTTTGAATTCGACTTTCTAAATAAACAAAGAAATGTAGTGAATTGAAATTATGTTTAAATTGTTTTGAGACAATATTTAAACGAATCGATATGTCATACCCTCAAAAATATTATTCTTTATTGTTTTTGTAATGGGGAATTTTACTTTAAAATTACTAAAAACATAAAAAAAAAATAATTTTGTGTAAATGCGTTAGGTTGTAATTGGGCCAGAGAGAGAAAACAAATAGTACTCTGACATCCTCTTAAGATATCTTTATCCGTTATGGTCAAGACGCAATCGGGTCTGTCCGGTCTATAGATTATTATTGTTTGTATTGGGTTAATAATAATATTATTTAATTTTAACACATTACGTAACGAAGTACGCACATGTATAATATAAAAACCACTAGACAGTCGACTTTGTAATGTGAATGAAGCACATTTAGCCATATAATTATATTATTATGTCAACTTACTGATGTGCGATGTTTCAAAAATATCTATTGTCATAAGAATTTTGTCAATTCACTTTAGCTTGGGTTTTTTCTTCTGATTATAATTATTAGTAAATTAGTTTTTGCGTAATATCTTTGATATCATTATCATAATATCACTACACTTCAAACTTAAACATTTCCATGTTGACATATTTTGGCAAACAGTTAGTGTATTATTTTATATATTTTTAATTTATGATATTAAAATGTTTCAACATATAACTTACATGTTATAACTAGTTTGATAAAATTGTAAGTATTTTATTTATATATTATTACTTGCTAATACATGGGCGTGATTAGCCAATAGCAATATCATGATTCATGACATAATTATTGTTCATTGTGATCCACCATTCGACTAGTTACTCAGTTTGCTGATGACTTATCCGTAACTGTTTGCTCGCCTGTGGGAGTCTGGAGCACCTATCTAACCTATCTATGTACCTATATTGATCAGGAATTAAAATCAAATAAGAGCTTCCTAAAGTGTACACACAAGTGTACCTATTGATAAGAAATCAGGACCAAGAAATGATCGACAGATGAAAACTCTCCTTAGACAAGGAGACGAATAAGTGAATGGTACCGGCCGAACACCTACCAGCAGGGAACAACTTAGAGAGGCCCACGTGGAGAGCAATAAATTGACTAAGAGTAGAGGAGGGTGATCCAAAGAAAACCAAGCAAAATGGGGCATCATTCCTGATTAGGATACATACTGGGATTATGGATCATGTCTCACCTAAAGTGACTTGTCCAAGCTGCCCAACTTCCTGCACAATGGACGACATCATGTCCGCGACCAAGGAAGGAATAGAAGTGGCCAAGTTTTGACAAGATAGTATCTGACACATAACTCTCAACATCATTATACTGAATAATCAAAACTTACTGAGTACTGACACCAAATTAATTATTTTATATATTATTTATTGTTTATTTATTATTTATTTATTTGTTTGATTTATTTTATTCATGTTTATTTATTTATTTAATGTTACCGACTCATGCTGTTGATTTTAATTTTTAATTCTTTTTTAATCCTAGTCGCCCTTTATATCAAGGTTGCGTGACACGAAATAATAATAATAATAATTGATCAATAATATGTTTTCAACACATATTTAAATGCAAATTCCTAAAAATGAATTTAAAAAAAATATTTCAACTACCTACTTTAATAATTTCTGGACAGTAATATCTACCAGAAAGTTATTTAATATACGTTTTAAAAATGCTTTTAATTGATTATACACAATTTCGAGCGTATTTCAAGTATATTTGGAATGCTCGAATGCATATAGCTATTAACTATTATAATCATACGTACCCAGTATCTATAGTAGTTTTAGGTAACTATTCTATATTTATGTAACAAGTGTACAATGGTGTGGTTTGTCATAGTTAAGGTTAGGTCGTGATCATTACATAAATATAGAATAGTTACCTAAAACTACTATAGATACTGGGTACGTATGATTATAATAGTTAATAGCTGTATGCATTCGGGCATTCCAAATATACTTGAACGACCTAACCTTAACTATGACAAACCACACCATTGTACACTTGTGTTAATATACGTCATTAAAGTTACGATAATTTATAGGATTTGTTGTAACAGCGGTTGTTGTGTATAACCATATTGTGTGTTACGCATATCTATTTTAACGTCGAAGGGATTACAAAACAGAATGCCAATTGCCAAGTCCTGGACATGAGTATCGTCCACAACATTATTTCATTTGTTCGTTTTTTTTTTTTAAATTTAATGATCATATTGTAACATTAGAATAATTTTTAAAACTATGACAAAATTAAACTGAGACGTATGATATTTATTCAGCATCCTTAACGATTTAAATTATTTTATTTGCAATTAGCTATCATTAGTATAATAAAATAACAATCAGTAACCACAGATCTTATATACCTAAAATAATGTTATAATACAATATTGAAATAAGTAACGTGAATGTAATTGTGTGACCCAAAAAAATATTTTTATTTGTTTAATGTTATTTTAAAGTTGTATTTTATTCTATAAAATATGGGTTATCTACTTAAAATAATAATTACAGAAAAATTGCATCTGTAATTAATTCATTTTGGATTCTGAGCAGATCGATGAATGTATTGATTTTACAATGATATGTATGTAGTTCTCGATCAGTAAAAAAACTTAAATTTAATACAAAGTTTTCCGTTTGTTATTATTGAAGCTATTAATTATTTAGATACTTAGATACTTAGGTCTTAGACATGTCCGTCAAGTTGGCACCGGCACATTATGCTATGACTTCAAAACTCGTATCAACAATTTATTTGCTAGGAATTTGCTAGATTTTGCTAGTGCCCCTGCACTTTATAAATGAACAAACAAACATGCCAGTACCAACTTTGTGGGTCCACCGGTACATTGTCTGAAAACAAAAAATGTCATGTCGTTTGTTCGGCTGAATTTTCTAGACCTTGATAGGGAGTTTTTGAATTTGCTAGGACCTCTACTACTCTTGGGGAAGGTTTCACATTTGGCCACAGCACTGTCATATTTTTTGATTCCAAAAAAAAAGTAACGCTAAACTAATCAGCCGAATTTTTTTGGAATCAGACAATGTGCCAGTGCAGATGCCAAAATTTTAACCTCCACATGAACAGCAGGGGCCCTAACAAAATCCGAATTCACCCTAGTTAAATCTATCCAATTAGACATTTAACGTTTAAACAAACAGTTTTAGTTACTTTGTTTGAATTAAAATATAACTATTGAGACTTAAAGTGTTTAAGTCTTATATTATTATATTTTCCTACACACAACACGAAATTATATTTTAAAAAAAACAATGTCACATGGGCCATAAACAGTGTTAGGTAAGAAAAGTCCATTATTGAAATGTACAAGGCGTATGTTATAGATGTATCTATAATCAAAAATTCAAAAATGTAATTAAAATATACTCATCAATTAAATGTGTTACTGCCTATCGTTGTTCATTATAATATAATAATGATAAGAAATACATTTTATAATATTACAAAATAAAAATAAAGCTTGAAAAAATTAATCATAAATAATGATCGATTAATCAATAGAACGATAGTCTGAAGTACGATTAATTTTGAAAAAAAATATTCAGAGTAAAATTTTACTTATTTTAACATAAAAATTACATAATCGTAATTATTTATTCCAGACAAAAAATTCAAAAATAGACGATTTATTGATACTCATATATTATATTAAATGTATTATAAATATAATACCTATTTTTAATCTATACATTTTTTTGATAGTGTTTAAGAGTTTTTATTGATCGACGCTTCCCATAAGCCTAAGGGTTAGGTTAGGTTAGGTTCCTAGGAGCCGAAATATTAGAGTGATTGATGATTATAATTATGTAGATGTTAAATTTTAAGATATCCTGACATATATTTGTGAATTCGTGTACTGAACCATGACAAAGGTACCAAATAGGCATTAGGTTTTTTCCTATCTAATTTTGGTCTTGCGCAATAAAATGGTTTTTTTTCTCACACCGTAAATGACCCTTTTGCCATCCCAAAGTCTTTGTAAATGTATTATATAATATATATATGATATACTGTACCTATGAGTTATGCAGTATTATTATATTTTTTGTCCTGCAGTGTTTAGTCCCAGACGGTAAAGTGCTGAAAACTAGACATATTTGTTTTTTTTTTTTGTCGTTGTTTCCATTATTTGGACCAACATAATATAACAAAACATAATATTCTATTCATATTATTAACTGGCCTTAGGTCGCCCACTAAATTCTCGGTATATGCGTAGAGCTTTTTTAATATGATCAAAGCTTGAGTTTTTCACGGATCTGATGCTTTTATAGCAGTGGTTATGGTCCAATTACGCACGTGTTCAAAAGACAAATAGGTAACAGAGTCATACACAGAGGTAGCTCAAAAGAGGTATATTTGAAACACTTGATTCACAAAAATATTAATGGGACGGGGTCCTCCTTTGGTTAGAAAAGGTAGTTCAAATAATTTTTAAAGGTTATTTGACCAATACTTAATCTTTGTGATTACATATAAATTAACTATTTAGAGGGCAATGAAAAAATGCTTGGGGTGGGTGGTGTAAAAATATTAAATGTGAGTCAAGGAAAAAAACTTGAAGCCTTTCGTGGTCGTCGTTTTAATGATCTTAGTATTGCAATATTCCAATATTGTGAGTCGTCCTTGACCGATTATTTAAAATAATATTATAATGTATTTGCATAAATTGTGACCCATTAAAGAAGATAAATAAATTATTAATAAACTTAAATCATAATATTCCAGATTTGAACATTTTCTGCTCTGAGGTCAATACCTTGATCTGAACGGTAAATAACATTTTGCATGAATTAGGTAGGTACACGAAATTAAATAATAATATCAGGACCAAGTACAGAAATCTCAATTTAATTTTCATCTATGATGCTAACAACGATTTACACTGTTACACTATAGAATTTTCTGAGAAATTGAATCCCTTTGATGAAATAATACTTAAAATTTATTACTACCATAAAAAATTTAAGAAGCACTATGGTAATAATATTATCAATAAAAAATAGATTTGTCTAACGAGTATATAATTATAAGTCAACAAGTTATGTTTACATACATCTTTAAGTGCATAAGTGTTCATAATTTTCTTAATTATATAGTAACTAGAAATTCACGTTTCAAAGTGCGGCCACCTAATTTAATACTATTTTAAAAATAGTAGGTCAAAAGTTCACCAGTAAAAAATCAAACGTTAAGACGTTTTTACTTGGCCATCAGACCGAGAATACGTTGTGGAAAATTGCACTCGTCCAATGAAAAATACAAATAAAACTTTTTTAGCTGTAACATACCATACAAAAAAACATCGAGACCCTTATTAATTTATGAAAAATGCAAATAACTCTTAGGGTTACGACCGTAAACACACCATGTGCAACGATGAAAATTTCAACTAGAAGAAAAAAAACCTTCAGAGATATTAATGATAAAATAATAAAACAACAGTAGGTGTCATTAGCAACTTAACACTTTTCGTGTCTACAAAAAATTATTTCAAAATCAATTTTGAAGTAAATTTGTTTGCGTAGTATATACATGTTGAAATGCATAATTAGTATCAAAACTTAGAGACGACGATTACAATAACATATCATATTGATTCCTAATTAAGTGTATAATATTATTTATTTTATTATATCATAATAAGTTCTTATTATTTCAACAGTAGTTTAAAATCTATTTAATATGTTTTTAAAAACCACTTGTTTCCTACATGAAAAATAATATTTACAACAGATATTCACAAACTATAAATCTTTATTTTTTAACTAAAAAGTTTGTTTTATTTTAATAGCACCAAAAGTGTATGGTCATGCCATTTAGAACGTCACTTAAATCTATAACGATGGTTCACATCCTACTTATGGATATCGAACATAATTTTATAGAATAATAAACTTTTCTATAATTATGTCTTATGTGTTAACGTTATGCTATGCAGTTAACATAAATAATAATTACAATGGTGTAATATTCAAATTGTGTTGATATTAAAAACAAATTTTAATGCAAGATGATATTATTATTATGTGGGTATAATACTAAGGTGGCTATTGGCTAATAATGCGGACTGTGATGTAGTACATTTATATAAAAAAAAAACCATAATTTATCAACATCTATTAGATATGTTATATTTTATATTAATTATGTCATGTATATGCCATTGATAATTGTTTTGTTTTATTTATAATACATATTATGTATCATGTAAATTTGTAAAAATAAATCTATCAAAAATGAATACTTGATGTGGCTTAAAAACGCTTTTGTGAGTTAAGTATTTTATTTTATTTTTTTTGTTTTAGTGTTTGCTTCTCCAACAAAACGATAAAATCAACAAAGAGAAAAGTTTTTTTACGAGACCAAACGATCAACAATTTTCATATTTTTTGACGATTCATCCACGTGTAATGTTTATAAACCAAAATGTGTATAAGTAACATTTTTGACTTTGAAGTGTTATTTTTATAGTTTTTTTTATACCATTTTGATATGACGCATGATTTTATTTAGATTTGTGTGCGCTGTATCTTTTGACAATGCGAACAGTCGTGCAACTTATTCATTCATCCGGTTATTGCAGTTTTAAACCCATGGAAAAAATACCGTTTTTATAGAAAACAATTTGTACTTTTAAAAAAAAAAAATCTGTTCCCTGTAATACATCAAACACTTGAATAATTTAAAAGCTAAATATGACTTTAAGGCGTAGTAATACTTGTTGGAATATATATTATTATTATATTTTTTATATAAAAAAAAAAAAACATAATAATAATATTAATTAATTTTAATGAGTTATTTGCAAATAACGGGTACAATAACGTTGTTGAACATTTTATTTATATAATATTATTTAATTTGTTTGATATTTACTTTAATCCATTTTTTTTTCCATTGCAAAATATATTGGTTGCAAAAAAAAAATTAATAAAATATAACCATTAGTAATGACTTATAACTTACAAGTGTTCATTATTATCAACAAAGCTCTATTATAAAAAAAAAACTATATTCTTTCAAACACAAATATAGAATTGCACAGAATTTAAAATATTTATAAAAATCGTAAATAACCTGAAAACAAAAACTACGTTGTAATATTTTACGAAATACAATTTTTTTAAATAGTAGGTTAAAAAATAACTGTTTGCAGAGATAAACACATATTAATAGGCGATTTATAATTTTTTTCCTGCATATGTCTGTAATTATATTAAAAGTGTTTAACTTTAAAAAAAAATTGTTTAAAAATTGTTTATGTTAATGACTACATTATTGGCGTGAAGAAAATAATTCGAGTTTTTACTGCACCGCATAAACGCATTAATTTATACATGTTCAAATTTACATAAACGAATATGTTAAATTTGCTAGCAAAGCATTTAAGATCACACTCAATGTTTTCTGTTTGTCATAAGGTTTTCAAGAATACCATATTATATAGGTTAGTATTACATTGTCTTGGTAACACATAATTTACATCAATTTATAGAATCTGTTAGAGGCATTAAGCTAGCTACTAATAGTGGCGTTTCAAACTGTACCTACTTTTCTGAATGCAATAATACATTGTACCACTTGTCTTAAATATAAAAATAAAATATATTATATGGTCGTATATACACTTCCGTCATGGTTCTTACCGTATACGTATTATGCATATTATTTGAATACTTAGTACGCTTTACACCGGTACCTACCGTTCTAATGAACGTGTTTAAATTTGAATAATACAGTATAGACATGGATAGAATTTTAAAAGCTTAATACACTTTTAAAAACGTATGATGAACGTTTCAATTAAATCAATAACCCAGATAACTCCAATAAGTTATGGTTAGAATAGTATACCTACTACAACAGTAAATTACATTGTTTTATAGTGCAAATTTAAAAAAAAAAACATTAATAAACCACAATTGTCTATTTTGTATGCTATCTAGTAATAATTAATGAATAATAAGCAAATGTAATATCAATACATATAATTTATGAACAAATTATTAAACTATAATGGTTCCTATTAATTAACAAAAAAATAATGTTCACAAAGTTCAAGGTACTCGAATAATAGGAAATGAGTTTCATTTACACTTTTAAAGTTGATAAATAATCATTGATATATGGTGTTATGTTATATTATGTAAGTCTAATTATTTGTTCGTTGTTTTCATGTTTTTGGAGTTTTTGGCCACATCCCAGTAAACTCGTGTTGGTCAGCTTTTATCCTTCGATTGTTATGCGGCTTCCTGTGGTAACTTCTTGCCACCGAATATTCGAGCTATTTGGTAACCTTATAAACATGTTGGCAAATAAAGTCCACAAAATGTAACTGTCTGAAAACAATTGCGTATATTTCAACCGACAGTGTTAAAGTTTTTCAAACACCGTTTCGTTTTTAGTCGCATAATATTATGAACAACAACTACTAACAGTATCATAAAAGATAAAAGTGATTAACCTAACCTAATCATTTAATGTTAAAATTGTGTTGATTTACTTTGCGTGAATGCTAAAAAAAATTTCTAAAAAAGGTTTTGCCAATTTCTAAATTTCATTAAACAACAAAACTAGATTTCTCTTATTATTCGCTCTTCTCAACTTACGGAGTCGGCCACCCTTGTCCTACACCATCACAGGTATTTTACCACCGCCCCCCTTTACTCACACCTGCTATTAACATATCATTCTCTATTCCGTCGAACAATGTGATCTTCGGTCACTCTCTCCCTATGTCTCTCTATTTCCTTCTTCACTTAAAAAAAAAAAAAAAACTTTGATTAAATTACTAATACGTTGAATAATAATATTTTTACATTTAAAATGTATCATGCTATATTAAATATTACAACTATAAGTTTTCTTTAAATTTAACAATTAAAAAAAAATTTCTTGCATATATTACAATAATAATCAGGGTAGGTACCTAAATATTAGTTGGTAAGATTTTTAAAAACAAGTCAATCTTAAAATATATAGTAAAATATTAACTATCCAACATCATATTTTCGTTTAAGCAAATATTATGTGTCTCCTGATTCTATGTTATCCGATTCATATTTTACTACTGTGTTCATGGCTATTCAGGTTATATTATGTTTAAATTATGTCAGCCCGACACTAAATATAGCTTCAAAATTACAACAGATAATGTCACAGTAACAAGTAAATTTAAAACTTGGGCCAATTGCTTTATTTTATCAATATTTGTTCAATTACTTAGTGCAGTTATTGTGATAATCTACCTTAGTTATTAATTATTAGCCAATGCAATTTATATTTTCATTTAAAATTTCAAAATATTCACTGCCTACTTACTATAATATAACAATAATACCTTTTATTTATTTAAATATATTTTCATAGTTAATTCAAGCTTTAAGGATAATTGATTTTAATATATTTTTAGTCTTATAAAATATAATAGTTGAACTACAGAAAAACAAAGTAGTTACCTTATTAATTAAATTAATCAGAAAAGAAAAAATTTTGTTTCATCGATTCATCGACAATATTTTGATGAATATAAGTTTTGATGAACAAATATCTAAGATTTTAATACAACATAAATTAATGAAGTAATTGTCGACGAACATAAAAACAAAATGTTGTTAATTACATTTTGGATAAAATTTTATTTGATAATACTTTTGGCTGAAATTCAAATTTAGTTCTTTGTTTTAATGGGTTATTGAAATAAAAAGTTTACAATTAAATCGTGTTTAAATCAGACATATCCACAAATACATATTTGATGATTTATGTACTTAATTATTAATTTACACTTTGCACGGTCGTATATTTAAACGCTTGAACATTTTATGATAAATTGTAAATTAATATCCGGCCAACATTTTTACTGGATAGTTATAACTATTTATTGCCTAACTTATGAGAAATTATTATTTAAATATATTGAGTATTTAAGTGCGTTATTTTAATTGAATGATACTTTGTAGGTCAGATTATTATATTGAACTATAATAGCAATATAGGTATAGGTACCTGTTTTAGAACAAAATAAAAATGTAAGACAAATCGTATACCTTTTTACATAAGGCCATTGTCATTTTGTGGTTTGAGGGTGTATACAAAATAGGTTTTGAGGTGATATATTGTTGTGTCTTTTTGTGGTTTTGGCACTTAATGTCATGCCAGAAATATTGTTTTTGGATTCTAATTCATGGTACCTACTTAATATTTGAATTATCTATTTCAGTGTAATATCCCCTATACAGACAAATACTATTATATACGTACTGATATATAGGACGTATAATAATATTGAGTTCGGGGGTCTAAAAATTGTTTTACTCTAGGATCATAATAATATAATATAACTCTTTGCGTTCAAAACATAATATTATATTATGCATTATCACCATTTCAATTATTTTAGTTCCATACAAAAATAGTAATGCAAATAACATAATAAATAAGTGTATAATGTTAACGGTTGTCACGGCCGCAGTTCTCTAGAGAGGTGTAAAGAAAACCTACCTCATTTTAATTGCGTGTAGTGTATTTTCTCTGGACTTCAATGAAGTTTTATATAGTTTTAAATAATATTGAATGTAGAACTATAATATTACATATGTCATAATTCGTATAAATAATGAACATGAAAATATGCATTTTTGTATTATTCACTGTAGTGGGCCAGATAGGTATCCACCCGCAACTGTAGTTTGGAGACTCCTGATAAAGACAATCATAGAAGCCATGTCCTTGTTTAAAAAATACGCAATTATAGTCAGCTGTGGTTAGCAACAATAATATCGGTAGTGGAAATATTGATGAAATATATCCGAATCGGTATTAGCTACTATTATTTATTGTATCATATTATGCAATATTAAATAACAATAAAATTTCCACGACTGGCCATTAAATGACGATAATAAAGCATGTGAATTTCGTCAAATATTCGTTGGCGGGGAGTTGATAGGAACAAACATACAAACTACAAATTCCCATAAATTATTGGTGACCGGCTCAATATTAAAACGCCTTAAGCACAGTATTAAACGTCATGAATCACGCACGAGACAAAACATAAAATTATCAAAAACTGTCGCAGGCTAATTTATAGGTGTAATATGCAATTTAGCGAATTTCAGTGTTCGGCATGACTTATAGGTAATACGAATTAATCTATTGTTCACTGGCCCAATTCGTTTTGCAATTGGATTTTCGTTCAGTGACGATGACTAGTAGCATAATATCATTGTTATTGACACCGGGTTAACACGAATCAAATTAGACTCAATGTGGGACCTGTAGTAGTCTCACACGATTTTATAATAAATTACCGTCAGAGCTAAGGGGTTCAATGTAGATGTTACAACTATCTTCCTGAGTTGTTATAGAGAACATACCAGTTCGATCACTCAAAATTAGTGATTTTGTTTTTCTTATAATATTATACACGTCCTACCAATCGAAATACAGACATAAATTAAAACTGAATTCCTTATTAACTCTGATAGTCGAAAACATATCAAAAAAAAATATAAAAAGAGTTTATAAAAATATTGTTTGTATATATTTGAGCAGAGACTATGACCGACGATCGCTGAAAAGGTGACCTATTAAAATAAAAATACACTTGTCAAAAAAATTTCATTTTTAACTCGAAAACTAAAGTTATTTTTTGATGGATTTCGCTGCTTTAGCATTACATTAAAGTTTTAAAGAGAAAGTATGTGAGTGATGCATATGAATATAATATGATCTAATAATATTGTGAAACTCTTCAAAAGCAATTTCTAACCTACCCCCCACCCCAAAAAAAAAATTTAAAAAAAAAATAGGGAATAATATGATATAGTCAATGAAGATATAATATTATAGAGCAATAAATAATACAAAATAAAACGCTATTCACACATAAAAATGCATCATGTAAATATTTGCTTACTATATTTTGACGGTGAATGAAGTTTTCGAGTCGTTAAAAATGTACAATACTCTGTTAGGATTGAAGAAAACGAGTATAATATCCATGTATAATAAAAACAACAATAACCGTCAATAATCACGCTATATCACCTATTCGTATATTATATATAATATTACATTATGGCTTGAATAAAGAATAATCTCGCCATCGAGCCACGCGAAATATATCATAATAGTATTATAATAACAGTGCATAGTATGGCGCGTCCTGGTAATATACACGTCTATAATACGTTCCATATTATATTTTATTTTTAGGAAAATGTAATGCACAATATTAAAATAATGTACCGTTGTCGTCAGTCTTATATTTTTATATCGATGCGACGAACCATCATCATTACCGCCGCCGCCGCCTCGCCGCCTCCACCGCACTGGCTCACATCGCCGTCGTCGCACTGCAGATAGATATATTCGTTTTGTACCTCTGCTCTGTAGAATCTTCTAGAACGCGTCGTTGTGTTATATTTTATATACGACGGTCGTAGTAATAATCCGGAAACAGTACCTACCTATGTATTATTATTATTATATATTGTATACAACAACAAGAACGGCGTGTGTGTGTGCGTCGCAGAAAGACGTGATAATAAGTTGCAGTGAAACGTGTGTACCGTAACTGTATACGTCATTATATTATACGGCACTTCTATGTAGGTACACACATATATCGTGTGTCCGCGAAAACTGGGTACACTCTATAACTCACTTACCTACACTACTCAGCAGTACCCTATGCATATTATTTAAGAATTCTGTCTGCGGGAGATTGATGATCCAATAGACTAGTTTCATGTCCCGCAAACGGAATTCAAAAATATACAGAGTAATATGGGTAATTCAATTATACACAGTGTACCCTGTTTTTATGCCATCACACTATGTATATATATAACGGTATTTTATTATACAACTATATAAGTGCCGGCTTAACATATAAGGCATATATTTTATATCGTCTAATATACATATAATCGTAGCAACTGCAGCAGAAGCTGAAGTCTTCTTCGCCAAAGAACTCGCGAGGGCACAATCACACACCAGCACACAACCCACACACCCACACAACCCATACATACACTTATGTGCACACGAACGAGTCTTAGCCATGGCGACGTCACTATACGATCGTGATCGGAATCCTCTCTGATCGGCGGCCTTCTTTCAAGGGATATCCGACGATATGCCGGTCACATACAATACATTACGAGGAAGCGGCGTCAGCGGACGACTTGATTCTTATTTCAATTTTTTTCATTTTCAATATTTGTTTCGATTTATTTATTTTTTCGCTATTATTATATGAGTATGTCTTATTCCATATCGAAGGAGATTATCTCGCGTACACTGATGCACTAGACAAAAACTGGACAGCGTTGTGTGTTACTATTATAAAAAGCTAAGACTATGAAGTCTATTCACGAGGCTACGACATAGATTTTTTAATTATTACCAGCACCCAAAGCGTGGCAATACCAACAATCGGTTTCGTGAAAGTCAAAATAAATTGCATCTAATGTCACTATTTTATTATTTTATCAAGACACGTTATGGTTACCGGGCAAGGCACAGTTGTCGGTGAATACAATATTCAATCACTATACAAAAATAACCTTTAAATGGTACCTAGGTATGGGTATCTATATCAGGTATAATATGTTGCATTGGTGCTGCACAAATATCACAATAACAAAGGCTAAAGAGAGGTTTTTTTTTACATTTCTTAGTCCAAAGAGGTGGAGATGACCAGATTTTTTCATACCTTATTGGTAATATTTCTGAAATATATTTTCAGAGACAGCAATATCAATTAAGTTCACATACATCCATAACTTAGAAACATGTAGGTTTCACTAGGTATACCTACTATTATACTTAAACAATTGTTTTTAGTAACACGACTTACTTTCTGTTTTTGAATTTTTTTTTTATTTCACAACAATATTGCAAAGTCTTATATGATAGTGCATAGAACTTTATAGAACTAAGAACACAGTTGTACATAAATAATATATAATTTTTCAATATTCATAATTGATGTCCATTTTACTTTATGTGTTATTGCATAAAATATGCATATACTTAAAACATATTAAAATTTAAAACTAATGTATATTTAATACGATGTTAAAAAAATTGTATGAGGTAATAAACTAATAAATGTAAAAATTACAATGACAACCGAAAAAATGTCAAGGTAAAATTAATTTGTAATAATAAAGTTATAACATATCTCCTAACAATGTGCTGTTATTTCCAATGGTATTAATATAATTACGTTCTTTTAAAAAGATTATTTCTTTATTTTTTAGAACAATGTTTGAATCAATTGTAATCATTATCATTGTTTTTTTTTTTTTTAACCGTTAAAACCAAAAGTTAATATTAATGTATTATATATTACGTATATTATGTACTATTAATTATTTCATGTTTATTATAAATGGATAATCACATTACAAATGTCGTAACATGCATTATATACCTACCAGCTATACTTTAAAAATTGTCATCACATCAGCTTGTTATTAGACAAGTGGTGCCAATTTGAGTGAGAGTTAGTGCTGCCTATAATATAATATTAATTAGGCACTGAACTTAGAAGAAAAAGCTTTAGTAAAAAAAATAATAGTACTAATGGCTTAGTAGCTCTAGTAGATACTCAATAATATAAATTTTACACTCAAGCATTAGCTATTAAAAGTTAAAACATAAAATCTTACTAACATTTGAACTTCAATCGTTTCTATACAAACGTGAGCATAATATGTATTTTAGATATTTTTAACTGTATTTTTAACTGAGTATTTTTAATTATAAATGTTATTTACTCACAAACAAATTGTATCGGAGGTATATCAAAAAAAAAAAAATGTTTAAGCTTATGATTTCTTAATATTAATAAATAAATAAAAATGTCATGCGATTTGTTTACGTTGTTGTCTTAATTATATTGTTTTTCAAATCATTCCCCCAATCAATATCGTTGATTATTATAATTTAAACACAAAAGTCAAATAGTTCTAATGCCTAGAAGATTAATTGTGTTAAATGTCTGAAATAGTTGAACGATATGACGTGTATAAAGATTTAAATTCTTGTGGTAGCATAATATTAAAAACCAAAAGTCATTTTCCGATTCAAAAAACATTACAACGAGGCACAATTCTCCGACACGATTTTAGTGGTTTTAATATTCCCTCGAGATTCAATTAGATTAAAAACTATACGAGTGCTCATCGTTTTGGAAACTCGCTAATTCATTAAAAAAAGTTTCCATTCCAAATAACTTTCTAAGAATAAACCAATAGAATTTGATTCAGATTCACTGAAAAGTCACCGTTTTTGTAATTGCACATAATACTTTAGAATTTATAATTTTTTTGTTGTGAAATATGACCTTACAGTTTCCAAGAGCAGAACCGAATAATTGAATTTGTTTTCAAAGAACGGAAGTTGTAATTGTCGCACAGTTCAACCGTTTACAATCTCTGCATTTACTATATATTCAGGTCCCGAAGCAGCAGCACGGCAAGTGGGACAATAATAATTATAATAGGTAGGTACGTTTGAAATATTATTCTGAATAGAGCATGAAAATAAACTTATATAATTATACAATTTTTAAAAGTAAATCTAGTCACAACGATGGATAGAAGACGTGGAACGCTATATTGCAGTTTCTCTGTCGTGCAGTAACTATCATTTAACAATAATGACTGACTTTTTTATTTTTCTATGTGCAGTTCACTAAACGCTTTCATGAATTACTCTGCTCTAACTTAATGCTCGAAACGTAATTATTAGAAAAAAAAAAATAAAAAAAATATACTAATAATATATCTTCACAGAGTTTGGACAGGCTGTTGTCTTGTACAATAATATTGTACTGTAACGTAATTCGCTTAACAAACATTTTCATCGACACACCTATAATGTAGGTATCTTCCAACTCAAAGTGGATAAAAGTTATAATATGAATGATATGAATACATTGAAGTAAGGACAACTGCTGAAATCGAATAAGAAAACACTTATATTATTAATCGACTTGTTTTTTTACCTTCGGATTTATAATGCAAGATATGAATATAAGTTCGTAGTTAAAAATATTACTTATATCAATTATTATATTATTATGTAATTATATATCCTATTAAAATACCTATGTTGTCATCAAATGACAACATTCAATTAATATAATTTATTATTCTATAGGTAGTAAATACTAGCATAGTTTTTACATTAAATTTCCAAAACAAATTAATATTCAATTATGTACGAGAATATTATTAAGTACTTACCTATAAAGGTAATATTTATTATTTCAAAACCTATTAATGATTTTGAAAATATTTATTTTACATAATTTTAAGGAGTTAAAAACAAAATTTTTGCAACATAGTTAAAATAAAGTTAAAATTTAATTTTAAATCATTATTACAAAGCAGAATATTTTTTAGATTCTGAGTGGAGAGAAGAAGCTAGTGGTTTTACAATGGGGTTTATTTTTAATTTTTTTAATTTTTTTTTTTATAGTGTATAAACAATTTCTACCAAAAAAGGTGTTTCGATTTCAAGATATAGACCTTCTCTTTTAGAAAATTGGATAAATATGGTAATTTAAAGAGGTAATTTTTCAATTTTCTCTATAGCTATTTAATGCTACGGGAAAAAGTACCAACAAATTACGAAAAAGCACTAAAAATGGGATTTTAATTTCTAACGCTTTGTTTATCACCAATCACCTTAGCAACGAATAAATAATTACAATATTAAAAAAAAAATAAAAAGTTCTTCTTCTGATCCTCAAAACCACGGAAAAAATGGGGCACCGTCAACCCCGTTTTCTTTGTGCATTCGTTTGGGTACCGTCAAATTGCTACTTGCAGCCTAAAAAGTCTGTCAAGATTTCTTTGACATCAATAAATACTACAAACATAATTGTTGATGTTGAACATGATGAATCTGTAGATGATCCTAAACCTATAGTTGTGAATGCTGTACATGAAAATAATGAACCTGTGAAGTCTATACATGAACCCACACAAGATGTACAGTGTGGTATTAATGTAATTTTAGATTTAGGTGATATTGACTCGGGCACAGCAAGTAAAAAAAAAATTTAATATTTTAATAAAACCTTAGATTGTCACACATTATTTGTATTTTATTATGTATATCTGCAGATGTACACTGCAGGTTGCCCCAGGTAGGGCTAAAGCCCCCCAAAAAATTTAACCACCCTACGCCTATGGGTATTACATCATTTAAATCAAGTTAATACACTGCATTATGCATTGACCCACTTGTAACCTACTGTACAGCAGAGCGACATCTCCTTACCCACTTGCTTAGTATTTTTATGTATAAAAATAACATTTTGGACGAGTAGTTTAGGAGTTATACGTTATAACTTATAAGTACCTTGGTATTTTCAGTTTATATTAACGGTATAAAGTGGTATAGAAACACCCTGAACTCCACTCTACAAGACTTTAAATTATATTTAAAACTAATAAGCAACTTGTCCTAAAACATTTGATTTTTATAAATAAAAATACCCTGAATAATATTCTGCATAGGAATATGAAAAAAAAAATTTGATCAAAATAGTATAAACAATTTTTTTCCTAAAATTGTTGTTTTGTAACGACTTAAAATTATGCAAAAGAAATATTTTAAAAAACGTTAGTGTATTCTGAAATAAAGTGTGCCTTGTGTTAAATGGTTCACCCTGTATATAGATTTTACTAGATATGAATATTTTCAAAATTCTTCGCTTTTATTATTCATAAGCTATTGCCTATTTTATGTTTTTATTGGCTAAAATATTAACCCCTAGCCGGTGGCTGTTTTGGCAACCACAGCCTATAGCCACTGTGAGCCAAATAAACTATACTCGTGGGATTGGATTTGTACGGAGAAAATTCAATTCGTTTAGTTTAAAATATATATTCTGAGTATTTTGAGTTTTACTTCATTGGATTTTGACACATGTCTAATACGTGTATCATTTTTAAATCTTTATGTTTTTATGTTCTCTTCACTATACTCATATATTATTATAGGTACCTAAGTCAATATCTACCTATTTTATGTATGATGTAAATGATAAACGTGGTTAATAGCAATAAACTATAAAGGCGTAAACAAAATCTTTTTTTTTTTCTAAGGATTTAATAGTACCCGATTAAGTTCCTTGTGACATAAATAAATACAAATGTTAAAACTGATTCTTTATAATATTTCATAGTGATGGTAGGTTTGGTATATAATAATACAACACAAGAAGGTAATTTAATAACGTTTGTTGAACCATTCAAGAGTGAATTTATTATTGATTATTTTTTTTGTGTAATGTATTAAAATTGAAAAATATACGGTGGATGCAAAAAAAATAACTACAAACAACAATACTTCAAATTCTAATGAAATAATATAATATAATATTTATAGCTTCGATACTAAATAAACGACATTCTGTCGTGTTTCGACAAGCTTACAACAATACCGGGGAAAATGTAGGGCAAATAAACAGAGTTAATTTTGTTTATTCGGTTTTAATAAAGAAAAAAAAAACACAACAATCAATTTAACATGACTTAATGCAATATTTTCTTTAGTAGGTATTCTAAAATGTTTTACATATTTCATAAACAGATAATTGTTTTATTTTTTTATTTTTTACCCGTAGTAGTAGAGTGAGCACTGAGTGTATGCCAAGGTTTGCCATGTGTCTGCACTTATCTGTTTACTTATCCTATAGCTATATTATTTTAAAAAAACCTTCCATCATATTATATATCTACATCATCATAATAATAATGGTATGATTATGTATTGTTTTAATAATACCTACTGTTTTTGTTTTCTTTATGTTGGATACAAAATTCAGCAAAAACTTAAATTTATTTTTAGTTCGTGAATTGAAACATTAATGTGATGTGATTTTCTTCCGAGGATTACATGCATGATAATAATATAAAATATTATATTATAGTGCCGAAATAAAAGTTGGTCCCACACGCTGAGTTCAATAAATGTCACTCGATCACAGCTGTATAAAGAAAATGCCGGACATGGTTCGTCGACACGAATAAGACGTGGGTGTGTGTGTCTGTGTAGTAAGTCGCTATTTCGATTGTTGCACTCCTCTCAGTCTGGTATACTGAATACTTTGTGTGCTATATAATATGCAAACATAATCTATAGGTAGTTGTCGTTTCAAATATTTCAACCGTACGTTTCGTTTAGTAGTCAAAATTTTCTGTGAGTAACCACTCTGATTTTTTACGTACTTGGAAAAAAATAATCAGAAACAGTTTTGAAAATAAATTGAGTTTTTTAAAATGTAATTGTACCTACCTATAACAATAACGGTATGAGTGATGGATACAATTTATATTAATTAGTTGGAATATTATATCAATTAATTTCAATAAGTGAATATGAATAAAGCATACGAATATTTTACCGTTTAACAACTTTATGATTTTCCGACCAGAAAATAAAAAGTTCAATATTTTTATAAACATTACAAAAAACAGTTTTCTTTTGTTTCTATATTCTACCCAGTGGTATTTTATTGTAAAATAATGAAAACTTTAACAAGGTAAAATAATAACTACGTACATAGCAGTGGGTCGACTTGAGTAACTCAAGAAATTATCAGAATGTTCAAAATTGGTTCTTTCTGATTATATAATAAAAAAAGTAACCTTATTGTACAGCTACACTCAATATTATAATTTCTCGCCGTTCCACTCATACTTTAATGTGTTGAACAAAAAACGACACTTCAACGTGGAAAACATAAATCGTAAACGTACTTATTTGTACAAATTAAAACCATAACAGTGCTTTAATATTATTATTATATTTCGGTAGAGCGAATACATCTACAAAGTTTATAGTGTCCTTTGATCCACACTTCGATTATTTAAAATAATATACAAATAGGCATTCACATCGTTTATTTTTCAATTACAAATTTAGAATTAAAGCAGTAAATTTATTCAAAACAAAGTGCACTCCTACACAATTATAATGAATATCATTTCCGAGTATGATAACTGCTCAAAGACTCGAAGTAATAGATTAATGGATCGGTGAGCAAGCGGAACGCCTTGTTACACGGGCTCAAACGGAACCCTCTGACCACGGTTAGAATAATTTATTCAAGTTCAAATATTTATTTGTGCTGTGTACATAATAAAATATACTACACATACACAAATATATATATATTATAATATCTTATGAAATTAATCAGATCAAGTTCCGAAAAAAAATTCTGTTCATTCTTAAAGTTTTTTGTGACCCATTGATGGGATGTTCAAAAGAAGTACTCGACCCAAAATATTTTTAAAACATTTTTCAATATATTATCATTATTTATTTACAGTTAAATACATTATAGAAGTTTTAAATCTTTTATATATTTTTAAACCCCTCCAAAAATTAGATATTTGAATACACACTTTTAACGGTCAGTATGTTTGATCACTACAGAAAACCAAACACAGAATGTTAGATCTTTTATACATTTTCCCGAAACAAAAGATATTTTTGTTGGTACAAATTAAATTACAATAATAAATTATCTAATTCACAATAATAGATTCTTATAATACAATAGGATAATTAGATTGCGATATCCAACACTTAAATAAGTACATCTATTTAATTTATTCATTAATTTTGGTATTCAAATTTGAAATTTAATAAATGAACATGAGACCCGAGGTATCAATTATTTTAATTTTTTGACCCTGTTTACTCACATAATATTGTCATATATTATATTCATAATTACGGTAATAGAATATTTTGTAGGAGAAAAAATTACATTTATGCAAGAAACTCACTTATTTTAGCCTTTGTCAGCTCATAACATTATTCTGCATTTACTGGCAACATAATATATCATTAACTGTTTTCTTATAATGTGAAACACGTTTGTAGACATGCTAGTTTGGTTTTATATAATTATCTGATACGATACTTCAAAGGCAACTGGCATATTTACGAGGATGGGTAATGGTTCTTGAGAAGGTTGACGTTATTGTCACAAGAATATCAGAATTAGATGAAGTAATTAATAAGTCAAGTATAAAAATAGGAAGTTTGATTTTATATTGAAGATGTTAATGATTATATACACCGTCATTTACCGAGTATGCTCACCCCTTTTTATCTTCAATAATGTAGTTATTCAAAATCTGATTTTTGGAATATTTAAATATACTTAAAGACCATATTTTTGAATTCTTGAGATTTTGTGTTCTACTTAAGGAGTGTCATTTGAAGATAAAAATTTCTGTTTTTCAAATTCAAACTCTCCTTTTCAACATCAAACTATTTAGTGGATAATTTTTTTGTAAAATTTGACGTAAGTATCTGAATCAAAATTTGTACGAGTAGTTTTTGAGTTACTTAACTTTTTGTTTTTTGGATAAAAGGTTCATTGTAGTAGGTTTATAATTTTATAAGTTATGGAAACAATAGTGATTCGAATATTTTAGTAATTAAGTAATTTTAGTTTTATCAAATTTTTTGTAAAAATGGCATAAGTCCAATGTATACTAGTTCCAATATTACGTCCATTTTATATTTTAGTGAAACCATTTTTAAGGACTATTATCCTTAGTACAAATATTTTTATAACTAAGAAACTACTCATTCGAATTTTGAATTTGATACATATCAATACTCAACCAAATTATCCAATAAATAATTTACAGTGAAAAAGGGGGTCTCATTTGAACAAACCTAAGTTTATATCATCACAAGACCTTAATTAATACAAAAAAAATTGAATCACTCTATATATGATTTTATCTTCTAGATCTAGACAAATACCTAAATCGAATTTGAGTGTCCGTCTGTTTGTCTGGCATCTTCAAAACGGCTGAGCCGATTATGAAGGAAGCTCACAGACAGTTAGACTTTGCAAGGTATTCGTTAGGTATATTTTCTGCATAATATTGAAAAACAATTGAAATAAGGAGCAACGTTTAAACTTATCTGCATTAAGTTAAAATGGTTATTTTTGTTACAAGTTATATCTGAAATAACTATTTATTCAATCACCAAATATTCAAGTGGTACATTTTAATTTATGGAGTACACTAAGGATCAGGTTTTAAGGATTGTTTATAGAACTATCATCTAGCTGTCCTCAGATGGAATTATAATTATTGGCTGTGAGCTATTAATGTATAACAATTCAACAATAGTTTAAATCTTAGAAAAAACCAAGTAATTTTTTTTTTATTCCATGATTTAGAAGCATTCTGGATTTTGTTTTCAATAATAAATAATACATAACAATAATACGTTAGGTGCCTAAGATATGAATAGTAAATTATTCCTGAATCTCAAGTTAATACTAAGACGGTTCCTAAAATATTTTCATAACGTACAGAATAAAATTCTAGTTTACGATCTGCATTGTTTATTGAATCGGCCTCATACATCACTTGAGAGCACTAAAATTTGTAAGACACCATCCATGTTTCAATTGAATACTAAGTTCTTTGTCATCATAAGGTTTTTTTTTTTATTAAAATGTACCTTTATAATTTTACGTCATGTTGTATTACAATTTGAATCGAATGTGAAAGCTTTTAGTCTTACAACGGTGGTTTTTATGTACAAGGTGATCCTTTTAATCATTGTTTCTAAAAGTTTTAATTTATTTCTGAATATTTTTTTCCCACAATTTGATGTCATTGCACACGAAAATATTTGAAAAATTATATATTTCATAATCATTATTATTATTATTTGTTGATAAGGTTTTAACTTTTTTGACGACAACGTTTGATTTTGATTCCAAATAAATAAAAATATTCCAAACATGTAGTTAATTATTCATGATAAAGTCAGGGTAGAGGTGGTGCAGAAGTACTTATAAATTATTGTAATGTATTACAAACAAAATTAATCACTATACTAAATTTGATGTTTATATTTCGGAACACTCCAAAAAAATAGTCGGATTCAGAATTAAAAATTAAAAATTTACGTTGTCATATAAATAGGTAAGCATAAAGCTCAATACTTAGTAGGTAGGTACTATAAAAGTTGTCAACATTTTTATTATTATTCCAAACATTTTGTTTTGCAAAAATATTTTCAAAATAATAATGATTGTATACCTACACTTAAATGAATCACCTTGTAAAATTAATATTATTATGTGTGGTAGGTAAAAGGACGCGTTTTCAATAAACAATAATAAACTACATAATATTATTATGCGCCTACCAATATTATTATACAAGAATAAAAATATTATTAAAACTCCATTGGTATTTTTTATATTTCCCAAAAAAAATTAATGATATACTTGTCTGCGATAAGATAATCACTGCGTTTGGTGTATAGACTATAGCCGTTATCTTAATAATATAATATTTTACCACAATATTATAATTGTCAATTATTGTGTGAGTATTATCCTAACGGCGATCCACGGACTGCAGCAATGGGTGCCAGCCACCGACCACGACTGTTTGCACTCGGTCGTGTTTGCTGCGAATTAGGTCCTTATTATCGCCCCGTGACTGCTGAAAACCTATTATACCCGTTTCGCAGCGTCACAGCTGTGTACCACGACCGCGACCATGGTCATACGCTTCGATTGTCACTGCGGTGTGTCCGGATCATTGGCGCGCCTAATCCGCCGCCGCACGAGCTCAAAACTCGCTCGGTGGCGCGTCCGAATCATTTCACACACATAATATACTAAAGTTATATAATTATTTAGTTACGTGAACCGACACTTATTACTTATAATTAGAGAGTCCTCAAAAGTTTAAAAAATATGATGGTTTAATTCACAAAAAAAAAAAACAAAAAACCATGAAATATTCTTTTAATGTTCCATTAAAAACCCGGGGAAATATGCATTCATAGTATGCACTTTTTTCAGGATTTGGTCACTCTATTATTTAATTATGTAAATTCTAGGGTTGAACCTAATTTAGTTACATTAGGTAAAAAAAATAAAAACAACGATTTGGTAACAAATTTTTTTTGTATCATAAAATAAATTTCCACAAGGGAAATGAACAATTAAGCTATTTTTATGGACAAAAAATCATCATCATTGTTTTTTAATTATTAATTATATTTTTGAACATTAAAATTGATCTAAATATTTTCCAAACCCAAAAATACTATCTAATATATTATGCAGAATAAATTTTTTCCTATGAATTCTGTTATACCTAAACAAATCGTCTAAATTGTTTAACCCCATTTAGCTGCATAGACTCAATAAACATATCATGTGAAAACCTACATTCCTATATCTACTTATAAAACTTATAAATTATAATATCAAAATAGTATTGCTTAATCCTCGGCCCATAACCGTGTTCACGGTGTGTAGGTAGTAGGTACCTATAATAATAGAGATACGTCGTATTGTCTAATCAATTATTATTGTATTTGTTGTCATATTGTAATATTATTATTGTGGCGTTAATTAACGCGCGTATTACAATAAAAGGTGTAAAAACAATAATAACAGTAAAAAAAAAAAAAACAGAATCAGAAACACGACGAAAACTCAATGTCTTGTGCGCACATTCGTAGCTGTGTGGATATATATTCAAATTATATAGTTATAATTGAGCGGAAAAAAATACAAAAAGTGTACTTGTCACACTTATTAAATATTATTACTTATTATCTACCTGTGATCAATCGAATGATAATAACATGTGGTGTGTGTGCAGTGCGAATATAATATTATATGCAGTGAATTGAGCAAGAAAACAATTAACGATTTGCCGAGCCGTAAATTTTTTGTTCATTTATTTATTTATTTTTTTTTTTTTGTTCATCGAATTGCTAATTGCTACGACAATTACGAGTTTGTTTAACCGTGCAAGTCACTGACTCGCGATTTTTTTTTTATAACTTTTACATTTTCCGTTGAATTCGATCTCACGTATTCTCGCGCGTATATTGTTTAATCATTAAATTATATTGTTTTTTTTTTTTTTTTTTATGGTTTTTCATTATTCGTTTGAGCATACCTACCGTCAATAATAGAAGATGACCCTCTTGACACGTTGACAGTGCGTCCTATTGAAATTCAACGACAGCTTCGTTCGTAACCACACACTACTTAACACAGACAACCGTTTACAACCACTAATTTTTCATAACCCGCTAGAATATGCCACATGTTAGTTTCCTCACACATTTTATGGGCGATGAAAATATTCTGATACGAAACCACACAAATTATTGTATTTGGACTCGATAAATAAAAATAATCTGCAGATTAAGGACACAATACTATTGCGTTTTTCTCGATTACAAAATAGAAAAATATAAGGGAAAAAATAAAAAATAAAAATATAGTATCATTTGATTTCGTAAACTATATCCATGCACACCAATAAAATATATCTCTTGGGTTATAATTTAAAATAAATGTTTTGGAAAAAAAATCATGAATTAAAAATATAATACATGTGGAATAATACGACGATAGTTTGGAAAATGCTAAAAAGCAATAATTACGTTAATTTATTGCGGAAATAATACCGTCTAAAATCTAAATGTTTAATAAACACTAAACCATTTTCGAAACAATCTATTACAATAAATGTAACATGCATAATTGATCTAAAAAATAGTGCGAGCTAATAGAGGACTTAAGGGTTGGACTTTTCAACAGTCATATACGTATTAAATCGTTGTATACATTTTGTTTGAAACGTATACCTCGGCCCTGTATACTGGGTAATTTTCGTGAAAAAGTTTTCAATTACCAGCAATGAAGCTCGGCATACTAATAAGAATAGTACTGATCAAATTGGCCGTGGGTTAAAAATCCAACATGACGGACGGAAAAGTTTTAGACGGATGTTTCCAACTGTAATAAATAACAACATTTCGTCGGGTAAAAATACTTTTCACAACCTAAAAAATGACGGTGAATAACAAGCTTAAAGAAACGAGATGTAGAAAAAAAAATCACTCGAGGCAATAAATAAGGGATGTTATTGCGAATTCCGCTAAGTGCCGTTGTCTTCTGATGATCGTTAAATTGCTCACATAAATTTATTTTTAATACGTTTGATTTTTAATATTATTTTTAAGAAAATGGAATTAATAAAAAAAAACACTAGGAAACTTGTTTGATTATATAAATTCACTTTTTTTTTTAATTAAGAAAAAATATTCAACTTTTATCCATATCGTATATACTTAAACTGTAACATCGATAAAATGTAATATAATATTATGGGACAATTTCATTATAAATATTTTCAACTGAAATATTTTCATAAAAAACTTAATATCAAGTTTTCATTATAATGTCAATCGATAAACAATAATAATAATTTGTGTTCATATCTTTGTCTATTTCAGATATTAGTGATGTTACAACTTACAAGAATAAAGTAACTACAAAATGACTAGCAACTGCCAACTGAGTATTAGTTATTGAAAGTAATATTTTTCAACGCCACATATATAATACTGTGTTCCACTTTTTCAACCGAATTCGATTTAAAATTTAGAACAAAATTGTGTTATATTTCAAAAAAAAAAAAATTATTAATTCCTTATATTATATATAATACAAATATGAAATTATTTCAGGTCTGTCTATATATATAAAAATGAATGTATGTCAGTGTGTCTGTGTGTCTGTGTGTCCATGTTACCATGGTTACCAAGGTTGCCATGGTTACTAAGGTTACCAAGATTTCATATCAATATATATATATAAAAATGAATGTATGTCAGTGTGTGTGTGTGTGTGTGTGTGTCCATATTACCATGGCAACCATATCTGTATATAAAAAACAGTAAGCTGATTGACTGCTATCAACGCACAGCTCAAACCATTGGACGGATCTGGCTGAAATTTGGCATACAGATAGCTATTATAATATAGACGTGCGCTAAGAAAGGATTTGCCAAAATTCGCATTTTAAATAGGTGCTGAAACAGGGACATTGAGATTCACGATAGAAATTGGAAATTTTATTTTTATTTATTTATAGTTGCCATTGGTTACAGTCTACATTAGAAATTAGCATTTATTTATTGGTTGCCATTGGTTATTCGGGCAGATCAGGTACAAGCTTGCATCAAATCGAATTATTGAACAATGCTTACCAGGGTGGCAGAGTTGCACTTACCGCAGAAAATTACACCCAAAAGGAGTTCAACAATCATAATTTTTTTAAGAGTTGCGATTTTTTACGAGCAACCAAATTTATAAACTTGGTATAACTTTGATACTTTAGAGTTAAATCATACACTTCCGTACAAACAGCACGGGGTCCGCGATCTACCGCAGGTAGATTGCCTACCTGATAATGTACTGCTGCGATTCAGAATTTTTATTCAGGGCAACGGGAAAGATAAGATAAATTTTGAACACCATACACGTTAATGAATTGAACAAAGTTTGAGTAGGTAGTATTGAGTTGATCCATTTAACGGGCGACGAAGTGCACGGGATCAGCTAGTATTATAATAAAATGTGTTATAATACAATTATTTTGCTACAATAATAATTTTGACCGATAAATTGTATAAAAGAAAATGCTACGCCGCGAGGAAAATTTGTTTTCAATAAATGTATAAATAAGAGTTCTACATTCAGTGTAGACGAAATATCGAACAGTGACGAAGAGGAGTAGTATTATTCTCAACACTTATTCTTGAATTTAACATATTTTTGAACAAAATCAGATACCTTGTCAAATTTAAACTGCTTTATTATTTACTCAAATATATATCACTAGTCAATAATCCAAAAATAATAATGTTCCTAAATAATTTAAAAATTATTGAAACAATAAGGTTTATAATTAGTGACTCCTAATAATTGTATTGCACCATATTATAATTTTAATACCTAAAAGATAACCATGCATTTTGATACTACATTATACATATTTAATATATTTTTGTTTCTTATATATTGGTTTACTTCGTTTTCAGGTATTTATCGTTTTGATAAAACGTTTTCAAAAAGGCACACTTTTACTTCAAAGCTTAAATATTGCTGCTTTGTCAATCAGTCAATATGTTGACAATTACCTACGTCAAAACTTTATAAACGCTATGTCATTATTTTCAATATTCATCTAACATTTGAAATTGACGAGAACAATACAAATATATTATAATATATAGGTACTTACACAGAGTGATTCTATTAATACTTAACATCGTTAACATTCTTACAAAAATGTTTACAAGTGAAAATAATATTTTTGTTGTTTTATTTTTAATAGTTTATTTTTCTTTTGAATAACAACATACATTTTGATTAGGTAATTATTCAAATTCAGAGTATGTTACTTAGCATTTTGGACTTTTAGTTCATCAGTTGTAACTTATAAATTATAAAAGGTAAGAATAGTGGAGTAGTGGTCTTAGATTTAACAGGCCATCTCTGTGCTAGTCTACTGCGTTCGTATAGAATATAATACTCATAAAATACTTTTACCGTAGGTATTAAAAATTAATTTCTCGTTCGACATTTTATTTTAGATTCTAAGCGAAGCTAAGAATGCATTCACTTTAAAATAATTTACACAGTTTTTTGTGTATCTGAAGTCAATTTTATATAAAAAAAAAAAATGCTTTAATCGTTTGATTATTATTTTAGATTACCCGAAGTATCAACTAGATCAAAAGAACAACAATATTTTTAAATTTAAAAAGCTCACATAATTAAAATTTTTTTTTTCGAAAATATTGTTTTTTAATGACTTCACATTATATATAAAAAGTATTTTCCAAAATAAATATACTTTTCAAAATATTAAATGTTAACTGTTAATAATATAACCACCTAGTTTTTAACAACCAAACTATTTTTGTATTATATTCGATGATCTATATTATTATAGCCTAGAACGTTATAATAATATTATGTTTTACCATATTATTATGTCCTACCATATTATTATCATCTAGACTTTTCGACACCGGTTTTGTCTGTTAAGTTTGGTTTAATGGTATATGCGATAGGTATATAACGCATACGATACTAAGCATATCCAATTATAATAATTGTACTATGAATAACAAATAATTATTACTAATACAGTTTAAGAGCCGTTTTAACTCAGCAGTATAATTATCTAGTAATCCCCCCCCCCAAAAAAAAACTCGATGTCCACCCGCCAAAGAGGTGTAATAATAATAATCATATAGTAATTAACATGGATTAACATATAAGATATTAAACCTATATTTTTTTCCCCAAGATCTTGCCCTAAAGTCAGCATCAGTGAATGTGGTATTGAACATTTAACTTTATCGTTCACACTGTATTGGTATTATATTTAAGAATTATGACCCCAGAATTCCCCTAGAATTCATTGTAAGTCTGTCTATTATTACTTATAGTAATGTACATCAGCTGTTGTATTATATGCAGTGTTGTATTGGATACCATTGAAAATATTGTCTATCGGATATTTTGACGTCTGTTGATCATACGTAACAAATAACAGTGCATTCATGCAGGTAACAGATGTAATGCTGCACCATGGCTCTTGAATTTATACGATCAGTTTCCGAGAATAATGTATGTAGGTAATGTTTGTGACATTTTTTTTTCAATTCTGAATCCCTTGAACTTGATTATTTCCATCCTTGTATTATTGTTTTATCACTTTTTTCTATGTTTGACTTAATATTAAGAGTCGTAAACCATAGTAAAATATATCGTAATTAAATTATATTTTAATATATTTTGCATGCCTAATGAATCGTCAGTCCACTACTTATCTTTGCCTATATTTCTGAATATTAATGAAGCTTATACATATTTTGTTGTAGTATTGTACCTATCACTAACATAAAACAATTCATAAAAACCAAAATATGCAAGTAGTATCTTTATAATTATATTTCTAATATGACTGAATACCTGCCTATCATAAAAAAATAATATCCGTGTTAAAATTTAAACGTAGCATTTTTCTTACAAAACATCTAAAGACCATGCATTTTATTAATAGGTATAAAGATAATATCAATATGTAGTGCATATTTTTTTTAAATATTTTTTTAATACTCATTTAGTACAAGTAATATTATATTGGGACTATATGTGCAAATCCGAGTAGATTAGTCATCATAAAAATGTAATAAATGACAATAATATAAATATAATATATTATAACTTGCTTCAGTTACCCGGGAAATTCTCAATCAGCCGTAAAAAAATAAGCCATATCTGACACATTATTAAATATTTATTCAAAAAAAAAAAAAATAATAATAATAATAAATGTGATTTTACGACTTAACCGTTTTCCAGGACGAACGCCGTGTAGGTAGTATAATATTGCCTATATATTATTATATTAATATTGTGATTGGCATCGTCGTCCAAATCCGTTACGTACACGTGATTTTCGCAATTTTATGTACAAACTCGATTTAACGGTAATCACACTGTGACCGGATGAATTTCACTTTTGCCTCTCTTCCTCAAGCAGCCCCACACGACCGACCGTTGTTGTATAGGTACCATCGGCGTAGTCGATGCTCTCACCGCTGCCGTTGCCGTTTCCTCGGCTCGGTATACTGACCGGTTGATTATAATATAGAAGTGGTGGATGTAACGAAGGAGGGATAGAGGAGAGTAAAACAAAAAAAAAATCCATTACCAACAAAACTTGGCTTTGAAATGTTTTATTTTTATTATTTTTTTCTTGTCCGATAACATCGGGATCCGACAGAAACTACATTAATTAAGAAGCAGTCCGTCGTAAAACTTTGGATGGCTTGAAAATAAATTGGAATATAAAAAAAAAAGAAGAACGGATAAAATCTATAAGACATACCTATAATATCTATATTTGTTATTATATACATATACGTATATAGAGAGAGCGAGAGGCCGATATCGAAACAAGCGGAGGACAATAGGTAAACAAATAAAAAAAAGCACTGTTTTCGAAACACATTAAAAGTTATAGGTACATATTTTACAACTTAAATTATAAAAAAAAAAAATCTTCATTCTAAAAATGTCGAAGCCGATAAAATGGCCAATATTATTTTGATATCCGTGAGGTAGTGGTTTTCCAAATCATAACGATGATTTTATGGTGGTGATAAGCCATGATGTCGGTCATCGGTCACATAGAAAGTGATCAGAGATCGTGATTAACACGTAGTTTCTCGCAGCTATATAATATTATAATAGCATTATAATATGCCTTCGACATCGTTATCGGGTGGTGGTTTGCATTATCTTCTCCACGGCCATCTCTCACACCACCCCAACACGATATACCCACCCACCCACCGGCCGACGTCTGCCCGCGTCGTCCGTTTCCGCCGAAACGGCAACTCCTTCCGCCTGGCCGTCCAACCAAATGTGCCGTTTAAACGCACGTTAGGACTCGACCGCCGTCGGGCTTTTAGATCGTTTAGGATATTGCAGCCGCTGAGCTAAATCTAATAGCCGTCTATCCGACCCCGTACATCGGTGCCGACGGGGAATGGAAATCGGCGGCGACGACGGTGGCGTCTCCGGTCCGATCGACTTCTCCCCGTAGCTTGCCCACGCGCAGGGAATTTAATGATATTTTCCAGACGCATTTCAGTGCGTGTTTACGAGTTTTTCGCGATTTTTTTTTTTTACACGCCATCATCGCATATGACCTTTATACGCGACCGTGTATGCTGTCACCATGATGTGTTGAACGACACGACGTCACACATAGATACTTTCAATCGAAATTCGATCTAAATTTCGCCATATAGGTGTATACGACCAAACGAAATGTTAAAATAATTGTAGATATTATTTTTATCTCAAATTAACTGTAGAAAATCATTATTTATAATTTACAATTCAATATTGTATTTAACCAAAAAAAAAATCTGAACCTCCGTATTACCACAATAATCAGAGACTCAGTGATCGGTTTTAATGGTGTGCCCTGCTGTTGCTTTCCTTTTCAAAGGGCCTAAAATCCAAAAGTCGACTACTGTCGTAGAAAATTTAAATATAAATTTAAATTAATTTGTTTTATTATAATTGTTGGTATTGTTTATCACACAGGCACGTGAATATAACGAGTTAAAATGTGAGAACAGTCGAAGCAGCTGTTTATTAAATAATCACCACTTGGTTATTACTGAATGAAAACTTCTAACTTTCTAATAAATTAAACTTCTCCGAGCCACTCTTATCGAATATAATATTCGTATTAAAATATGAGTTATTGAGAGTGAACGAAAGAACGAACTGGAACTTGACCAAATAATAAACTTCGATTAGGAAATTTAAGGTTGAAAATCTTAAACTTCGAAAACAGACTTTTAAGAGTTAAAAAGTTTAAAAAATCAGATCCAATAGGTATCCCGAAAATAGTCAAACATTATTGTTACTAGTTAAATAACTTGTGAATATATCGTTATTTTAATTGCCAAATGTGTGTGTTAAAAAGTGGTAAATAATCAAATATATAATATTTTCATTAATATAATAAGTACCTATGTCTGAATATAGATAAAATATTCAAAACTTGATTATTTTATAAGAAACATGACTCGAGTATCGACTTATAAGGTTATTTTTAATTTCCTTATATATGTATTAATATTTCCATAATAATAACTGTCATATCGACGGAGCGATTTGGAAATCCTACTTAGGAATAATATATTGATTTCGATGCACTGTATGGTAAACGTTTAGTACCTAACTACCTACAATAATAGTTACATATTATTATTGATTATTATGATATGAATTGAATTTATTGTGGCCAGGGACTGGAACCGAATCTAAAAGAACCGGTTCTGGAACCAGAATCTTTAAAATATTAAGAACCGTAACCAAAACCTTTATTTTAATAACTTAAGTACAAGAACCGAACAGGATTTTTTAAATTAATTAGGTTCTTTTAGGTTTAAAAATAAAATAATTTTATTTATCATAATTCAATTGTATTACTGTTTTTTGTATAAGCAATTTATGATCGTATGAATTTTCGAATAATTCTCATACTATTAATTAAACCCGCATTCCTGATAGGTATTCAAAATTATTATAAGTTTCGGTATCTGGAACCGGAACCTTTATTTTTTTAAACTAGAACCAAACCGTAACAGTCATTTTATTTTTGGAGGACCAGTACCTAAACCAATACTGATAAATTCAAAAGGTTCCAGTCCCTGATTGTGACATACAAACTGCATATTTTATAGTTTCGGCACAACATTCGCATATTTTTTGTATACTCACAAAATATGTTGTACTATACTACATTACTACATTTCGTATCTATTGTAATACCCATATCCTATACATACCACTAGGTAAATTTAGATTTTTTCAACAACATTGTTTTACAAACCTCGTTAAGAAGTAGTAAATTTATATAGTAAGTAAGCTCTTGACACCAAATTATAAGCTTCTCAGTGTGAAAAGTTCCTTAAGTGCTAATTTACTGGAGCTGTTACCCTACGGTCTACGATCACATGATGGCGACTACGTTATAATACTATTACTCTATTGTGCCACATCAAACTATATATGGATACACGTTATAACTTATAGACACGAGCCCTCCGCTATGGTTAACCGAACACGCACAACCAGTCATTTCGTTTACTTTACTTAATACTTACAACCATTCTTATTGTATTGAATCTGCTCTTTTCCGCTATCTAGACACTCCCGTGTCCTCTTTTACCGTCTCTACTAAATAATAGGTATAACATAATACTTGTTGTCTGTCGGTACTTCATTATTGTTAGACCGCTCGCTCGATCTTCAGCCGTGTTCGACTGACGTACGAACATAAAATAATATGCAACCTACATAATATTTATTCTTAACAACGATTCAAAATTCACAATATGATCAATCGTTATAATCGTTATATTATGATTGAGTTTCGTATATTGACACAAAAAAGCTGCGAATAAGTTATTCCTAATTAGTGAGTAAAACTATGACATTCCATGACGTTTCATCGAGACATCAAAATAAATGTGTTGTTTTCCACTTAAAACATTCCCACAATATATTATTCCCAATCAAATATATATAATAATGTATTTCCATCGTTATGAGATTTCCAATTTTATGTCAATTTAAATTATTATTTTTTACAATAAATACAAATTACATTCATATTTGCAATTTATTTTTAAGACCATGATTTATTCATTTATTTAAATTTCAACGGATCATAAACTCCATTCTATTATATATTTTAATTAATAGTAAAAACAGTAAATCAAATGATAATTATAACAAAAAATACGAAAAATATGAATTATTTTATTCACATGATTAAAAAAAAAAATCAGGAGAAGTACAATTAAATAATTCAATAATTTTTAATTACCTAATAACACCATTCAATTGAGAGATGAAGGTATAGCATGCTTAAAACCATAATAAAAAAGGTGCTCTGCTGTACAGTAAGTTCCAAGTGAGTCACTGTATAATGGATAGTATTAAATTTGAATTCAATGATAAAATATCATTGTATAAGAAAAACGATTCTGAGCGGAGACGGTATGTCAGTCTAGATATAAGACATATTATATACTTATCTATGGTATCTATGCTTATAAAAAAAACTATGACTAAGGATTTTTAATACTTTTCATCTACCTTTGAAACAATATATTAGGAGCCTTCTATTAAATGTTCAAGCTTTTTTAACAAACAAATAAAATTTTATTGATATTTTTAGAAAAAAAATTTAAAAAAATGGAAAATGTCGCTAAACAGTTCAAAATAAATCAAAATATTTTTAAAATGTTATCGTGTATATAAAATGCAAATATAAACAACCGGTGAAAATTTTATGTATCTACGGTCATTTGTTTTAAAGTTACACCAAAAACCAAATTCTATTTTGTGAAAAATCGATTTTGCGTAAAAATTTCCGTTTTTCCTTAATTTTTTTTGTTTTTCTTGGCGCTTATGAAAATTACTGGGAATTTTAAATTTTGACCTCCTCAATGCACCAAAGACATTCACTTTTAAATCGAACAAGATACTGAAGTTGAAAATTGAAGCATTATTTCGACTACTTATCGTGTACACAGACATAAAAATTAAAATTAAAAAATTAAAAAAATTAAAAAAAAATTACGCATCATTGTAAAATCAATATAATTTTCACTCAGAATCTCAAAATGTAATCAAAATGAGCGATCGAAAAATGACTTATATTTTATTTCATGAGAACTGTGTAATCTTGGACTTAAAACTTTAATCTTATGCTCATAATTTGGAGGTAACATATAAGTTTTTGTGCATATTTCATCTCATGCCATGTACACTATATCTTCTTAAAAGTTATAATCGTATTCTTGATGGTATTTACGATTCAAGTGATGACAAAGACATTCCAATAAAGTTAATATACATAACGTTAAACACCCTATTGACACAAAAGGATAATAATACAATTATTTCACAATGGCAAAAATATTTATTTGGCCAACATAAATATTATGTTATTTTGAATGAACACTATTATTATTATAAAATAAAATATAATATACATGTTCTTGATACATCGTTATATTGATTAAAAGCAAATAGTTTTTCGTTTGTGAGCAAGATTGGAGTAGACTATTGTCAATATAAACATTTCTTGGAAAATGAATATGTAAGAAACTCCTAAGGCAATAAATTATCTGGCACTAACATATTTTCTATAGATCGTGCCAATAATTTTTTTAGCAAAATAAAAATAAATCATTTGTTGAGAAATATAAAGTTAAACTGTGTATAATAATTGTATTACATAATATATGTTGTATATTGTATTTAAAAGATACTATAAAATGAGGTTAATTTATATAATATATATATTATCTATTATACATAAATATTTTTTAATTACCAAAAGATTGATCAAACATATTTCAGTCAATCAGTTTAAACTTAAGTCTATCACATCTAGTGAACATTAGTCTAATAGTATTAAAATATTATAATTTATAAGAACATTTAAAAATAAAAATATTTCTCAAATTACAATATTATTAAAACGAAATGAAAATAATATTACTTAATATACGTACAGATCTGTTACTCGAGTAATAGCGTGATGGGACTATGGTGCATATGGACTGGTTGTATAATTATCAGGAATTTTAAATTTAAATTTTAAAAAGAAAACCTGTTTGTTGATACAGTTTTAACGAATATAAGAAAAGATATTTGTTTTATGATTACAAAAAAGATTTATTATCAAATTAAAATTTCTCGAAAAATTAAACAAAAAATAAGAATATTTTTTTGGTATTTTACCCGATTTCACTTCAATAAAACCATCCTGCTCTTTTTTATTATTTGTACCATTCATGCCAGAAAATTCAACAAAATGGCTGACGTGACTTACAATCAAGTATTATATAGGCAATAAGAAAATAATAACTTACATTTAATAATTAAAAACGAATAATTAACATTTTTTCACGACAGTTTTTATTTTGAATAAATATTTTTAATGAGCATGATGCTATCAACTCAGTCATAGTGGTGGACATGGGGTGGCAGCGTTTGTGTAGCTCTCCTTAACAAATTTTAAATAAAACACTCTTTCAATAATCCCCCTGTCAATCAAATAATAATAATGACTACCACCTGATTATCTTATATTTTTTTGTCATTTCTGAAATGTATTATTACTATTATTGTTTTTTTGATGTTGTACACTATAATATTCTATATCCCCACAACTATATTTATTATTTTTAATTGATAGGATTTCATAACTTAAGTAGTTAATTAACGTTTTTATGGATGTAATACATTTTTACAAGGCTGGGCAAGTTAACGATTTTTTTTAACTCGTTAAGTTAAGTTATTTTCAAATAATTAAGTTAAGTTAAGTTAAAAGTTACTCGTATTTTTTTTCGTTAACTCGTTAAGTTAAAATTAACTTTGAAAAAAAAGTAACTTAACTTAGTGTAAAGTTAAAATTTGCTAATGTACAAAAATAAAAAAATCCGGACACATAACATGGTTTTTTAGATAGTTTTTCGTTACGTTCAAGAAAATTACTGGGGAAATTCAAAATGATACATCAAAGTAAAAACACATTCTAAAATTTTCATTATTCTTCGGACAAAAATTAACTTAATTTAGATATTTTTGAAATAAAATTAACTTGAAGTTAACACGTTAATCTTGAAAAAAAGTAACTTATTAAGTTAAAAGTTAATTTGAAGAATAAAGTAACGAGTTAATTAACTTAATTAAAATTAACTTAACGTTTTAACTTAATTTTAACTTTTAACTCGTTAATGCCCAGCCTTGCATTTTTAATAATCATGAGTTATGACTTATGACCTAAATAATAAAAATTAACTTCACCCAACATTCGAAGAACTGATTGGTACAAAATATGAATTTAATTGGGTGACATTGATATCTCGATTTCAAAAGTTAACGGAAATGCTGGTGATAAATAATGAAAGTATCAATACCATATTATAACATATTTTTAGGTCAAATACATTTTTTTTTTTTTATTCTCCTAGTAATTATAATATTATGAGTGTAGTCATCATTATTAATGACTGAAATATTCTAAAGAATTGAACCAAATCATCAAGTGTTAAACTAAAAAAAAAAAATATAAGAGATACAGAAACCACTATGATATTACAATTTAAAATTTATCATAACTAGCATCAAAATTAAAATATTGTAAAACCCATTAGAAAACTACAGACAATATTCTTACCTTCAAGTTTTAAAATAGGTAATTTTAATCTATTAGTATAGCTTATTACACTTAATTGGAACTGCTGAAGATAAATTTGATATGTTGTACTTTTGCAAGACGTAGGCTACCTACTAGGAGGGTGTAGCATATTCTCAAGAAGGAATGATAATTGTGTTACTTTATGTACTGTTAGATATGAAAATAGAATTATACCAACATTTTAACATGTTTAATAATAAAATTATACATTTAATTAAAATAAATCCCTGAAGAATAACTTCATCATTTTATACTTAGCTAAAACGATATCATTATTGTTATTCGAGTTTCAGACCAACATGAAATTATATTGATTTTTTAAAATCGTATGGTAGTTATTTTCATGATTTTTGAATTTGAACTAAATATATCGAATGAAATATGTTGTTAAGACGAACAATCAGAATCAGAAACTTCACTTTTTTCTTCGACATTTATTTGTAGTGTATTTCTGCGTTTTAAAAACTACTGGGAAATCCTAAGAAATATATCTCTCTAAAGTACCAACTGCGTTTAAATCTTAATCTACGATACCGAAAACTTTTGAAGCACTGTTTCTTCTCACAGGGTACATAAAAAAATTGTTTAATAATATAATATTGTAAAATCAATAAATACATTATTTTTGAATATAGTACAAAAGAATTTCAATATATTTTTAAACTGCCAACATGCAATGAATAATCGAAAATCAAAGGGCCTACAATGATCTATCGGTATGTGCCTATGTGGACCCTTTTCAAACAATTATAGCTATGATAGTATGATATATTTCAAATTGAAAAATCCCAGTGACCTTAGTATTATATTGTGATGACATAGGTATTGAAAATAATTTATGGATACCAGTAGTTCTTTCACACGGCCATTATGTCATATAAACAATTTATTTCTGATAAACTATTCAGTTTGATTCATGTTCATGATTGTAACCAGTAGTTTTTAAATAATGATAAGATTATTTTTTGGAATAAAATGTATTATGACAGATTATGGATGGCTGGATCCGGTCTGTGCTCGATCAATCTAAGAAAAACAAGTTTTATATTAATATTTGGAACCGGAGTCCATCAAATGATATTTGAAAATTAATATTGTGTTATTATGTTTATGTTTTTTTACCATGGAGGATTTTATCTGAACATTTCTTAATCTTTCAACCTTTGTGTATATTGTAATTCAATAAACTATTGTATAGTATATTAATATATTGTGTAAGTACTAAGTAATATTGATTTAGTATAACATTATTAATTTAACTATGATAATTATAATTATTTTAGAACAGTCATATTATGATATATTTGCCAAAAAAAATATCTTTAAAAAGAGTACTAAATGCAAAACTAAATCAATATCAATCGAATACAATTTAGTATTGAAAAAATAAGTAATTTAGTTTAAGGTGTTGTTGTACATCATAATATATTATGTATTTGTAGTTCAAATTTTTTCTAATGTCTAACAATATTGGTAATTATTATTTAAAACCCCGAAAGAAATGTAAAACAACTTGCCATATATTATTATAATATCTAAAGATGTCCCAAAGAAAAACAAATATTTGTAGTAAAATTAGGTAATGGTAACGTGTAAGAATATATTGAAATGTTATCATAAATATGGGATTAATTTAACCAGGATGCATATATGATATTCGGCCACTGATTTCTTGGTGATAAGTGATTAGTGACTACTTTAATATACTAAAGCTGCAATATGTAAAGAAAATAAACTAAGAAAATTATAAATTATATTCGAAGTTTCACCGGTAGTGAAAGTACCGTTACTTATAAGTACCATTACACGTTATTCATATTGATTGCTTATACTATTAGTTCAAGTTGTTGTAGAGTGGTCCTCATCATTTTCAACAAAAAATTCATTACGTTTTCAAACTGCACAATTAATTAAGTAGGTAGGTAATCATATTGTATGAATTTAATTTATAATTTAGCTACGGTGGATATTAATATTGGAGATGGTTTGGTTCAAAACTTTACCACCAAACCTATCATGAACACAAATATTTGGCGTCGAACGAAACTATTTGATTTGGAACTAGATCAAACCCAAATATCAGGACTCAGGACTTCATAATATATTTATTAACAAATTAAATTGGTTCAATAAATCGGTCATAAGATTTACGGTACGTTTAAATAAATTCGTAGGTACTAATATAGTAATATGTAACTTAACCATAATATACACACACGTGGTCCACCAGTCCACTGCAATTCCTGATATAGATTTTGAGAGTATTATTTTGTGATTAAGTGATTAAATGATTAAGAAAAACAAATTTAATCATATGATACGAAGGAATTTGTAAAAACTTTTAGTCGCTTCAACTGTCAAAATTTTCAATTAATATCGTGATTTTTTTTTTTTTTGTTATAATTTATAAATTTTCATTGTTAGTATCATACAGTAGTGGATCCAGAAGTCACCCAAGGTTTCAAAAATGAAATTTTCTTTTTGTTTAGCCAAATATTATAACAGAAAATAACGTTAAAAAGACAGCCAAAGGGGGGGGGGGCGAACGTACCTCCCCCCTCCCCTCGTATCTGCCACTGGTATCATATTGTAATTTTGCACAGTATTTACAGTGCCAAAACAAATCTTAAAATCCCCGTTTGAGCAACGCTCCGGGTGGGGATATGAGGGTGAAGAATATTTTACGACCTATCAAATGTACAAAAAAAAAATTTTTACGGAGGAGTTCGTACACTACACCGTGACACGATATTTTTATATATTAGAATTAGATGATTAAAAACTCAACAATTTTACATGGGATTATAAACTCCCCACGGTTCTGTGTTCTGAAAATTATCTGGACCCTCCCCATGACAAATTCCTAAATATGCCACTGGATCAACTCACTTATTATAGTCATATAAATTATATAGACTAGTTATAGAATATTATAGTTATCTATATTAGTTACCTACCTATTTTATATTTATAAATATTTGTTTGCATATTTGGCAATGCCAACTCTTTACGTTTTATTACGTTTTAAATATCTAGATTAGTTTGCAGTGATGCATTTAAAGTGTTTGCTCTATAGGTACCAGAGTTCCCCCCCCCCCCAAATGTATGTAGGCCCTGTGACCCACGAGAAACCAGTGCAATTGCACCACTTGGTTCAATAAGTGGGCGCCACTGGCTGTACCTAAAGTAATTTTTGATGTTAACTCATCATTGTGTTCGGACGTAAAACCAAAAGTTCCTATCTTAAAATATCGAATTGATCAGGAGAGTAATTTTAACTTCAATCTGCAATAACTTCTTTCTTAAGAAATGGTTTTCAATGTAAATTTGAGTCCCTTGATTAATATTTTTTTTAATTATCTATACCAAAATATTTTAAATCGTTACAAGGAGAGTACAGTAAATGTTATTTTTGTTGAAATTTTAACATAAAATGATTATAAAACACTGTAGATAATGGTTTATTTTCTATATTTTTTATATTTAGCAACGCTTATGGATAAATGTGAACCAAGTCACATCGTTTGTGCACAAACGCTTACCGAGATATCAAATCACTTTGAAAGAGAATGTCTAAAATAAATTAACCCCAGACTTAAAAAAATATTTTTTTTTCACATATTCAATATTAATTATCTACCTAATAATTTTTAGCTCTTTGATCTATACTCACAAGACCTTTGATTTTTTAGAAAATGTAAAATACATATTGTAATGTTTTTACCTTGACTTAGTCCAAAAACAACATAATAAGATATTAATAAATTAATAATAATAATAATAATAAATTTAAATCTATTACAGTATGATTTCCAGACAATAATAAAATTAAGAATATTTATATTGGAGATATGAGTTTATTTTCCATTGAATGTTATGCAGGTTAAAGTTAATATTTCAACAAACGGGTTAATCTATTTACGGTTATACAATAAACCCCTACAAATTTTTACGAAATCTTTGGGAAAAAACTATCTGATTTGATGCACATTTCAGTAGAAACGCTTGATTTAAGAAACATTTATAATTTGAATGTGAAGATGCATTTAAATTAACATACATATCGTCAAAATTAAAATTTCACAAAAAACTGAATCATAGAATGTATTGTGGCTTTATTTTTCTACTGACTATTTTTTATTGAACTGGGCATTTAAAAGTAGGTACTTAACAAGTAGATATAATGTGCTACTTGAAAGTTGAAAGTTGAATAATATTTGCTCCAAAACTTGATAATAATTGACATCAATACATTCATCTCCCCTCTCACAGTTTGAAAAAAGTCAAACATTTCTCCTAAGAGTACATTAAAACAAAAATATAACGGTATGAATCGTTTTTTAGAAAAAGACCTGCAGTCGCCACTCCGCAGCAGCAGTTCCTTTCAGGTTTAATTAAAATAATGTGTAATCAATTTTCATCACATTTTATGACGTGCCCAGAATTCCTTTAAGGTTGCTGGTAGTAATATTTAAATCACAACTGCTGTTTTACAGCGAGCGCCATTATTAATCAACTTAGTTAATTTATCCCGCGTCGGAAAATAAATATTAGGATATGATGAGCGCACCCTTCGTGAAAATATAAAATATACAGTCATATACAACGAGGAGCTAATGTGTGTGTGTGTGTGTGTGTGTGTGTGTGTGTGTGTGTGTGTGTGTGTGTGTGTGTGTGTGTGTGTGTGTGTGTGTGTGTGAGCGTGTGCGCGCGCATTTCAATAGAACGCCAACCGTGGTATATTTCTGTCCCACGCACTCGACGAAAAGTAATTAAGACCCGTAATAATTTTCGGTTCCACTGTGCCGACTTGGTCAAAAAAATTTAGCTAAGTAGGTACTGCATTGTCGTTTTCCGGGTAAATCCACGTCCTTGCATATGCGTATTTAATTTTATATCGTCGTGCCGAATAAAAAGTAAAACCCTTATCGGACTACGACGACGATGGTGAGTATACGGCTCCCTTGGGTTCGATTCGATGGAAACCGCGGTCGCCGGCGGGATAACGTGTCCCTCGTACACGTGTAATGCACACTACGACCACAGTGCGCCGTTTCGAATTTGCATAGATCGATAGCTTATGGGAAAAATAATATAAGCAGATAATATTATATTATATAGGTTTACCTATACGTCCTCAATTGCGAGCTGAAAACCGACAACGAATATCATTCGACGGAAGAAAAATTACCCACCTGGTAGCTCCGTAGAAAAGGCGTAGGTATAATAGTATTGCTGTCCGATATTGTACGATGTTCGTTGTAATATCGTCAATTATATTATGGCTATGATTGTTATCTCGTCGAATAAGCGAATATTATTATTATTATTATTGTTTTTGCAGGAATTCAAAACAGAATAATTATTCTGATTTATAACTATTATTGACATCTACACATGCTGTAGACTGTATTGTAACGTGCATAAGTAGTGATGATCAAAATTGGTTTTGGTCTTGAGGTCTTGCAAGACTCTTGCTTCAAGACCAAGATCAAGATGGTACTGGTCTAGCAAGACTAAGACCAAGATTTGGCTTGTAAGAACAAGACCAAACTAATACCGAAGCTGCAAGACCAAGACCAAAACAAGACCCTTGCAATCTTGTAAATTTTTTTTTCCCCGAAAACACATTAGTGTATTTAGATTTTATTAACTAATAATTTATATCGAAAATAATAAGAAATTATTTTTTTTGTTATTAATTTTGATCAGTATTCTAGGAAATGGCAAATTATTGAATAAAATATTGGCAATAATTAGAATTAATATTACAAAATAACATAGTTGTTACTTGTTTCATACTAAATAGCAATTACCGAATAATTATTTTACCTTCCCAAAATCGATATGATAGTCTATTGCCAATATTATATTGTATTAAAAGAAACTTTAACATTTAGTACTGCTGTACTGAATACTGGTGAATAAAAGAATAAAAAAAATTGTAATTATAAATAATAAATATTATCATTATAACAAATATAATTTTTAACCAATTTAATATTTGGAACAAACCATAGGTTCAGTTTTTTTTAATATTATTATTTGTTGTAGTGAACATTAAAAAAACAACAATATTATTCTTTTACCTAAGCATTACATTTGTCAATAATTAGTAATTACCTATTGATATTTATTATAAATGTAATAAGAACTTATAAAGTTAATTATGCTGGTAAATTGATTCATCAAATACAAATACAAGTAAAATAATATAAGCATAGTTTAAAATGCAAAGTTTTAAACGAGTATAATACAAATTAAATTGTAGGTTAATTGTTTATTTAATTGTATGTTTGAAATTATTAATGTACTATATAATATATTGGACTTAAGTTTCATCTTAGAGATCATAGCAAAAAACCTACACACAGCTATAACAGGTATTAATCTTTTTTTTTTTATATATATATTTTGTGAAAATAGCAAGAGTCTTGCAAGAGTCTGCAAGACCAAGATTTTGAAAGTCTTGGTCTTGTTTTGATCATCAATAGCTATAAGGTTAGGTTAGCGAAAAAATATCGGGTGAGTCATCGAGACTTGATAACTATACCGAACTAAGATGTTATGTAGGGAGCCAAGGCAGCCAAATTGTAATACGTTTCCGGTCGAGAGATATCTTATACTATGTTGTGTATATAAAGTATTATATTATATGAACAGTTGGCGCGGCGTGGCAACGATGATGAAGAAAAAGCGACTTCAGTTTCGGGTTACACGTGGTGGTGAATCAAAGACGATCGATTTCCAACACCACCGCAGCCAGCTCACGAATGGATTAGGATAATATTATGCCACCCTCGAACCCTTAGACAATCCCCCCTCTACCGCTGAAAAACGACCGCGATTCCATGTATCGGTATATATATATTTATATATTATATTAGTGCTGTGCGTACCACTTGCCATTTCGTCTTAACGATGAGGTATTATAAAACATAATATTATGTAAAAGCAATGTATAAGACCAGTCGCATACCTTAGAACTCAGCTGTATACAACTGCTGACCTTGAAGTCTATTTAGAAAAACAGATGAAATTAAAAATGTCGACCACTTACTATGGATAACCATAACTGCGGTACTAATACATTACGACCACGTTGAAATGGTTTTCTTTTTTAATTTGTGTGAAGGTGTGTTAAATTAATAAGGCAAACGAATTAAACGTGTACAAAACTGTTGATTTAATCAAACTATTTTATATTAACTAAATTATAGAATAGGTATCTTTTTTATCCCACCGATTGTAGAAAATATTTTCGGTCTATAAAAAAAAAAACCCAAAATGTTTACACGGTAAATATTACAGTGTCAGCTGCAAATAAACGATCCTAAGTCCTAGCTATATATTGTAATTTCTCTGAAATGTTGTGCAGTACATTTTGATTTTTTTGAGGAGAGCGTATTGCACGTCAGTTAATACGGTGAGGTCACCATGGAAAAAAATTAAAGTGGGTTTAATAGCATAGGTACTATAGTTTTAGCATTACATTTTAATGTTAACAAACTGCACAACAGTTATAAGGTTAAACTGGGAAATTAATTGAACAGAAAATACTAATTCTCTGGAAGAGTTTTAAAGTTTTTAAAAATATTAAATTTTTCTAGAACTTTTTATTTTTACTATTTTTAATTGCTATAATTTTTCTTTTTTCTTTCTGACACGAATAAGCTTTTTTAGCTGAAAGTTTATTTAAAATTCATTAGACGCTTTTTGTCACACTGGATAATGTTATCAGTTGTTATATGGTGGTATATTGATAAAGTTTTATGAAATTATTGCATAAATAATATTTAATTAAAACTACGATTGTTTTCTTGGAATTTAAAATACGTACCCATGATAAAATGTATTTTCTGACGAGGCAAAAAAATGTTAATTCTTTTAATGATTAGGTACTATATTATTTGAAATACATTAAAAATGCAATAAAAAAAATATCAGTATTAAATCTAGGTTATACGTATCTTCTAAGTGGCCACTATTTGAATATAAGAATGACAATAACCTAAACTTTTAATTCCATGTTCAGAAACAAAATATTTTTGAAAAATTGTAAACATAAAAATTAATTAATTAATTTGTAATGACTAATGATTAATTCAAGTATAGATGAGTGTTGTAGTAGTAAACCTACATTTTGCTCAGTGTCAATAAAATTGTCCTGTTCATCTAAATTTTAAATACTACTCAATTAACCAACTGATATTAATAAGTTTTAGTGTAAAATTCAGGAATATCATACAATCAAAATATAAAAATAAGTACCCATTATGAAGTAGAGAGCTACATCGCATAGTCGGTTGGTCGATGAAGTCTTAATTAAGTGATTAAAAATTATAACTAAATATAATTTGTTAATTGTTTTGTATTGTATTTTTATTGAGGAAAAACGATGTATGAATTTTAGTTCTTCGTCATATTTTTATTATTATTATTGTAGGTAATATATTTGAACACATTAGACATTCCATCTTCGTTCTATCTGAATAAGTTTAGAAAATAAATTGAGTACACAAATCATTTTTAGCCATGTTATTACGCTTTGCAGGGCAAGTACTGAGCTATGTACGGAAAATCGTGCAAACTACAGCTGAATTTATAGAGCACGAAACACACACGGCAAACATAAAGTATGATTGGAATAATGAGATGCGAAGTCCGCAGCGTTCCAAACTCATCATGCCTATCAATTCGCAATCGATCGAGACAATCGCAGTCATTATGATATTATATATTCGTACACCGCGGAGAGATAACGACGTAGGTACATGATAAATATTATATTAAATACAAAGAAAGTGGGTAGGTAGGTAGGTGCGATGTGCACTGCAAGTGCCTGTATATACGCGTTAAACACTGTTCGCGATACGCAAATCATCCGTAAAGTGTGGAGAAAACCGCCTCCGTACGAGACGTATTACACGCGAAATCACCGAAGATCTCTTTGTCGAAACGATTATTCCCAACGGGATTATATCGGTTTGCACTCTGTCTCGTTTTTCAATCACTCGCTTGCGCGAACGCCCCCGCCCGTTCCCCTCGTCGGCGCAGGTAAATTATATACTTATGTGCCATATTATAGGTGTGTGTGTATATATATATACACTGCGCATATTATACACAATACGATAATATACTATGTATATATAACGTCGCCGAGTTAAATGTAATGGGGTTTCGATCTTTGCGGATTACACACCACAGAAGTGCTTACTTGGCACCGCCATACCTATACTGCAACTGCCGTATTGTAATAATGGCGTACCCGGCCGCCGCCGTTTGTCCGCAAAACGTAATGACGTTATAACGTGTTTGAGATGTTTGATTAATCCGAACCGAACCCACTGACAATAATAAGTGAGTGTTTTGGTTTTCAGAGCGTGAAAGCTGATGACATAAAAAAAAAATAATAATAATAATAATAATATTATATACATCTATCCTTTTCGTCGTCAAGTCACGCTCTTACGATTAACATTAACGTAGGTACCTATATTAGTTTTTTTTTTTTTTTTTGATTTTTACGCGCGTTCGTTGTATATAAATCGAGAAACGAAAATATAATATGCTTACGTTTAGAGAATCTGGTTACGATCGATTTCTAATACACAATCGAATTATCATTAATATATTATAGTATTGTACTATTATATTTTGTTGGATGAAGATTGAGATATAATCATATTATGATGCACGCCATACAAATTAATAAAATTATAGCTCAAATTTAATCATTTTTGATAAAATCATAATATAATATATTATGCGTCACGACTCTTGTATTTTAATTATTTTAATGTAATCAAAAAAATATTAGTCATAGAATTATAGAAACTAAAGTATAACTTTGTACTGACGTTATTCCTTTTTATAGGCGACCAATCTTTCAAAATATTTAGACTTATTTTAAGAAATTTTATTTATATGAAAACCTATTCACTGATATTTTTTGGTGAAAAATAGTTTTTACTTACCTACAAATTAAGATAATACTACTAATAGTATGAAATATTCTTAGAAATTCATCATATCTTTCTTTTTTTATAGAAGACGATTTATCATTGATTTCAGATATTACACTTTCAGAACTTTCATTGTGGTCTTCTCAATGGCGATGTCAACTTGAAACCTACTATACAGCTCAGTGAATTTACCAGTTATTAGATTTTACCTATAACCAAAAATAATTAAAGATATTTAATAGACTATAAAATAAAAGAGATAATACATATCTTAAACACCAATAATAAACCATCCCTATAATTAGTTAATATTGTGTGTAGGTATAGTTATACATTATATTCTGCTAGGAAGTTCCCTTATTTTACCATATTCTGTGTTGGCCATATATATACCTATTTATTAAGTATATAGTCTTTTTGTATAAATCAAACATTGAAGTTAAAAAAGTTTTATATGTTAGAATTTGACAAATTATTTTCCTACTAAAAAAATATGTCATAATATAAGCATAATAATAAACATAATTTCGTGAAAAAAAAATTTAAAAAAATTCATCTGTTAAGAGGTCATCATTATAATATAAAGTATTATCAACAAAAGATAGGTAGGTACTAATGTACTATCGATTTGCATCATCGATAATATGCACTGGCAACACTATAACTTCATTGTCAGTGTTCAATTATCCAAGCAAAAGTACACTGCAGTGACACAAAATATCAATATTAAATGATCTGAAGTTAATTTTATGCCTGTCGGTTTTCATTTGATTCGTTAGCTAAATAACCATTTTATTACATTGCGAGTAAAGGTTATACACCTTGACTCAGCATTGTTCATTCAACTTAATCACGAGAGAATGATATGTATTTTTTTTTTTATGTATATTTGTAATAATAAAATCTACAAAAAAACAGTAGAAAATGTTTATGGATGACACCAACTCTCGCACAAAAAGTATGCTACGCTGCGGATAAAATTTATAATAATTGTGTTTCAGTGAAACTCGTGATTCGTGAATTACAAAAATGTGCATACAACATTTTAATGTAACCATATTATGACGTGCTATTTTTCGTCATAATAATTATATCATAAACGATTACATACAACAAAAAAGTTTAATTTGTAATTGAAAAAATACACAGCAACGGTTCCATATTAGACACAAAGAAATACGATTTTTCCATATTATCGAGTTGTTATGTACATATTTTTGATTAATATATAGGCACTGCGGTTATCAGAAGGCAATTTAAGTTGACAGCATTGTGTTTCCCTGAAAATTAAAATCAACTTCATCATCCTTGGATTCATCAATCGGACTGAGCTACAGAAGTGGAAGTAATTAATTATTTTATTTCATTACTCGTCAGGTACTACGTATATTATGTTTAATTATATAAATTGAATTAAGAACAGTACCAACCTATATAAGTAAATAGCTTAAATGTATTATTCAAATGATAAATATTTTAATGAGATTTACAAATATTTATACAATTTTGTTTCGTTATGTAGGTATAGTATTATAGCCATACAACAGTTTGTATATTTTGAACAAATTATAATAATTATATCAAGAAGTTTAATAATGGTATAAATACGTAATGTAAATAATATACATTTCGTATATTATTAATTTTAAATGGATACATTTGGAAAGGAAATACAAAATGCACAGAAAACAGTTACTACATAAAGAAAGATTCGCTGTATATTATTAAAACTATAATATTATATTTTAATTTCAATAATTAATTCTTGCCCAGTCACAGCCGAGAATTAATAGGAAACGAAATCCAATTGTCATCTTATGGTTGTACTCAATTCCATTTATTGTGTTATATGCCATACATTTAATAAAAACAACAAAAGGTTCGTCTTACGAATTAGTTGGTCGTTTGGAACACGATGACTCTCTCGACCGAGCCGTAACGTCAATAATCAAGACATCTGTTGGTATTGAGTCGCTTTCGATGAAATAATATTATACATATAATATTATAGTCACATAGGAGGAATAAATAATAATCGTTCCCAAATAGGATGATGGCTACGTTGCTGTGACCGTATTTGGACCACTATATTATAAACATAATAATATATATATATATAGGTATAATTGATAGGTATCTAATTATTAATTAAACGTACTACCGGGAAAACATCGAATGTGCGGCCCGGTCCCCTCACCGGTCGTCCTATTTCCGGGGCAACTTTTACGCATATACGACACGACGATCATAATAGTTGTAATAATAATTAATAAAGTAATAACAGCAATTATTTTCGTGCGTCAGTACAACATAATAATATTACCAGTACGCGCAGCTACACACATAAACGATATCATTATATATAAATTATCATTAATATTATAAAAAAAAAAACAATAATAATAATAATAATAATAACTTAAGCTGGCAGCGGACCCAGGTAACCCCTCGAGGAACAACGGTGAACGGCTAACCCACGGCCGAATTTCCCGACCCGCTACTATACAACAAATTATTATTAGTCTCGGTCGTCTCCGAAATCACGAGGATTGATTATTAGGTATTAATATTATTATTATTTTTTTTTTTTGGTTTTCGTTTCACCGTATAGTAGGAACCTAGTTGTCCGGTCAAACAGCGGCGATTAGAGGTACCCAACTGCGAAACTAGGGCGCGATCAGAGGGTTAGACCGCTCGAGACCGGTTCTAGACAAGTCAACGACCCAGAAGTCTGTATGGCGGTGGCATCACAACACCGGTGTCGGGTCCGGTGCAGTTTGCGTGTCTGTAGAGATAAATACATTATAATAATATACCTGTATAATAATAGTATAACACGACAAGATTGGGTCAAGAACGGAGGCGGCGACAGAAAGACTACGAGTGGAGGGCGTAGGTGGCGGGTGGTCCTGGTGGGGGCGCGGAGAGGCGGATATGCCGTCCGGAGGATCTGCCGGTTCCGACGTGTTCAACTGCAGCCAAATCGCCGCTCAGTCTGCCGTGGGTCTCTCCGTGGATATTTCGTTCAACGACAACTCCTGCAGTATTACCACATTTATTGGACTTGTACCGTGGTATAAAATATAAGTGAGACATCACCGCGCTACCGCAGTAGTATACTCAGTACACCCCGACGTGACTGACCGCCGATCGTCCACACGATATTTTTACAGCAACGAACGAAGAAAAAATGTCCGCCAACTCTGCGACGATCAAGTGCATTGCGGTGGCCGCCGTTCTGCTTCAAATATCCGTGATTTTCGGTGAGCTCGCAGATGATTATTATAATAATATATTATATTATAATTAGTCATAGGTACATAATAATATTAGGATGAAATTAATACGACTATAAAATATTAGTTACCAGCTGCTGTGATAATAATAATAAAACAGTTATAACTGACAGCCGTGGATTCTATTCTTCTGTATGACATTTTACGTTTTATATTATTCTTCTATTCTATTGTCGTTTTATCGTACAATAATAATTATAATATTGTGCTGACCGTAATTCGATGCTTTCGTGTGATTTTAGCGGATGCAGGTCACCACAGACGCGGCAAAGAGCTGTTGGACACCGAAGACAGCGACTTCTTCCGGTGCAAACAAGCCAGCAGGAAGGTAAACCGTTTGCACCATGTGGTTAACGTATACGATCAATATAATGTGATACCACTAAGATGGTATAGATGATAATATATACCTACTACTCATACCTACGATATTGTAATTTATTATACACATAATCTACGTGACAATATTATTTAAAACATTAAATCCGTTATAATACTATAATATTCGAAGCTAAACTAAAACTTGACCGCGACAACAATATGGCTGGGTTTTCAAAAGAAACGTTAACTTTCACCAAAATACGACAAAAGCACTTCGTTAAGTGTAACAGATTTCTCTCTTGTGCTTATAATATGTGTATAGTATAATAATACCGTGTACATAATCATTTATTTACGTTACACCGTAAAAATTCGATTACGCATTCTGATAAATGTATTGTCATTTTATAACAACATTGATGCAATAAATACAACCACAATCAACCATTGTGATACACATAAAATGTATAGGACGTTTTTGGAAATAATAATTTTAGTCCATCGTCCTAGTTGATTTAATTGAAAAAGTAAAAGTTCTTTTGTTAGAATTGCTTTCTAAAAAAATAAAACCGTTAAGTTTTGTTCGAAATAATTCTCTCTGAGTTTGGATCATAATCTATAATAAATGAACTTTTATCCTAGTCGTTCAAATAAAATAATTAATTTTTGCAATTAGTTTGAAGTTTTTTTTTTAGTTTTTATAATATGATATTGTAGTTTTTTAAAACTATAATTTAATAATACATTAAAACCTACGACATTTACTGTCTTTGTTGTATAGTATAGGTACAAGTAAAAACAATTTTGATAATTACAGCACAATTACATAAGTTGAGCTTATGTTATTATAATTTACTTATATTAAATCAAAGAACTTTGGGTAGTTGATTAAATAAACAAATAACTTTTCCTATATAGTTTCTACATTTATAACTTAAATACAGGTGATAATTAATTAAATTTCAGTGATTACAAATTATAATAGTTAGGTATCTGATATAATTTTACACTAAACTGCCAATATCGTAAAATATACTATTTCAGATTATCTTATATTAATTCTATGCACATAATATAAAATGCCGAAAGCTTCCAAAATGTAATAAAAATCAGAAAAATATTTATTTTAATGTAGGCAACTTAATTTTAACACAATATGCATATTGTACTAAGATTACTTTTATCAAAATTATATTGAAAAAAATAAAATATAACTTAATTTAAAGTTTTCTTTTGAAAAAAAAAAATAAGCATTCATTTTATTATTTCAATTGAATATTATTTACTTAGGTAGGTACCTACAAACTTCTGTTACAGCGTAATATCTTATAATTATAAATTTAAATAAGTTGGTTTGAAAGCTAATTAATATTTTTTTGTTTTAATTAAACAAAATATACTTCAATATGTTTTATCCAGTTATAAAGAAGTAAGTTTACATCTGATTGGCATTTTAAATTGTTTATATTGTCTTCTTATCGTAAAATTTATATTATTTATATTTAATACAGAAGTAAATACTTAGGACAAAAACAACAAAATTGGATAATTATTTAAATTTTTAATTAATTCTTATGAAAATCATACACTAAAGACTTGTGAAGTACTCAATGTAAAAAAGTTTAGTCTGATTTAACTTGGTAAAATATTCGATTGAGTAGTCGATTTTAATTAACTTGTCGAGTACAGTTTGGGTCAATAAACTTGGTTGAGAAATTAAACAGTAATGCTTGTTTTTCCCTTCAACATGCTACTTAATATGTAATTTCTATGGAAGAGTAGACAAGAACAACGTAATTTTGCTTAACAAGGTTTTTTATCAATCCATAAATAGATAATATATTAAAATTATTAAATATATTTTTTTTAATTATAATATAACATTCAGGTTAGGTTAGGTGTGACAAAATATTCTGAAAAAAAAATATAAAATATCGAGTATTCCGTTATTAATATGAAATGTTTATAAAAATTAAATAATAAATACCTACTTATAAAAGTTATATGTACCTATGTAAAAAATATATACTTGTAAGATGTTTATTTATTTGAGAAAAAAAATGAATATTAATTATTCATATTTAAATATAGAATTTTGCATAATATTTTTTTTTTTTAATAAGAATACTCTTAAAAAAACGACGATTTTATGTCAGTTGGTATAGTTTATATATTTATAATTTTAAATATAAACGTTCATGCAATTAAATCTCTTTTTTTTTGAGCTTCTACTATTTTTTAACGGTCTGCCAAAATACTCCCTAGAAGAAATGATTTTTTTTTTCAGAAAAATCCAGGTCGGTGGTAGGTTAGGTTGGTTAACGTTTGATTTTGTTAGAAACCACCCCGAAGAAAACTTAATGAGATTTTTTGACCACAAACCATTCTCCGACGCAATGTTATAAAAATAGAAGGATTTATAAACTAAAACAAAAACCTTTAGTTTTTAATCAAATCCTGTATATGTACAAAAAAAATATAAAAACTTTTTTTTTTCAAGTCTTGTTGTGGCCCGGAAAACGCAATGAAGCGATTCGGCGATAAAGACAAAGTAGCAGCTGACGAGTGTTACGCACAAGTAGCCGAGAAGTTTGCAACGGTTCCAGGTAAATTAAATTATGTTCAAAATTGACTAGGTCACTTTAGTATTTAGTGAACAAGTCTATTTAAATTAACTTCATGTAGACAATAATGACCATTTGACATGCCAATATATTATAATATTATACAATAATATAATAATATTTAAGAACATTTTATAATCTTTGCCATATTTTAATTTTAGTACCAATTAGGTTAGAATACCCATATTATAATAATGTTTGGCGTACATCATATATTTTTTTCAAATAATTTTTCACAAAGAAGATTTATAATTTTTATATTCAAATTTATTTTACGATGACATCGAATATCGATAATTTTGCAACTAGTCTTAATATATTATAATTTTCCTATTAATATTACCAGTTGGTGTTGTAAAATAAAACCAATAATTTTATTTATGAGCATAACGGTATTAAGTATTAACCTAATAATTTCAATAGACCGGTTTTAATAAAAAAAAAAACAAACTTGAACATAGGTGTCTAATGCCAGTTTTTATTTTAATAAAGTTTGAATAATTAAGCAGGAGAATCAATCGTAAAATATATGACAATATATGCATTAGTTTGAATAGTATGGCAAAGGTTAGCTAAATATGTAAATAATACATGCGTTTTTAATAATCTAATCACGTCGCAATAATTCTGAGTTGAAACTTTCTATTTTATGGTTTCTATTCAACTACAAATTTGAAGGTTCTGCGTTTCTGACCTCTAAACTTTCTCTTCCCGTTTATAATAAGCGGGCATTCAACTTAACTAATCAAATCAAAACAAAAATTTCCGAGAAACATAACGCATAGACGTACGAGTAATTTAAATAATTTAAAAATGGATTTTGAATTTCGTAGGTAGGTAAAACATTTTTGATTTATAAATTATGATAATGTGTTAATTACTTTTACTTAAAATAATAATTTTGATTCATTAATTAATGTCCACTTATAAATTATACAAAAAATGATATTTTTCATTTACATTTTAAAATAAAATAAAAAAAAGTTAAATGTAAACACGTTGGTCATTGTACCTAAGTAATGCATAAAATATATAATAATAATAAATATACCTCCATTATATTGCATGCGTTTCATCTTAAAAGTATTTTTTTTTAAAAGTGAATATTAATGTTATAATGCTGTCTATACCTTTCATTCCAAATGTTAGTTTAATAATAAATACATATGGGACGCAGAAACTTAAAACCCTACCCTTCGGGGCTAAGTATTTTAGCTATTTGGTATTTAACTTTTACCATTTATTTACTTCGCATATTATTTTCCATCGTTTATATACATATACTGGTCAGTACTGTGAAAAGATATTGATAAAAACAAAATGTAAGCCACAGGTATTCAATATAATTGTAATCTAATAAATTCAGAACACTCTGATTGGAGGTGACAACACAAATTCAAACTTGTTTGATAATAATTTTACAAGTTTGAGTATCGATCGTGAGCTGTAAAATATTTATCGTCGGCACTTGTCCCCACGCGCAAACCTATGCATATTATATGAGATGGCCACTTGTATTTTTCACAAATCCGTTTGGTATGTACAGTAGGTAAGTCTCGAATTAATTAAAAATAAAAAAAGGGATCAGTAAAAGGATTTGAATAAAATTATCCCCTTCGTCTAAATTGACAAGTTCGGGATTAAAATCTAGACTGCATACAAGCGCATGTATGTTACGAACATCATGTTGGTATATTATATCGAGGTAATTTTTCGCTGTGAAATTACTATTGGATAACACGCTTGTCATTTTACATTAACAAAAACTAATTTTCTCGTGGTTCGGGACTTGAAATCTCCAATATACACAGAGTAGGTACATGCAATGTACGATATAATAATACGCACAAGTCCAGATTAATAAATTTCGACTTTCGAGTCCATGCTTCGGTGTGCCGATTTATTAAGTTGATCGTTAATATCTTGTTTTTGAAAATTGGTGCACCATAATAATAGAACAATATAACGCTGCTGGTATTATAACCGTACACGAGAATTAATTTGCAGTATATTTTATATGCAAATTCTCGTCGTGAAATCGCACGGGGTTACGAGCGTATTATGTTCAAGACAGTCAAATTAATATTATACTTTGAACGGTTTTCTTTATTTCATTGAAAATGCTCGAAGTTTGGTCATACATTTGTGATTCGTTCATAATACATGTAAACACAATATGTATTAAAATGTCATGTTCCATAAATATTTTTTTGAAGTAGGATGAATATAGTAAGATATATAAACACATAAGTATCAAAATTAATTAGTGTCAAATTACATTTAATATAAAATTAATAGCTAAAATAATAAGTATATGTCCATCAAAAAATATTTTATAGGTATCCAAATAGCCAACTTACAACAACAACAATAATATGTTGTTATTATAATTTAAATAGTAGGTGACACAAGAAAACTGTAATTCATAATATTATTATCATCCAACAATAGATTGATACGATACTTAATTTTGACTTGACAACATGTAGATAGACGTATAGCTAATCCTAGAACAAAAAATGTCACATTTTAACATCTGTTATTTTCGATTCAACTTTTAGTGATCGTGCAAATGGTAGGTTTAAGAATATTAAATAGTTTAAAATAGTTAGACATATTAATTGGTGATAATTTAAAAATAAATCAATACAGTGTAATCAATTATGTACCTAATTAAACAAAATAATTGTAATTAGTTGAACAAAAAATAGTTAGTCAATACTACAAAATATCTTAATTAAATATTATTCTGTTTGGTGATTTTACAGCTACTACACCCAAACAAGACTTGTTTTCTGCAGAAGCTGTAAAGATTACCAAGAAGAAGCAATTCGTGGGTTTTTTTTTATCAATTCACTTATTGCATTCGTGTATTTTAATTAAAACACTAATTTTTTAATTTTTGTTTCAGTGCCTTCACGAATGTATCGGAAAGAAAAATAATTTGGTATGGAAATTAATATTAAATATAATAATAGAAATAAAAAACTATGTAATTTAAAATTAATTTAGCTCTCCGAAGACGGTTCACTGAACAAAACGTTCATAGCTGATTACGCAATGAAGAGCGTCTTCAAAGAACAGTGGCAGAAACAAGTGGGGCAAAAGGCCTTGGACAAATGCCTTGAGGAGACCTACAGTAAGTGCACCAACATATTTTATTGTCTATATGCAATTTTACACGGCAGTGAGCACCCCGCAAAACAATACGCCCTATGACCCGATATTGGACGAGACCTTTAACCAAATTTTTGAAATAATAACACATGAAAACCACCAATAAAAATTGTATCTATAAAATATCACAACCACAAATAACACACGTACCGTTATGTGACTCGCGTGCATGTTTACCTGAATTTTAGAACCTAATTTTTCTTGCAAGCTATTTATCTTATAAATGTATTTTCTTCAATGAAAATAGCCCGATTTGTAAAAAAAATTGTTATTTTCATGACAATCAATGCTGTATAATTATAACATGGACAATATTGTAAGTTTTAAAAACTAAAAATAGTAGGAACATTTTAATAATACATTTTTGAAACAAAAACATTGCTCCGATCGATTCTCTGTTAATTATTCGATTTTATTCGGTGAATAACTTAAAAATTAAAATGTTACTCGAGTATCACAACCTCCCCCCCCCAAATGTGTTTACTGTTTAGTTTTTGCTAGACATTCTCGAGTACTTATATTTGCTAATATTAACGATGAACTCAATACTTCTAAATATTATATTATACTTAAAATATAACTAAGTGTTTAAATATTGTGTATGAATGAAAATCGATTTTTGGTTCTATCACAAATGCGTTTTAAAGCGAAAATCCACCAATGTTAACGGGCCATAGAAAAAAAAACTAAAAGGTTAAGAAATGCTGTTATTCACGTGTGGGCACTCGGCACTTTCTATATACCTAGCAAAACGATTGCCACATTATAAGTTCTTTGTAATATGAGCCATATGAAAACGGGCAAACTCCCCATTATGGTTAACGGTGTTTGTTAACATACCGATAGCACACCGGAAGTCCCTCAAAACCGGTATTATGTACATTTTTCTTAGCCTGGGGATTTTTAAATTATTACCATCGTAATTAGTTCGCATATCAAATCTCGGACCACCTTCAAAACATTACAGTGTGAACGGGAATATTTTTTTACTCTAGTTTGTTTTTTTTGTTATGTAGTTTATCATGACATTCTTATATCGATATTATAATTTTTAATAACCTTACTACATTCCCCTACAATAAGCAATATTAATTCGTTGGTTTTAACTATAATAGACGAAGTCATTTAGGTACTACGAGCCTCATATTTAAAATAAAACATTATCCATAATTATAATAGATTGATATACTATATTATTATTGACATTGGTATGGAAACAAATTAAAAATTGAGTGTTCTATGAACTTATACATTTTAAGAACTATAATATCGGACAGTAAATTGCAATATTAAAATGAGTAACCTGTAGTGGTTTGAATGATGTTATAAATTAATATAGTATACAATCACACAATTTATATAAAAATTACTTTTTTCGAATAACATGATGTACTGTTAAATTAAAATATACGACGTTCCATTTTTGTTTGTTATTGCAAATTCAATAATGAAATTAGTTGGAAAACATAATAGTATAATAATAGTAATAATAAATATTATTGAAAACATCGATTTATATACAATATTCCATTTATTTATTGTACCATTTTCTGTATTTGACGATGAAATTAGGTTGTATGCGATTTCTTCAGCATAATGTACACGACTAGCATAATATTTGTATTATTACATTAATTCATAAACATACATAAATAAATACTATAGCAAAACCCCTTTTCTATTTACCTATTCCTCTTTCATTTGAATTAAATTTAAAAAAAAAATGTAGCATGCAAACTTTTGACTTGAATTAATTTGTCAAATTGTTAATTCAATCGAATCTCTGCAACCGACTGATCACGCTATTACGTTATCGATTAATCGCTTTAATACTTTCAACCGAATAACAATGTATACGCCATATAATACAGACATAATAATATTACAATGCACCTACAACATGACCTTTACTACATTATCATACACATGAAACTGTCCATTGTTCAATATTATTGTGACATCAAACGATTTGTTTCAGTACCGTGGCCAGCAGAAGATAAAGAAAACGTGTGCAATCCAGTATACGTACAATTCCAACACTGTCTGTGGTTGCAATACGAATCAGTAAGTTCAAAACACTGTTGTTTATTTTAGGTTTTTTTTTACACTCAAGTGCATATTATTAATTAATAATTCGGTCTGTAATCCGAAAACAGCGCATACCAGTATCATACGAACTGGGGTGGTATAATAATAGTAATATTATTTCACATGAGTCATGGAGTACGATAATCCAACAACACCCCTATCTCGTAGATGACCTAATGAAAACTCAAACATTGATTTGTGAATTAGTCTTTGGAATTTCATAAACCTGTAATTATATTTAGTGCTCACATTTTAGACAAAACATTTTTTACACATTAAAATGATAACAATTTAACAACTCATCCATAGAATTTAATATTCAACACAAAACCAATAATATATTTCAAGCGTTCGATTCAGTTTGAGATGTACTCGCATTGCATCAATACACTCTTTTCAACCTTAAACTTTTAAACTACATACTTTGTGTTCATTTTGTAACGTGCATTTTTTACTCCAATTTTCTATTTCGTGCTTTTAGTCTTGCAACATTTTATTGTACTACAGAAAAATATATACGTTCTGTTTCAAAAGTTTGTGTCGATTCTTTATTCGAACTACAGCATCATTTGTGTAAAGTATAAGTACCAACCAGTCAATACCTCCTAGGTACTCCTTTTGATAGGTTAGACTGTTATAAAATCAAACGAGCGTGTAGCATAAAGACAAGTCACAAATGCATTTGCAATTTAAAATATAATATGTACTCTGCTTTATATCATAAAACATACATTAGAAACCTATATAATATTTATGAAAAAAATATAAACTTAAAATAATAATTAGCTGTTGGTACATAATATTGCACATGTGCTTATTGATTTAAATATTATACGTAATATAATATATATCTATTGTGATGATATTGCTTAACATTTGCATCATATTATGTGTACAATTATCTAAGAGTAAAATATTTTATTGTAATATCTTTATAGTTTAAAGACTAATAAAACTCAAAGTAGGTGAACATGATTTTTTCTCAGTATGTGTAGTGCATTATATAGAATGGAACTTTTGACGAAGTAATTTAGTGGTCGTATTAGGGATTAACGTTTATGACATTAATAAGTTGAGTGATTACAATAAGAAAATAATATTTTGGAAACTTTAACATGAAATTCTTTTAAAGTTCTCGGCTTAAATTAGGGCGAAACAAATCGTATTGTTTATTGTATGATCGATGATCAACATAGCAATACATAGTTTTGTGTTAATATTTATTAGATTCATAAATAACACAACAAATATTATTCATCAGTGTGTCATAATGATATAAATTTGATTTAAATATTTTTGATTGAGTTATAAATACAAAATACTTTCTCATTTGTAATAAAAAAAAATCTACAAATAAAGTAATAAATAATAGTGTACAAGGGAATACATTCTAGTTTTTTTCTTAAGAACCAAAAAAAACATTTTTAATAATATTTGGATAATACTGACATACTTATTTGGCCATTTAATAAACATTAATAATAATTATGTTACACAAATTTTCTCCTTAAAAGTTTCCCCGTACTACTAATAATAATAATTGATAACTCTACATAACTATACGTATGAAGCACACAACTCACAAGTTATTACTTGTGTACCATTTCCTTTATTTTATGATCGTATATAAGTTAGATGTATTGTCAATTTAAGACGCGACACTTCAACTTATAATAATTACACTTAAATTAATATCCATTTTCACTATGTCTGTACGTAATATACGATTGTTTCTTTTTTTTTTCAGAACTGCCCAGCCAACAAGATTAAGATCAGTAAGTATATTAATCAATTTATTTTTTTTTGTACTCTTATAAGATAATAATAATAATTTATTTGATTGTAGCCAAAAAATGTGAGAAGACGAGAAACCGGTACAGGATGCAAAAATCGACTTCAAATTAATGATCTGCAACTTAATGATATTACTGCTCTGATTGACTTCGGAATACATAAAATATATTACACACGTTTCCAGTCAGTTCGTTGAAATTCAAATCTATCGTTTAGCTTTATTATTATTATTTTGTCGCAAGTACTTTTGGAGGTTTTCAAAAAAAAAAAAAATTATCTAACTGTACGGAGTTATGATCCCACCATCGTTTTATTTTTTTATTATATTTTATTGTTTTTTAATTATTTTACCCATAAAAAAAAATCCTGTCATTTTTATATGAACTGTGTGAGGTACACGTATTTATATATATATTATTATATTATATTGTATTATAATGTCACTGTCACACAAATACATTATGTACACTATTATTATTATTATTATTTAAATATATTATAATTTATAACTTAGATGGATTCTTCTTTTTATGAGCGACGCTGTCTTGCATTTTCTAACCAACAACTAAAACCTTTGTCGGTTCATACGTTTGAATGAAGAAGTATAATTGTTTCACCTAAATACGACTATTTAAAGAGATGTTGTGAATTAAATGTTATTCTACTGTTATAGTAAAAGGATATTTTTGTTTACTCATAATGATTTATAGTTATTAGACTGTTGATAATATTATGTACACAATTTTAGGGTGGGGGCTGGCAGCAAAGCAGAACCCTCTAGAAAATTAATTAAAAAAAGAAATAATTGACAGAATAATGAAAAAATATATATTATTTACATATATTTTGTCCATATTATATTCAAATATTATATTGTATACTGTAACAGTTAACAAGTACTATCGTATGATATTAAAGTATTTCTAGTGATTTTGGAGTGCACATAAATTATTTATATAAATATTTAACATATTTTCTTCAAAAATAAAAATTTTAAAAATGCAATTTTTTAAATACAAAATTATTGTATACACAATTAATCCACCAATTAATATTTTTGTGCCATCATTTCACTCTATTAGTTTTTGTTGATAAATCATGTTTATTGGATGAGCTTAAATAAATGTATACGACGTGTTATAATATAATTGATTTATTTAGGTACCTATTTTAAATCACAATAGAAATAATACATTAAATGTCTAATGAGATTAAATAAATTTCAACATACTTGTGAAAAAATGTGTGTCAACAAAATGGAAATAAAAGAAAGGTCAGTTTCCGGAGTGGTCATTTCCGTAACATGCCTATAACCTATTCGACATCAAGCATAGTTTTGGCCATATCGCGTTCAAATGAGACGTAATATCTTTGGCTTACGCTGTTCCACTGTACCAGTGTCCAATTAAATACCATAAAACCGAATACCAAAAAAAAAAATATATATATATAAATAAAAACATAAACGGGGAAAAGTTTAACGACGTCTGTGGCAGTCGTAATGGACGTTTGAAAAGCGCTAATATGCGTTCCGAATCGTCGTCGTTATCATTATCCTTATTATTTTGATCATCATCGTAATTGTATTACTTTATTATCTACATCTTAATTGTAATTATTATTATTATCATGATCATCATTGCTATTATTATTACTATTATTCTGATAACTAATTGTATAATATTATGTTTAATGTCCTCCGTGCATAGTCAATGTACTTTACCTACTGGCTACTGGGCTTACGTAGCAAAGTAAAAAGTTCTATATGATTTATCCTTTTTAATATCACGTCCGAAAAAAACTTACATTTTTCAGTCAATTAGCTTAGACATTTATGCAACACTGTTATTTATTAATCAACTCATATGGTAAGATTATAATATTATTATTTAACTATTGTTATGATAATTTGATCTATTATATTTATGGCTTTTTTACTATTTCTGTATTAAGTTGATCATATTATTATCTTAGTCATTGAAACTTTAATAGCCGTTCAGCGTTTATATTCCAATAAATAAATAAATAAATATTTTTTTAATAAGTACTTATATTAAATAATTTATTATAAAAATATGTATACAGTAAACAGTTGTAGTCACTACATATTCTGGATGAATCTGTAAGAAAGTTTTTTGTCCGGATGACAAAGCTATGTGATTTCAGCGATAATGGTTGATTTGGTACTAAACATTCTGTCTGAAATATGCGGTGGTCCGGATTATCCTGCAATGGACGGATTAAACAGCAACTTATTAGAACTTTATTTTATGAAGTACCCACATATATTTTTGAGTTGGGTACAAATCATACTATATTATAACATAAATATCAAAACAAAAGTACGATCAGAAATTATTAAAATATTAAGCAATTACACTTACGGTTATTTAAAACCGAATGAAAGATTTTCATAACATTTAGAAATGAACAGTAAATGAATTTGAAGTTATTAATGTTCGTTTTTAATAAATTTAACTTTAGCGTTTGTTTAAAAAAAATATAGTCTGTGCCTAGTAAATGAGGCATGGCAGCATTTCTAAAATATATTTCGTCCTCGGAAACATTGCTGACGTTAATGAAATTCTTGGAGACATCTACTAAATTGTGATCTAGCGAAGAGTTGTTTATGAACACTTTATATTTATTATCCAGGGATAACAAATTAATTTAATAAAAAGTTAATAAAAATATAAATATTCATTTGCCGTTTTTATTTTAACTACTGCTTGCTAATATTAAAAACGTGGATCATATTTTCGCAAGTCCATGTAAAAAATGTATTTTAACAATGTTCATATTTGCATCGTAGTTAGTAGTTTATCAGTAATGAAATGCAGATTTCAGGAAAATAAAGATTTGTGAGTGTACGCAGCTGTGGTTTTAAGTTTTGGGTTTAACTTGAACTTCTGAGGATAAAACAAAATATGTACATGCTTAAAATACCTTTTTATATAGCTGTATTAAAAACGTACAATCTATGTACAATGTTGGATTGACTTACATTATGAACAAAAATGTTATATACCTACTCTTAGTTATCCTTGGCTATTCCACTTGGGATACAACATATTATACCATAATATCGTGTGTTCTGAATAAACAATATAGATTACTCAAAAGACTTATTGTACTTACATAATTGTGTTATTTGCATAATCATTTATATTATAACATTTTTTTAAGAGTAGATTGTTATGCTCTAAAAATAATAATCAATGCAAAGATATTATTTAATTTAATTTTTAGAAATATATTTTTTGACATTAAAGCATTATGTTAAGTTATTTTAATATTCTTCACGCGGGTCGTTAGTCCTTCTTTTAGTATTAAACGTTTATATCTAAAAATAATTTTCATTATTTGTAAGCACTTTCTCGCCCTTCCAAGGTCTACATTGTAAGATCTTGCTCCCTGTTGCAAACTTCCTCTCCATTGCAAATACTTGATGCCGTTACATTCGATCAGAATCTAAAAACTAATCTATCCGAAAACGTAGAGAAATATTTGTGTTGCCATTTAAAAAAAATTAAGTTGTAATTCTCATGCACGTACCAAAAATGTTAAACATTTAAATTGTTTCAAAATTTGTATTTGGGTAAGTACTTTTACTCTTACTTTCACCTTCCAAAAACCTTTTTTTGTTGTAATAACCACGATGAGATATTTAAAGGTACCTACGACCTACATGAAATAGTGATCACACTGTATATTGGTTTACAACAAAAAAACGAATAATGATTGTCGAAAAATGCTTATTTTTCATTTATAAATCTGTTTTTGTCAAAATTCAAACTTTTAATTCAATCAAATAAAATAAAATAGGGAGAAGTAGCACAATGGCGTTGCAAGGAGTTGACTGTGCCATCATTGAATAGGAACTGTAATGGATTTGATTAATTTGAAATCAATGATTAATTATTATATTATGTAATGAAGAATGTTTTTGAGCGAAAAGGTAAAAATTTATGGTAACAAAAATTAAAATTTTTCTTAAAATGTTAACAAATGTTGGTATTTTTCTTTTTTCAGACTATTCAAAAAATACTGAGAAAAATAAATTTTGACCTCCTACTACGCGTACCAACTCGATCTTATTTGCTACCATTTGAAACATCTATCAAAGTAGATTTTCAGAGCAATTTTTCTACAGTAAAAAGGGTCATCTGACACAAATATAAAAAATACACTTCATTGTTAATTCTATACATTTCTCGTTTTATCTCAGAATCTAATGCAATTTGATATTTCCAAATGCTGTAAGAAGAACGAATAAGGATCTTGGTAATCTTAATGAAAATGTAATGAATTTTTAACTACTAAATAATTTAAATAGCAAATAATATTGTGATCTTCATGATTTTAATGAATTTTGTACTACAATTTAAACTCCAATCTTCTATAAAATACCAAAATTTTGACATATTTTTGAGATATTTTTTGATTTTTTAAGAACTACAAATAATAGATCTTGTACTAAACTTTTAAGCATTCAACCGAGAAGCAAAAATGTTATAAATATTACTACCTACTTATAGGAAAAATTTAAAACATTTTTTAAACAAATGTTATAAAATATATAAATCAGAAAAAAATGTATAATGCAATAACTATCATTAACAGTTTTTTTAAAAGAATTTCGCTAAAATTAAAACTTAAAATTTAAGTACAATGTTATTAAACGGAAATTCCACAAGCCATTAAAAATAAGTTTCGTTTAATAAGTTTTAAAAACTGTTGATATAAAATGCAACTTTTGCAATAAATATACGGTACACCAACTTGTTTGTTTTATAATTTTTTTACCTCGATAAAAAAAATTTAATTTAAACTTAAATTTAGACTAAAAACTTGACAATTGCTTTTGGTTTAAGGGATCTGAAAGTTGTTTGTAATTTATAGCGTAATATGCATATTTTAATTATCATAGTTGTACCGTGACTGTTGTTTGAATAATAATTACATTAAATATTATATAATTTATAATTTATTATGGATACATTTATATACACTTGTTCACTATCTATAATTTTTCAATAAAAATAAACAAAAATATCAATGTGAATGTAGCATATTATAATTTATATATCACCAAGGTGGTTAAAATGTACACTAATTTACAAGGAATAAATTAGTGTTTTTGAAAATAATTTTTAAATAATTATAATTCATTACAAAACAAAAGGATTGGAAAAAAAAATAATATTTTTAACCAATTTTTCCATTGTTCGTTTTTAAGGTATTAACTATTTTGAATTATTACAACATTTTCACCTTCAGAAAATTTAAATATTTAAAGGAAAAAGGTAATCACTCTGATGTGCTGTAGGTGTAGAGTGTACCTTGTCGTTGAGTAAGTCACAGTAATGTAAGTGCTAAATTTAAATTCAATGATGTATCATGGCATACGAAAAATTATTCTGAATGATGACGGGCGGTCAGCCTGTGTTACTAAGTACCTATGTTTATGATAATATATTGATATTGCTATTAAAGTAATTTATTTTATTATTATACCCTTTTCAGAATAAGAATTCCAAAATTTGTACATGAATACTAATTGCTGAACCGCTGACATTTACATTTATTCCATGGTAATGGTATGAACTTTGAACAAATACTAGCAAATATATTATAATATAGTATTTGTTAGCCTTACCAAAGGTACCTTCCAGCGGTTCAGTTATCACAGAACAAAGTACAAACATAGATAGGAACCACAGATCTATAAAAAATCTAAAATAAATTATTCTAAGGTTATTTAGTACTTCAAATATTCATTAAAAAAAAAAAAAAATTTTAAAAAAAATAAGTTACGGTTATTCTGTGTGTAATTTTACTGTTACCTAACATAAAACACTATTAATTAAAACAGTTTGCCTTTTTCGAAAATAGCTACACATAATATCGTAATCGCATTACAATTGATTTTAATATATTTTTAATTCAGATAGGTACCTTTAAAAAGTAATTATATTTTCAAAGTCATCCAATGGATTTCACACTATTTAAATAAAAAACTTACCCGATAGCTTTTAATAATTTCTAGGAATTGTTCTTTTGCCATTTCTATTAAAACTGAAAACTATGTTTGTTTAGTGTTTTTAAATGCATGCAAGCTTAAATAACGACCATTTACAATACTCAGAAGCCAAAACATTTTATGAACCATCTTTATTAATTATTAAAAAAGTGTTTTACATTGTTTTAATGATCTATAAATATTTAAATGCATAAGAGTACCTATGTGTCGTTTGTGTATCGATAAACTGAATACTAATGTGGGTACTCGTTTGAAAACAATTGGTGAATACGTTTTTTTATAGTTTTTATATAAAGTGGACGTAATAAGTTGTTATTATTATTTATTTTTTATTAGGACTGAGCTCAATTTTACAGACGATATTGTGGTTAACAAAATTAGTTTCAATATGGCCAAACCATTATTTCTATCATGATCAAAACAAATCCCAGAGATAATACAAACAATTAATGATTTGACCAGGTAAAGGCGTTCCATAATTTGTTTTTTAACAGATACAATATAGGTACAACATAAAATGTAGTTACTATTCCTAATATTTTACTGAACGTCTCGTTGAAAAACGGCTATAAGAATAATTTCACTCAGTGATATAATAACAACACTGCCACCGTAATAACAATCACTACATAGTTACTAGTTTGTTTCGATTATATAATTTTGTATCTGGAATGAATGAATGATCCATCGAACGTAAAACTACGCAAGACACTCATTATTTCAGAAGACACCTATGTATTTGAAAATATTTGCTTTACATAATTTTGAATCGTTACAACCCAACATATTTGGAAAACAGTTATGTTTCTTACTATTTTGTATCGTTATCAGTTTTTACATTTTTCACTGACAACAACATACATTGTCAATTTCGCGTTCATAGCAAAATATTATTTGGAGTACTTAGATCTCTAATAATACAATTTCAAACAGGTAGTTTATTAATTAAAAGCATTTAATGTTTTGATGAAGCGCAGTAGTGGATCAACATTTGTGGGATACCTAGGTATCAAGGTGTAAATAAGTACAGAGCTCTGTACTTATTTACACTCTCATACAAACTGTAATTACTTATAGATCATAAATAGTAATCCAAGTTCAATTTTTATGAATCGAAGGACTCCAAAAAATATTCTGCTTTGGAATGAGCATGCGTTGTCATTAAAGTTAGTAAATTATTTTTAAAATAATAACGATACTGAATAGTAAAAACTGCTGTTATTTATCGACTTCAAATTAAATAAAAAAATGTAATGTTATTTGAAATAATAAGAGTCTTACGTTAAATGGATTACCACGTATTACTGCTCCCTTAACAGACGTTGAGCATACATTTCGATCGTTCGTGTGGCGTTTGTGTGACCGATGAACAAACTTCAGAAAGTATGAAGAAAATGATGACGACGGCCAGTCGTTTTTCACTTTCTGTCGTCACGATAATAATATGAACATATTGTACTTAAGACCTCTGACGGAATTATTTTGTGGATAGAAATAGAAAGTCTCCAGTGACCCGCTTCCGACCAAGGTTAGTGGTGGAATGTACCTATACACGACGTTCGAAATCATCAAGTATGGACGTCGTCAATACACGGACACGGGTATATAAATAGTGTTTTAGGGTAGTAGTGTATGCCCACGGGTAAACCGATTTTGTCTACGGTTAAATGATTTTATGAATAAAACACGAACCGAACACACTACATTTTGGTTTATTATAGCAGTGGTTTTTATTAATAATTGTTGTAGTTTTCATTTTATTCAACTTAAATTATTCGATAAACTTTGCATTAACTTGACAAAATACAATTTTAGATTCTGAGTGGAACGATGAATTTATTGATTTTACAATAATGTGTGTTTTTTTTTTTAATTTTTAGTTTTTTTATTTTATTTGTGTCTGTATAGTGTATACAGTGTACACAATAAGTAGTCGAAATAATGCTTCAATTTCAACTTCAGTATCTTGTTCGATTGGAAAGTGAATATCGTTGGTGCATTGGGAGGTCAAAATTTAAAATTATCAATAGTTTTCACAAGCGCTGGAAAAAACAACATACAATTAAGGGAAAACGGGAATTTCTAAGAAAAATCGAATTTGGTTTTTGGTGTAACTTAAAACAAATGACTGTAGATACATGAAATTTTCACTGGTTGTTTATATTTGCATTTTCTATACACGATAACATTTTCAAAATATTTTGATTATTGTGACTGTTTAGGGACAGTTTCATTTTTACATTTTCTTTATTTTTAATCTAAAAAATAGCAATAAAATTTTATTGGTGGGTTTCGAAAGCTTGAAATGTATTTTTTAAATTTTTTTTTTTTAGTTTTTTTTTTACAGCATTTAAAGTTTAAAAATTGAACAAAATATGGAAAAATCACGAAAATTAGCAAATTATTTGTGTTACGAATTCGTAAAATTGTTCTTTTTAAAATGTAATCCAGATTCCTTATAAGATTTCTACATTTATCAACACAAAATGTCTTTAAGAAGTCAATTACATTTTTATGAAATTTTGAATTCAAATTTTACAACAGTGGATGTTCACTCGATTTCTCATTGTTGTAAGTCAAAAACAAATAACTCTAGACACATAAAAATTCACTGAATGTTTATATTAGCAGTTCCTATACGGCTATACCCGTACACTTATGAATATATTTGACTCTTTTTGAGCTGTTTACGGACATTTTCAGCTTTCAATTTTTTAGTTTTTTTCTATAAATATTCAATAAAGGTTTATCTGTTGGACAAAAAGTGTAAAAAATGTTATACAAGGCTCCTGATATACTGTTACAATAGCAGTTAAAAAATATTAAAAATACATAGGCACAATTTTTTTATAAGCATTTAAAGATCGAATTTTGACAAAATTTATCAAAATCTCGAAAATTATCAATCATTGTAATTAATAAATTATAAAATGTTCAGTTTTTATATCTCAAGAATTGAAAATTTAAACAAGGTTCTCATAAATTGTTCATAATATAACCAAAAAATCTAAAAAATATATGAACACAGTTATTTATTACAGACATTTTAAATTCAAATTTGGACGAAATTGCATAATAAAAAAACCTAGAATAACTATTTTAGTTATTTCGTTGTGATTGTATAATATTATTCGTGGGTACTTGAAACATCTAAAGTAGGTACACTATTATATATCTATGATAGTATCAGGGTTTGTTGTTGATGTATAACGAGTTATAAGTACCTAATGGATATTGTGATAGGATTAATTTGGAATTTATTATAGGTACCTATTATTGGTCATTTTTCTTTAATACCATAGATAAGTATATAATATGTCTTATACCTAGAGTGACATACCGTCTCCGCTCAGAATCGTTTTTCTTATACAATGATATAATATCATTGAATTCAAATTTAATACCATCCATTATACAGGGACCCACTTGTAACCTACTGTACAGCAGAGCACATTTTTTATTCATAAAATAGTTTGTTCTAACTTTTGGTTTATACAAATATGTGTCTACTTAATGAGTATTTTATTTAGATCAACTATTAATACTTTAAAGATATTAATTATCATAGTACCTAGTAATATCAATAATATTAAAATCAAACAAAACTCGTTAACTACTATATAAGCACTACCCACTCTTAGATAGGGCATACAATACAAACGGAACAATAGTTTTATTGATGGAACATTTTTTACTCGATAATAAGACACACCCTCATTCGACTCCTGTTTAACAAGTTATTCCACTATGGTGGTAAGTCAACCCCTCCAACTTAACGCTGCTAAACACCACCGTCGAATATCTCTACTTACGAGACATTATCCCACAGATCCAATTTAGTAATCCATTCAAGCGTATAACTGACCGAGAACAAAAAATAAAGGAAAACTTCCACCCACAAAACTGTCGAGACAATCGATTTGGAATTATGTGAATAGGTACACTCATTTACAATACAACGCACCTGCCACGTACTTGATTGTTGGGGAAAAAAAACTTTTCATTTCGATTAAAAATAAATGCGAATAAATACTCCGAAAATGCTACCTATATATAGATACACCGGTATAATAGATGTTCCACAGGGCGGCAACCAATTTATTACTGCTTCGTACTGTAGTCGTTTTAACTTCAGCTTTTATCCTCAGAAAATAAGAAATGAAAACCTATTTAAAAAAATCCAAATTCACTTTGAACTCATCTGTATCATCTGTACCCACGGTGTTTAGACTTCTTATGAAAAACTCATTTTAAAAAAAAACGTCAGATGTGACAAATTGAATAAAAGTTTGTGTCCCGTGGCACATATTATATAAATTCTACCAGTTAAGTTAAAATAACTCTTTCAAACTTTTATTTTTATAAAATATACTATACAATATACAATATCATTTTTTAACGCCATCGTGAACATTTATTTTTATGAAAATCTCAAATGATAAACCGTGTTGTTTCAAACACCAAAATTGAATGCACCTATTTACAATTCTAACACAGCCACAGCTATAACGACATGCACATATTTAAAAATTGGTAAATTGTTTTCCTGGTTATACAAATTGAATATACATTCTTAAAAAATATTGTTCATTATTTTATCAAAAGATTACGATATATTTAAGAAATGTTACGAATATTTATAATAATTTATACGACGGTGGTTTATGTAAGTATTGACACTCGGAATTTAAAAAACAACAATTTTAACATTTTAATCAGTTCATGTTCTTCAATGAATCAAATTTAGCTAAGTCAGTGTATAATAGTATTTTATTTTTACATTAAAACTAAAACAATTGTACTAAACTAAATCGTTTTTACTAGATTTTTTTTTACGTTTTTACTTAGAAAATATGTAATAAACATTTTTCGCTTGTGTAATAAAACAAATTTGAAAAGATTATTTGGAGTATACTCTAAGTAAAGTGAAAAGGTATTTTTGGCTTAAGAGAATTTTTCTATTAGTAAAACATATTTGGACAATAGATACCTAGGTACATAGTTCGATGTTTATCGTGTAACCATTCTATTCTGTATAGTTTGTAATCGAGACAAATTAAATCACAACAACTGTCTCTAACTACGCTTATTTCAACAAAATATTGTTTTCTATGATAATAGAGTATACTTAAAAAAAAAATGGGGGGGGGGTTAAATTTGACGTAACCTAACCAATACAATGCACAATAATGGGTAATAGATAGGGAACGCAGGATAAAATAATATTTTGAAACCAGACACTTTAATATTATGATGGCAAATGATAAAATACAAGTATACTAAGTATATACTCGTTACATCCATTATCATAAAATGAAGCAGGAAGTACTATTATAGCACAGTGTTCTACCTGAAAATACATTCAAACCATAAAACTTTTCTCAAAAGCTGCCATCTCCGAATAGTTCCATGTCATTTACAGAATTAAAATAAGTTCAGTACACCATACGATTCAAATATGTTATGAGTGATAAAGCCAGCACAAAAGATGATTGAAGATATTATCAAAATACATAAAATAAACAGTTATACTTTTTGAGTGGGTAATGGGTACTTTTATAAATTTGTTGTTGCAATAATCTAATAATTGCCAACGATTAATGGTAGTCATAATCAATACATTTTACAAAATGTTAGAGGAAAAAAATAATTCAAAGGTGTATATTATGTTCTAAGTGAAAAATATATTATATTAAATACCTAATGCACACGATTATGTTATTAATGTTTTTCTGTTTGTTGTTACGCTGGCATAATTCTTTAATTTAAGAATTTTATATTGGTAAGACCATACAAATATGTTGTAATATCCCTTTATTATAATAATATGGTTGCTTATCGTTACCAATTTAATTGTTACATTAACAATATAGTAATATTTTTTATAAACATATCTTTTTAAGTCAAGATAAATATTAATTCCAGATTTATTTGACGTTGTCAATCATTATTAAATAAATAAAATTGTATACTTTAATATTATAATATACCTTACTGTAAATTATAAATTATTTTAATATCTGTTCTACGATTTAATTATATGTATATATTATAATAATTTACAATTTTCATGCTACTGATAATTTAATTTGTTTTATTTAAATAGCATTTTGTACATCTCTATAGCAGTTTACTTAAAGAGTATGCCATGAAAATGTAAATTATTAAAAACTAAAAAAATAATTAAAAATAATAAATATTATCATAACATTCCTTAAAAAAATATTTAAAATATAATTTTCAATACTCATACAAATACGACACAAGATATTATATCTTTTTATAAATAATTTGTAAAAAATTGGATTTTATACTTTATTGTGTATATTTCCATGTTTATATTTTGGTATGCGTATTTATATTAACAAAAACTACTTAATATTGTGAAGTACGATATTGTTAACAAAATATTGAGTAGCTAATGAAATAGTATATTAGGAGAAAAACAAGTTAATGAGTTACTGATTCAAAGAGCAATAATATTCTAATAATATAATTTACCAAATTACTACAATTACGTAGGTATTATATTTAAAAAAATGATGATCGCACGGCGTCTTAGATAGACAATTTAGGTACACAACTTGTATATCTCTGTTTTGCAGTTACGTCAAAAGTTTGATTTGAAAATAAATCAAAGTAAAATATGAAATGTAATAATAAATATAATTTTGATCAAAATCGGTGTGCATTCTTTAGTACTGCTATATTAGGAGAATAAAATCTAAGTAAATTAGAATGACCTAATTATTAACAATAGCGATTATCCATTTTTTTTAAACCAACAATTAACAGTAAAATCTTTTCAGTATTTATTTATTATGTTTTTTTTTAATAATATCATCAAATATTCCTTATAATTTATAGTCACTTCTAAAAATGTCACACATATATTGAAAACGTAGTGCGTGTATATCATTATATTCAAAAAACCAAATGGCATCTATTTGGTTCATATTATAAGGAAAAACTCTGGCATAGCATATAGTCAGCACAAGAGATATCAAGTTTCATATCGCTAGTTTAAAAAAAATAATAGTGAACTCACAATGTCCGACATTTGTGAAAGTTGTGGGATGTCAAAACGTCAGTTTGTCTATTCTAAACACATAATGTGAACCCGATCGAAACGATCTAATTTTCAGAGTGCATGCAACATATAATATTACTCAAATTATTAGGTCTTTAAAATTACACTACATGATATAAGTCATATTAAAAAAAAAAAAAAACAAAAATTAAAATAAGTGTCAACATTATATAATTGTATCGACTACTACTTAGTTTTGAATTTCATCGAAACACGTGCAGTATAATAATCATATTATGAAATATATACTAACCTACCATAAAATATAAAGATCACATTTCATATTGTTATAACATTTTTAAAACTCAAACTAATTAAAACTCATCTCCCAGTTTTGTGTTTATATTTTTTGCTCTAAATGTACATGTATAATTTTATTAAAAATAGCCGGACATACTTTGCACGCGGAGCAAGCAATTAGGTCACGTGCGTCAGAGGTGTGTGATGATGAATCGTGGTATTAAAAAAATGAAAAAAAAATTCTGAACGACTATAATTTAATGATAAATAAATCACGTAGGTACTTTATAAAGTGTTTTTAAAAGCCTAAAAAAAAATAGTTCAATGTTTTTACGAACGGCTAAAATATAATCAATACGAGGAATTGTATGTGTTGTAATCATGCACAATTGGATAATTTATTGTTATGAATGTTTTATAGACCACGAGAAGATATTTTGTAAATACCTAAGTCATTTAATATATTTTATTTAGTAATTTCTTATACCATTGACAAGATTAGGTCGTTCCACGTCTCTCATCATGATACAATGTTTTTGTTTCTCGTATAATAAGTGTGCGATATAGGTATACATGATTATTGATTATGGTCATTTTGGGCATAGTCAAATTAATTCGTTTTAAATAATATTTATAAAATGTTGACTGGTGTAAAATTTAAAAAAAAAAAGGTGGGCAAGTGGGTGTCGCTCTGCTGTACAGTAGGTTACAAGTGGGTCACTGTATAATGGACGGTATAACATTTGAATCCAATGATATTATATCATTGTATAAGAAAAACGATTCTGAGCGGAGACGGTATGTCCTTCTAGGTATAAGACATATTATATATTTATCTATGGTAATAAAAAAATTGACCTATAATGAATTCAAATTTAATCATATCACAATATCCATTAGGTACTTATAACGCGTTATACACCAACAACAAACCCTGATACTATCATAGATTTATAGTGTACCTACTTTAGAAGTTTCAAGTACCCACGAATAATATTATACAATCACAACGAAATAACTAAAATAGTTATTCTAGGTTTTTTATTATGTAATTTCGTCCAAATTTGAATTTAAAATGTCTGTAATAAATAACTGTGTTCATATATTTTTTAGATTTTTTTGGTTATAGTTTGAACAATTTATGAGAACCTTTGTTTTAAATATGCAATCCTTAGCTATAAAAACTGAAAATTTAATAATTTATTAATTACAATGATTGATAATTTTCGAGATTTTGATAAATTTTGTCAAAATTCGATCTTTAAATGCTTATAAAAAAAAATTGTGCCTATGTACTTTTAATATTTTTCAATTACTATTGTAACAGTATATCAGGAGCCTTGTATAACATTTTTACACTTTTTGGCCCAACAGATAAAACTTTATTGATATTTATAGAAAAAAAACTAAAAAATTGAAAGCTGAAAATGTCCGTAAACAGCTCAAAAAGAGTCAAAATATATTCATAAGTGTACGGTGTATAGCCGTATAGGAAATGCTAATATAAACATTCAGTGAATTTTTCATGTGTCTACAGTTATTTGTTTTTGAATTACAACAATGAGAAATCGAATGAACATCCAATGTTGTAAAAATTTGAATTTCAAAATTTCATAAAAATTTAATTTGACTTTCTTAAAGACATTTTTTGTTTGATAAATGTAGAAAATCTTATAAGGAATCTTGTATTACATTTTAAAAAGAAAAATTTTTACGAATTCTTAACACAAAATAATTTGCTAATTTTCGTGATTTTTCCATATTTTGTCTATTTTTGAACTTTAAATGATTATAAAAAAAAATTGTGACCAAGGATTTTTAAAATTTTTCATCTTCCTTTGAAACAATATACTAGGAGCCTTCTTTTAAATTTTCAAGCTTTCGAAACTAACCAATAAAATTTTATTGATATTTTTAGAATAAAAACTAAAAAATATTGGAAAATGAAAATGTCCCTAAACAGTTCAAAACAAATCATAATATTTTAAAAATGTTATCGTGTATAGAAAATGCAAATATAAACAACCAGTGAAAATTTCATGTATATACGTTCATTTGTTTTAGAGTTACACCAAAAACCAAAATCAATTTTTTGGAAAACAGTTTTTGGGTAAAAATTTACGTTATTCCTTAATTTTTATGTGTTTAATCCCGGCGCTTGTGAAAACCATCATTATGTGACCTCCCGAATGCACCAACTAGATTCACTTTCCAATCGAACAAGATACTGAAGTTGAAAATCAAAGCATTATTTTGACAACTTATCGTGTACACATACACAAAAATAAAAAATAAAAAAAATAAAAAAAAACACACATCATTGTAAAATCAATACATTCATCGTTCCACTCAGAATCTAAAATATTAAACCAATGTGATCTTCTACTTTATTAAAAAGTAAATGTATTTTTTTTTCTTTGATGGCATTATATTAAATATAAAAACAAAATATTTATATTAAAAATGTATATCACATACCGTAAATAATTTGTATTATTATAGATTGTTGAAAACCAGTTGTTACTAAAAAAGTAAACATTATAATATTTACATTTGACTTTCTAACCATACTGGTATATAATACATAATGCTTATGTGAATAAGTGCAAAATGTACACAACTACATCCAACTTTACGGGATGGCATTATATATTATCGAATCGATAACTTCCGTTTTTATGTTAGTACACAATATAGTAAGAAATTAGTATATGCCCGCCAGTATTAGTTCATATAACTGATTTAAATATATCTCATGAATTTTTGTTACCAACTTGATAATATATCACATCCGACTAAAGTTATATTATGATGATTTATTTTTACTGAAATCGTGGGGTCTAATACTTGGTTGTATATTTAGGGGAGCGATATCATGACGTTGATTCTCGTTTTTTCATTCACTATTATTATCAAAGTTGAAAAAATAACACAGGAGGAAGAAAATTATTCAAATGACGAGCACAAAGATCGGCATTTATGGATTACATTAGAAAAAATAATAATAATAATAATACGAAAAACGACGTCGGATAAGAGTAAAAATACCCCTCAGTTGTCTACTGACAAATCGTTTTCCGCAGGAACACTGCACGTGCACACACACAGACACACACACATACACACACACACAAATACATATATTTATGAATGCATATATTATCATCCTACTTATGTACACTATGTATAGAATGACGTGTTCACTGTTCACACTCGAATTTCCATCACAAAGCGTTGGTGTTAAAATTGAAAACTAAGTAACTGAAGCCCGAAGCAATGAGAGCAGTATACTAAATACTTATGTACACGTACCCGTTCATAATGCATAAAGTATACAATATATAAGTCGTATGGAATTGATGTAAAAGTAGTGGTAATTGTAATAGTTGTCACTTGTTGGATAGCAATACATATATTATAATATTGTTGAGTATAATATTAGTTATCAAATTCGGTGTGACGTGCGTGCGCGAGTACCCATACACGTGTTGATGGGAGCAAGTTCATAAACTATGATTGTATTATCTGCTACTTATATGCATTTGTAAGTTTTTTTTTCAGTGTCTTTCCACGTATTTGGTCAGTGATGCTCACAAATCATCTCATATTGATACGAATTACCAATTTTTT